>SJYV01015492.1:766681-940809 GCA_006410875.1 Neotragus pygmaeus | reverse complement strand
AAAAAATAAATAAATAAATAAATAAATAAAGAGTATACTGCCTATGTTTTCTTTTAGGACTTAAAAAAAAAAAAATCCCTCATTATTTTAACATGAAAATTATGTTGAGAGGTTGTTGTAGTTGGGGATTTAGAAATGCAAAGTACTGCTTAAGAGTTAACTTTTCTAGGCTTTTGAATGAAAAGATCAAGAAATTAAATATATTATAGAAAGAAATTTGTATACTAGTATAATTGCTCCATTAATTTAATATACAGGTAAGTCCACTTATTCCTTTTGTTTCCTGTTTTAAAAGAGTACTCTTTTCTTTTTGACATATATTTTATTATTATTCCAGGTAAATTTCATACTAAAATAATTTAAAAAATCAAGAAAACTGAAATTGCAGGCAAATTTTATTCATATATAAATTTTAATTCTAAATAAAATATCATAGTGAGACTTCTGTTGTTTGACATGTTATTAGTAACATTATGTAACCATAACCCTTCAACTTATAAAATCTACAATTGAAAGAAGGTGATCAAAAGGTACAAAATTCCAGTCATAAGATAAATAACCTCTAGGTATATAAAGTGTAATGTGAATGTGATAGCTATAGCTGTATAATAGACGGCAAATGGTTAAGAGAGTAAATCCTGAGTTCTCAAAACAGGGAGAAAATATATTTATTTTATTTTTTTNTCCCATCACTTCATGGGACATAGATGGGGAAACAGTGGAAACTGTTTATTTTTATGGGCTCCAAAATCACTGCAGATGGTGAATGCAGCCATGAAATTAAAAGACAGCCCTTGGAAGGAAAGTTATGACCAACCTAGACAGCATATTCAAAAGCAGAGACATTACTTTGTCAACAAAGGTCTGTCTAGTCAAGGCTATGGTTTTTCCAGTGGTCATGTATGGATGTGAGAGTTGGACTGTGAAGAAAGCTGAGCACTGAATTGATGCTTTGAAGTATGGTGTTGGAGAAGACAAGCAGTCCATCCTAAAGGAGGTCAGTCCTAAATATTTATTGGTAGGATTTATGCCGAGGCTGACATTGCAATACTTTGGCCACCAGATGCAAAGCGTTGACTCATTGGAAAAGACTGATGCTGGGAGGGATTGGGGGCAGGAGGAGAAGGGGACAACAGAGGATGAGATGGCTGGATGGCATCACTGACACAATGCACATGGGTTCGGGTGGACTCCGGGAGCTGGTGATGGACAGGGAGGCCTGGCGTGCTGCAGTCCATGGGGTCACAAAGAGTCAGACATGACTGAGTGACCGAATTGAGCTGAACTTAGCGAATCATGTACTTTATGATTATTATGATATTTACATTGAGTCGTGTTTTATCAGGCAGCCTTTCTTAATACATAATCACTTTTGGGGGGTGATTAACATGTACATACTACTATTTTTAAAATGGATGACCAACAAAAACCTACTTTGTAGTCCAGGAATCTCTGCTCAATGTTAAATTTAATTTTTATTTTATATTGGGGTATAGCTGCTTTACAATGTTGTGTTGGTCTTATGTGTACAACAAAGTGCTTCATACAAATGAACTAATTAACAAAACAGAAGCAGATTCATAGACTTAGAAAACAAACTTATGGTTACCAAAGGGGAAACATGAGGGGAAGGACAAATTAGGAATTTGGGATACACACATAGTACTATATATAAAATATGTAATCAAGAATGACCTACAGGTATAGTACAGGGAGCTCTATTCAACATTCAGTAATAACCTATATGGAAAACAATCTGAAAAAGAAGGTTATATGAATAAGTATAATCAAAATCACTTTAAAAATTTCCTAAAAATTGTTATGGGGCCTTCTTTGATATCTCTGTTGGTAAAAAAAAAAATCCACCTGCAATGCAGAAAACCCCAGTTTGATTCCTGGGTCAGGAACATCCCCTGGAGAAGGGACAGGGTACCCACGCCAGTATTCTTGGGCTTCCTTTGTGCCTAAGCTGGTAAAGAATCCGCCTGCAATGCGGGAGACCTGGGTTCATAGTTTTCCTATTTGTTTCTCTTCATAGTTTTGAGGCCCTGGATAGAATCTTGCCAGTTCCCTTTCTTAAGTGGTTAAATCCATGCCCAACCTTATATCAGAGCTTCATCCTACATCACCCATTTTTAGGTTGGGCATTCAGGTGTGTTTCAGGTAACAGCTGGGTTTGGCGGAGGCCTACTCCATGGGCTGAAACATCTTCCGTGTCGGTGTTTTCTTTGCAATCATGTGGGGCAGAACTCTGGTTTGTCTTGTGCTGTGGATTGGAGGAAAGTGTGGCTGGGGTGCCCAGCAGTAAAGGGATGCCACTTTGATCTCCTTGTCACTGCTGCTCAGGCTGGTACTGGGCTGCCAGTCTTCTTTGCTGCTGTATGAATTACTGTCATCATCAGTGAACTGCACAGCCCCGCTTCACACCATCCCTCAAGGGTCTGGTGGGCTTCAGCCACCACGGTCATGGCGTGGTCAGCCATTCTGCTCACAACATCAGTCGATCTGTAAGATTTAGGCTTTATTTTGATGTCAGTACACAATGCAATGAATGAATCAGATGAATCAAAGAAAAACTCTTGTAACTCCAAACAAGAGAAGACTGCTCAGCACAGCCACATGGCAGTTGCACCTTGGACAGGGTAATGGCAAGCTGGAGCTGCAGCAGGCAGCTTATGCATGCTTAATTTTGTTTTTATTTTCATTACTCTAGGAGGTGGGTCAAAAAAGATCTTGCTGCAATTTATGTCAAAGAGTGTTCTGCTTATGTACAGCTTATATTTCTGTTCTGTATTTGATTTTACCTCAAGAATAAAGCTTCCTGAGTAAACCACATTTTAATAAATATTGGAATTCTAAGAACAATTTTTAATTCCACTTCATTTGTAGCTGCCTAAACTTGGACCACAATTCTAACAAAATATGGGAATACTGTCATAATAAAGGAAATTTAAGAGACAAGGTAAGGCAAATGAATTTTCATCTCTTCAAAAGTACTTACAATTTTCTTAACAACAAAATAAATGAGCAAATTTCATTTTCTGTTTGGCAATAAACAGTCTCTAGTTTTGTTTTGTTTTTAATGTACTTACTCCTACCAGTGGACAGGATAGAGAAACCAGAAACAAAGCCATGCATATGCAGTCAGCTAGTCTTCCGGAAAAGCACCTAGAAAAGAAAATGGAAATAGTCTCCTCAATAAATGATACTAGTAAAACTAGATACTCTCCTGCAAAAAATAAATGGAACCCTTGTCTTAGAACATACACAAAAATTAACGACTTAAATATAAGCATACTACTTCTAGAGGAAAGCATAGAACTTGGAGAGGAAAACCTAGGGGAAAATTTCCTTGACATTGGTCTAACAGTGATACTTTGAATTTGACATCATAGCAAAGGCAACAAAAGCAAAAATCAAGTATAACTACATCGAACTAACAGTAAAAGAAACAGTCAACAAAGTGAAAGATAAAGTACAGAACTGCAGAAGACTTTTGTAAGCCATGCTGAGCTTCCCTTGTAGCTCAGTTGGTA
This sequence comes from Neotragus pygmaeus, assembly GCA_006410875.1. Lineage (NCBI taxonomy): Eukaryota > Metazoa > Chordata > Mammalia > Artiodactyla > Bovidae > Neotragus > Neotragus pygmaeus. The sequence continues at coordinate 937,273 of SJYV01015492.1, read as the reverse complement.
AAAAATCAGCCTGTAATGCAGGAGACCTGGGTTTGGTCCCTGGATCAGGAAGATTCCCTGGAGAAGGGAGTGGCAACCCACTCTAGTATTCTTGCCTGGAGAATGCCATGGGCAGAGGGGTCTGGTGGGCTACAGTCCATAGGGTCATAAGAGTTGGACATGACTTAGCAACTAAACCACCACTTGGTGACCTTTACTCTTTGTAAACCATATATCTGTTAAGAAGCTAATATCCAAATATATATAAATAAATAAATATATATATAGGAACCTGGTGGGCTGCAGTCCATGGGGTTGCGAAGAGTCGGACACGAGTGAGTGACTTCACTTTCACTTTTCACTTTCATGCATCGGAGAAGGAAATGGCAACCCACTCCAGTGTCCTTGCCTGGAGAATCCCAGGGATGGGGGAGCCTGGTGGGCTATGGGGTCGCACAGAGTCAGACATGACTGAAGCAACTTAGCAGCAGCAGATATATATATATATATTTATATAAAACTCATATAGCTCAATCGAAGAAGGCAATGACATCCCACTCCAGTACTCTTGCCATGGACTGAGGAGCCTTTTAGGCTACAGTCCATGGGGTCGCTAAAAGTCAGACATGACTGAGCGACTTCACTTTCACTTTTCACTTTCATGCATTGGAGAAGGAAATGGCAACCCACTCCAGTGTTCTTGCCTGGAGAATCCCAGGGATGGCAGAGCCTGGTGGGCTGCTGTCCACGGGNCTGAGCGACTTCACTTTCACTTTTCACTTTCATGCATTGGAGAAGGAAATGGCAACCCACTCCAGTGTTCTTGCCTGGAGAATCCCAGGGACAGGGGAGCCTGGTGGGCTGCCATCTCTGGGATCGCAGAGTCGGACACGACTTACACAACTTAGCAGCAGCAGCGGCAGCAGCATATGGCTCAATAGCAAAATAAATAGAACCATTAAGTAGGCAAGGGACATGAATAAACATTTCTCTAAAGAAGACCTCCATAGCCAAGGCATGGAAGCAACCTAAATGCCCATCAACAGAAGAATGGGTAAAGAGAGTATGATGGATACATACAGTGGAATATTCAGTCATAAAAAGAAAGGAAAGTGGGTCATTTGTAGAAATCTAGATAGGCCTAGAGAGGGTTATACAGATTGAAATAAGTCAGAAAGAGAAAAATATTGTACATTAATGCATATATGTGGAATCTAGAAAAATGGTCTAATCAATGCTATTTGCAAAGCAGAAATAGAGACATTGATATAGAGAACAAATGTATGGCTATCAGGACATCAAGGGGAGAATGGAGGGGGAAGGAATTGGGAGATTGGGATTGACACATATACTCTATTCATACTATGTATAAAATAGACAACTAAGGAGAACATGGTTACATAGGAAATTCTATTTAATGCAGGTGGTAACTTGAATGGGAAGGAAGTCCAAAAGGGAAGAGATATATTTATATGTATGCCAAGTCATTTTGATGTACAGTAGGAAGGCNATAGACAACTAAGGAGAACATAGTTGCATAGGAAATTCTATTTAATGCAGGTGGTAACTTGAATGGGAAGGAAGTCCAAAAGGGAAGAGATATATTTATATGTATGCCAAGTCATTTTGATGTACAGTAGGAAGGCGATGGCACCCCACTCCAGCACTCTTGCCTGGAGACTCCCATGGACGGAGGAGCCTGGTGGGCTTGCAGTCCATGGGGTCACTGAGGGTCGGACACGACTGAGCGACTTCACTTTCACTTTTCACTTTCATGCATCGGAGAAGGAAATGGCAACCCACTCCAGTGTTCTTGCCTGGAGAATTCCAGGAATGGGGGAGCCTGGTGGGCTGCTGTCTATGGGGTCGCACACAGTTGGACACGAATGAAGTGACTTAGCAGCAGCAGCAGGAACTAACGCTACATTGTAAACCAACTATACCTCAATCAAAATTAATCTAACAAAGACATACAAGTGCTTTACAGATACATTAAAAAGATATTCAACATCACTAATCATGAGGGCAATGCAAATCAAAACCGCAATGAGATATTACCTCACACCTGTTGGGATAGAAATTAATACAAACTCAAAAGATAACGCATGTTTGTGAGAATGTGAATAAAAGAGTATACTTCTGCACTATTGGTAGAAATATAAATTGATGCAGTCAGTGGAAAACAATGCAGTTTCCTTGAAATGTTAAAGAACAGAACTGGCGTGCATGCTAAGTCACTCAGTCATGTCCAGCTCTGTGTGACCCCATGGACTGTAGCACACCAGGCTCCTCTGCCCATGGGATTCTCCAGGCAAGAAAACTGAAGTGGGTTGCCATCCTCTCCTCCAGGGGATCTTCCTGTCCCAGGGATTGAACCCATGTCTCTTACATCTCCTGCGTTGGCAGGCGGATTCTTTACCACTAACGCCAACTGGGAAACCCCAGAACTAGTGTAAGATGCTGCAATTCACTTCTGGATATATAGCCCAAGAAAGGAAGTTCAGCATTTCTAAGAGATATCTGCATTCTCATTTTCATTGTGTATTATTCACAGTAGCTAAGATTTGGAAATAACCTGTGTCTGTAGATTTGTAAATGGATAAAGAAAATGTGATATACACATACAAATAAAATGGATTATTATTCAACCTTAAAAAGGAAATCCTGCCACTTGTGACAACATGATGTACTCGGTGGACATTATACTAAGTAAAATATGGCAGGCACAGAAAGACGAGTACTGCATGTTGTTGTTCAGTCACTCGGTCATGTCCAACTCTTTGTGACCCCTCGACTGCAGCCTGCCAGTCTACAGCCTACACTTCGCCATCTCTCAGAGCATAATCTCACATATATGGAATCTTAAAAAAGTCAAACTCATAGTGACAGAATAAAATGTTTTCTAGCAGCCAGGGAAATGGGATGATAATGGTAAAGGGGAACAAATATTCAGTTAAAAGATGAATAAGTTCTGGAGACCTAATGTACGGAATGATGACAATATTTGTTAATAATAATTGCATTTTTCTAAGTGTAGATCTCAAATGTTCTCAACATATACAGTCAAGAGTAACTAGGTGAGGTAATGGTTATGCTACTTAGTTTGATTGTGTTAATAATTTTACAATGTATATGTATATCAAAACATGTTGTATACCTTAACAATATATAATTTCTATTTGTCAAATGTTCTTCAGTAGAACTAGAAAAATATTACTCACTCAAAATATGCTTTGTTTAATATAAAATTCCTAAATGAAAAATTTCAAATTTGTAATTGAATACTTTATTCTAGATCACTTTCTCCTTTAGTTTAAAATATCCTTTCTAATGAGTATTAAAATATTAAACAGCCTTTCCTTAATAAAAAAATATGAAAACAAAGTTTTCAATGAACAAAAGCATATTCAGTTTGGCTTCTAGTGTCCAGGCTAGGAAATGGCAGGGGTTAGGCATGCTGGATGGCAGTAGCAATATCAATACCTAATTCTTTTCAGGTCATTGGTTGTTGAATAGGAAAAGAAAAAGAAAATTTTCAGGGGAGAGCTTTTTTATGATTTTAAGCAATTCTAGCACAGCTGGAATTCCAGAATGACAAATAGGATCTGGAGTGACTGAAGCCAGATCTACTTAGTCAAATTAACCATAGAATCACGGTGCTTTATTCAGTGAATAATTATGGTATAGAGAAAGGGCTATGGTGATAGAGTAATTCAGGTTTTAAAGTACACATATTTTCATTAAGATTTTTTGTTAGTAAATTTTCTGGGTTGACAAACCGTCTCTCTAATTACTTGAGTAGTTCAGCACGGTTCTTTGTTTGTTTGTTTTATTGTACTGTCTGCTGGTATAAAGACATGTAGAAGCAGGGTACCATCAATTTATTTGGTGGGAGCCAGAGGTGGGGGGAATTAGTCTCCCCAAACACAAGGGTAAAGCATGAAGCCTGGAGCAGTGCATTTCCCTAAACTAATTCATCAACTTCCAAGTGTTTCCTCCTGGCTATACCTGAACAAAGCTCTAATGACACGGCTCGTATAGTACATTTGCTTTTTTGTGCTTTTGTTTTATTAGAATGAGACTATCTGTAGCCTTCACCCACTAAATTTTATTTTAATCTTTGTAAGAATTTTATACTTTATTATAATCTTATTTTTGTTTTTATACTTATTTTTATGAATCATTAAGAATCATATAACCTGTGAAATAGACTCCCGTGTATTTTTGGCCTGAAGCAACAGATGATTAAGGAGGATGGCTTAGTATAAACAACATTAAAATAAGAGTTAGAAAACTAGTCATTATCCCCAGTTCTTTCAGAGATAGCTTGGGCTTCATGATTTAGGTCTTAAAGATTCAATTTCCCCTTATATAAAGTGAGGGTGCATGACTAAACCATTTGTAAATCATCAGCATTGATATAATATAAACCAGTGAGCCCTCCCCTGTTTCCATACATCACTCTTGAGGCTCAACTGGGAAACTTTAACAAGAGTATATTCCATCCATCCCTTTAAATTCTGGTTATTGGGCAGTGTGGGGAACAGAAGGGGTGCAGGTCCTAATCCCAAAACTTATGAATGGGTTTATGGAGGACTATAGGTAGAACTAAGATCGCTGATCAGTTAGCTAATAAAACAGCAGAGCTATTGTGAATTATCTGGGAGGCCCCAGTCTAATCTCTTGAGCTCTTAAAAGTAGAAGAGAGCAACCAAAGAGTGGGTCAGAGAGACGATACTAGAAGAAGAGGGAGCAATGCCACGCATGAGAGCTGGCCAAGTAACGTAGAAACTCTTTAGTTCACCACCACCAACTCAGTTATTTGATGAACAAAAGTTGCACATTTTCTCTTATCTTACCCTTTTCATTGTGTATTTATCAGCTGATGTGTTTTGGATTTCAGAGACCCTAGACTCTTTTACACTTAAAGAGTATGCTTCAGCCCTCATGCAAAATTAACATGAATACTGACATGTTTTAAATTAAAACAGAATTAACTTCTGTTTTCAATTAAAAGACTGGGTTGCAATTTATTGTGATCACACAAGGACATAAATGTAAATTGTGTCACACGATATAATGACATGTATTAGCAGATATTGGGGTATACAGAAGGGTGGTTCAGTTTATTCTCTGGTCAAGAAAAGTATTCCCTGAAAGAGCTATGTAAAATGAAATATCTAAAGCATAAGAAATTCATGATGCCAAGAATTTAAAGATTATACAATTTATTGGACAATTACAGTAATATTACGTTATTTGCTTTTATTTACTTCAAATAACTTACTCAGTTTCTGCCATGTTCAAATACTCTGGCAGGCCCTGAAAATATGAAAATGAGTAAGACACAATGCCTCACATCCCCTCATGATCTAATTGCCACAGAATAGCAGCAATCAAATGTGTGTCTCTTACCCTCAGGATTCTACATTCCATTGCATGTTCCTTCTCTTGCATGGGGGAAGATTGCGAATACTTATGTCAATAACAAATGATACATTGATTTCCTGCATGTTTTTATTATTTACAGTTTCCTAATCTTCTCTGGTGCTCAGAGGGCATCGGACATTTTGGGCAAGGTCTTTCTGCACTACTTTAGCCAGGTCACTCATCACTGGTACTGTAATGCCTGAACAGCGGCAGAGCGCTGTCTTTGCAGCTGTTTTCTTTTCAGGTGTGATCTTCATAGCAACCCTAATGGGCAGATAGTTCACCGCATCTCGAGCTGTTGGCATATGGCATCCAGGAGGACAAGGCAGTCCAGACAGCCCATCAGATTAACCATGTAATAGACCCAGAGGCTGCTTTAAAGCTGTAAAACAAAATTGCTTATGGAGTCTGCCAGCACGCCAGATGCTGCTATTGGAAGAAATATCTTCCAGCGCTGAGCATCTGGGTCTCCTGGTTGCCAGGAAAAAAAAAAAAAAAGAGAGAGAGAGAGAGAGAAATAGAATTGGCAATTCACTATCAATGAGGTTTCTTTTGGAATATAAGAATTTTTATATTTTTTAAAATGTCAAATGCATTATGTTGCAACAAAGGTTAAAATTGGCTATTTCCTGTGTATGCCACTATTAACATACATCCTCCATACAGTCCTTAGGCAGCTGGTTGGTTATTATCTAAATAAATCAGAACAATGAGAATCTTGAGTTTGAATGTGAATTTTCAGTCTGTTTCCAATATGCTTATTTTATTGATATTTTGCATAATAACCTTTTTGCCAGCTGAATATAAATTTTATATTTAAACAAGGTAAGAAATAATGTTTCATATTAGCACACACTAGTTTGTTTCCTGACTGCCAATTATATAATTGAATATTATAACTAAGATATAACTCTCAAATGTCAGTCAAATGTTTTTCAGTGGAATTGCTTTTCTATGCCAAATAAACAGTGGATTCAGCTAATTTAATTTAAAGTCAATTAGATTTAGTTTTTTAAGCCCAAACACAAGGTGAGTCATTCCTTGTCAGTTATATAATGTATCTATATTGCCTAAACTTTGGTAAAAATTACCTAATATATTTAATTTTTAAAAATTGATATATGACATTTAAAAATAAGACAATTGTGTTAAATCATAAATACTCGCGTTTTACTTGATCTGCATGATCTTTTCTGCACTGCTCAAAATAAATTTATTGAACAGGAGAGATTACCTCAAATTTGTAATTTTCTATGTTCCAACATTTAAAACTTTTACATACAGTGATGCTCCAAACCCATTTATTCTCCAGTTTTGCATGGTGGTTAATTACACAGTCTAACTTTTTCAGAAAGTTAGTTTAAAATAATTTTAAATTCAAACACCTGCTTTTCTCCTAGTAGTACATTTAATAGTCACTTCCAGTAAACATGAATATATTGCAAGTTTCACTTGTTAATATGCTATACCTCTGTGTTAATGAAACTATGATACTTTGGGAGTTAAACTGTGCAGAGTTGGATTATAAACATATCTCAAAGACATTATAGGTTTGGTTCCAGACCATCACGACTAAGCAAGTAGTTTAACAAACTGAATACAGTGAATGTTTTGATTCCCCAGTTCCAATTAAAGTTGTTTACACTATACTGTAGACTAATAAATGTGCAACAGCATATCTAAAAAAACAATGTATATACCTTAGTTAAAACTATGCTTTATTGTTTAAAAAAATGCTAACTGTTAGCTGAAACTTCAAAAAATTGTAATGGTTTTGCTTTGGAGGGGCTTGCCACAATGATGATAACTGCTGACGGATCAGGATTATGGTTGCTGAAGTTTGGGGTGGCTGTGGCAATTTCTTAAAATAAGACAATAGTGAAATTTGCTACATTGATCGACTCTTTCAGGAAAATTTTCTCTGTAGCCTGTAATGCTGTTTGATAACATTTTACCCACAGTAGAATTTCTTTGAAAATTGGAGTCAGTCCTCTCAAGCTCTGCCACTGCTTTATCAACTAAGTTTATGTAATATTCTCAGTCCTTTGTTCTTTTAACAATCTTCACAGCATCTTCACCAGGAGTAGGTTCCATTTCAAGGAATCTTTCCTTGCTCAGCTGTCAGAAGCCACTTCTCATCTATTCAGGTTTTATCAGAAGATTGCAGCAATTCAGCCACATCTTCAAGCTCCACTCCTAATTCTAGTTCTTACGCTGTTTTCCCCGTTATCTGTAGGTGAAGTCCCAAATGACTCAAAATCTTTCATGAGGGTTGGAATCAACTCCTTCTAAAGTCCTATTAAGGTTGATATTTTAACCTCATCCCAAGCCTCATAAATGTTCTTAATGGCATCTAGAATGGTGAATACTTTCTAGAAGGTTTTCAGTTTACTTTTTTCCAGATCCGTTAGTGAAGTAAACATGTACAGCAGCTATAGTTTTATGAAATGTAGCTCTTAAAGAATAAGACTTGAATGTTGAAATTATCCTTTGATCCACAGGCTACAGGATGGATGTAGGGTGAGAAGACATGAAAACGACATGAATCTCATTGATCAGATCTTAAAGACCAGTGCTCTTAAAGGCAGTCAGACATGTCATCGATGAGCAGTAATATTTCTGAAGGAATCTTCTTACTGAGAAGAATTAATCAGTAACAACACTGGGGTTAAAATATTTACTAAGCCATACGATAAATAGACATGGTGTCATCTGGACTTTGCTGTTCTCTTTATTGAGCATAGGTAGGGTCAGTCAGTCAGCCAGTTCAGTTGCTCAGTCATGTCCGACTCTGCAACCCCATGGACCGCAGCACGCCAGGCCTCCCTGACCATCACCAACTCCTGGAGTTTACTCAAACTCATGTCCAAGTCGGTGATGCCATCCAACCATCTCATCCTCTGTCATCCCCTTCTCCCGCCTTCAATCTTTCCCAGCATCAGGGTCTTGTCCAGTGAGTCAGCTGTTTGCATCAGGTGGCCAAAGTATTAGAGTTTTAGCTTCAGCATTAGTCATTCCAATGAATATTCAGGAAGGGTCTATATAGGCAGGGTCGATATAGTATAATCTTTAAAGATCCCAGGATTTTCAAAATGGTAAATGAGCATCGGATTCAACTTTAAGTCACCAGTTTCACTAGCCCCTAACAGGAAAGTTAGGCTGTCCTCTGAAGTTTTGAAGCAAGGCATTGACTTCTTTTTACCAGCTATGAAAGTCCTAGACAGCGGCTTCTTCCAGGACAGTGCTATATTTTGTGCATTGAAAATCTGATGTTTAGTGTAGCCACCATTACTCATTATCTTAACTGGATCTTCTGGATAACTTGTTGCAAATCCTGCGTTAGTACTTGCTGCTTCGACTTGTACTTTGATGTTAGGTGCAAGTGTGAAGTTAGCACCTTGTTCTGGATTAAGCTTTGACTTAAAGGAATGTTGTGGCTGGATTGATCTATCCGGACCACCCAAACTTGATATCAGCAATAGGGCGGCTTCACTTTCCTAGTGTTCATGTGTTCACTAAAGTAGCACTTTTCAGTTCTTTCAAGAACTTCTCCTTTGTATTCGTAACTTGACACAACAGGTCTAGTTTTCTGCCTTTCTAGGCTTTCGACATATCTTCCTTGCTAAACTTAATCATTTCTAACTTTTGATTTAGAGTTAGACACTCGAGGCTCTTCCTTTCACTTGATCACTTACAAGCTATTGTAGGGTTCTTAACTGATTTAAGTTAAATAGAGTTGTGTCTCAAGGAAGAAGAAGGCCTGAGGAGAAGTATCTCTTAATAGGGAGAAATGCTCAAAGTCCATAACCTTGCACGTGGTGTATTCTATATTGTTTGATTAAAAAAAAAACAAGCATATATTTATATAGCATTAATATAATAATTATAGATGGTTTTACACATTGAATTTCAGAAATACCAGCTTCATTCATTTGTCTGTTTACTTATTTTCTTATTGACTTATTTACTTATTGACTAACCTTTCTTGTATTCCTTCCATGTAAGGGGCATTGTGCTAGAAGTGCATATATATGGCCTGTGGCATCATGAAGTCTGGGTGGGACAGTAATGAGTATATGCACATTCGCCAAAATAGTGCAAAAGGACTGCAGAAGAAGGCATGGAAAACTGAAGGCATAAAGGAAAAGTGATGAATACTGGTTAAATGAATTAAGAAAAGCTCTCCAGAAGACTAGAACTGTGAAATAAAATTATAGATAATAAAAATTATGCCAGGTAGTTAGAGGGCATATTCAATACAGAAGATCAGCCCAACAGAGAGAAAAATCATCCAAGTGACAGTAAGGGGAAAAAAGTGAAATCGCTCAGTCGTGTCTGACTCTGCGACCCCGTGAATTGTAACCTACCAGGCTCCTCTGTCCATGGGATTTTCCAGGCAATAGTACTGAAGTGGATTGCCATTTCCTTCGCCAGGGGATCTTCCTGACCCAGGGATGGAACCCAGGTCTCCCGCATTGTAGAGAGACGCTTTACCATCTGAGCCGCTAGAAGGGAAAAGAACACCAAAAAGCATTCAGGATTTGAGTGATGAGACTAGTAATGAGGCCTAGGGATCAAACTGGAGAGTTCAGAAGGGCTGATTACAAAGACCCTCATAGACCATGCCCCTGAGTTATCCCACTATATCTTCCTAGAGAAAATGGACTTCCACTTGACGTTTTAGAACAAAGAAACAATCAAACATGCCTGGTTAGAAGGATTACTATCTTGACAATTCGAAAATAGATTAGATTAAGTAGATAAGCTAGATAAGAAGGCTGATAGCAAGGATATCATCTGGGAAGAAATTTTACTAGTCATTATTTCAATTACACTATAGGTATGTGTCTGTTTATGTGTATATCTGTGTCCATTTTATGTTAATTTTATAAATAAAAATATAATTCTTTAATTTATGTAAATATTTAACTTTTTGTTAACATATAAGGATAATATTTATGTTGTTTTATATAGCATCTGTTTTATATATGTAATATTATATATAACATTGTATTCTGGATAAAAAGAATGAGATATATTTTTCTGTAGTGGTACAAGGAAAACATAAAATCATAGTATGAATATAATATATATACTATTATATATAATTTTATTATATATATAAAACAAAGATCAAATGAGCATCAAGTTTTGAGTTTTGAAGTGATCTTGCTTGACTGGTCCAAGGCATCATTCTTCTTTTAAAGATGGTTGGGCGTTGGCACCCCACTCCAGTACTCACTCTTGCCTGGAAAATCCCATGGACGGAAGAGCCTGGTGGGCTGCAGTCCATGGGGTCGTGAAGAGTCGGGTATGACTGAGTGACTTCACTTACACTTTTCACTTTCATGCGTTGAAGACCAGGAAATGGCAAGCCACTCGAGTGTTCTTGCCTGGAGAATCCCAGGGACAGGGGAGCCTGGTGGGCTGCCGTCTATGGGGTCGCACAGAGTCGGACACGACTGAAGCGACTTAGCAGCAGCAGTGCTAAAACCTGCTGTCATTTACTTAGAATCCTTTGAATCCTTAGAATCCTCTCAGGGAGCCACTGCTGTAAAAATTATAGGGATACATGCTATTATTTCCATCTTTCACATGAAAACACGAAAACTTAGAGAACGCAAGAGATGAGCCAAAAGTCATAGTCTCCTGGGGCAACCAAGCCAGAGTTTACGCCAGTATCAGTCTGATTCTAGACCAGTGTTCTTCTCACTACACAGTGTTAAGTGGTTCAAATCAAATTGAATTAGGTGTGCGATCATAAATTTTCATGGCAGAAGTTGGTCTTTTAACTACATCCATATTCACTAAAGAAAAGCTTGGTATGGCTGTTTAAATTGTTAGATTTTAGGTTTGAGGTTGAAAGCTCTTCTGACATAAATTTAATCTGCTAGACTAGGGTAATAGATCTGATATATAGAGGTGAAGTGATTAATGTAATTTTTCTGGGCTGTGGCAAGACATTTTTTTTTAGAATGGTAAATGCCTTTATTGCATGAGCTAAGCATATTCAAAAGCAGAGACATTACTTTGCTGACTAAGGTCCGTCTAGTCAAGGCTATGGTTTCCCCTTGGTCATGTATGGATGTGAGAGTTGGACTGTCAAGAAGGCTGAGTGCCGAAGAATTGATGCTTTTGAACTGTGGTGTTGGAGAAGACTCTTGAGAGTCCCTTGGACTGCAAGGAGATCCAACCAGTCCATCCTAAAGGAGATCAGTTCTGGGTGTTCTTTGGAAGGAANAGACACAGATGTGTAGAAGAGTCTTTTGGACTCTGAGGGAGAGGGTGAGGGTGGAATGATTTGGGAGAATGGCATTGAAACATGTATAATATCATATATGAAACGAGTCACTAGTCTAGGCTCAATGCAGGATACAGGATACTTGGGGCTGGTGCACGGGGATGATCCAGAGGGATAGTATGAGGAGGGAGGTGGGAGGGGGGTTCAGGATTGGGAACATGTGTACACCAGTGGCGGATTCATGTTGAAGTATGGCAAAACCAATACAATATTGTAAAGTAAAAAAAAAAAAAAAAATAATGATTTAAAAAATAAGAAAAAAAAAACAAACTGCTAATCCCAGACAAAGGCAGTCTCTCTCACCTAGCATCTAAACACTTAAGCCTCTTCTTCTTCCTTCCAAACCTCTCTGTTTTCTACTCCCTGCTCTGAGAAGTGTGATGTAATGAAACATTCCCTTGGGGGCAAAACCTGGCTCTGCTATCCATAAATGAGAGAGTTCTATCTCAGGATAAAGTCTCTTCCCTCAAAATGTCTGGATTGTTCAGGAACCCCTTGGGGGCCCTAGTGGTGAAGAATCTGTCTGCCAGTGCAGGAGATAGGGAGAGGTGTGTTCAATCCCTGGGTTGGGAAGATCCCTTGGAGGAGAGCAAGGCAATGCATTCCAGTATTTTTGCCTGGATAATCCCATGGACAGAGAAACCTGATTGACTGCCTTAGGACCGGAAAGACTTAAACATGACTGAATGAATGAACATAAACACATTCCAAGAAACAAAGCCTCTTCCCTCAAAATGTCTAGATTTGTTAGAAACCCAAATGGTACTTTTTTCTTGCCCCTACTCTTGCAGCATTGGAGAAGGAAATGGCAGCCCATGCCAGTGTTCTTGCCTGGAGAACCCCAGGGATGGCAGAGCCTGGTGGGCTGCCGTCTATGGGGTTGCACAGAGTCAGACATGACTGAAGCGACTTAGCAGCAGCAGCAGCCTTGCAGGAAGCACCTTTGTATTAAATACATTTAAGGATTAGTAATGCATTTGCCAAATGCTATAATGATGAAATTTCAGAAGATGAGAAAACTAGCGAGGATTTTAAAGGGCTTCAGGTCAGAATATAATGTGTGGGTGCATGCTAAGTTGCTTCAGTCATGTCCGACTCTTTGTGACCCTACAGACTGTAGCCCACCAGGATTCTCTGTCCATGGGATTCTCCAGGCAAGAATACTGGAGTGGGTTGCCATGCCTTTCACAATAGGATATAATGACTTAGTCTCAAATGAAAGCAAGTTAAACAGGCTTCAAATATATTTTACTATTCATTTATTTTAACTGTTTCCATTTACAAAATTTCCCTCATATTTTATTTAAATTTTGCTATGATATATTACAATTTTTCTATATACCAGAGGTCACCATCAGCAATGCAAGGCATATATTGCTGTATAAAATTTGCATTCATTAAATGGCACTAGAGTAGAGAACTTTAAATATGAGATTGCTTTGTCTTCATGCTTTGCATTTTAGAATGTCACGAATCTTGCTTAAATTTAATAATTTTAAAAACCTAGAATATGGACTGTTATGGAGGCAAGGACTAAAGCTGAACGAGCAATATATTATTTGGAATAACTTAGATGGCATTGATAGTTGGGAGAATTATGAATTATATTTTAATTATTCAGTATTATTCAACAACATGAAACTCTCTTATTCACATCCAAACATACTCTAAGAATGTGTGATTAACTCTCTGCTACATCTCTAAGATATCCTGCTTGAAAAAATACTGTGATTGATTACAAGTCTGCAGAACAATATTTTTCTGCATCAGAATTCAAGTGCATTATCTTAGCACAGAGGGTGTTATGGCAGATGTCATCCAACTGCTTCATAGCTGCATGATCGATGGTGCGATGGTGATTGATGCTATTGACACACCATGGTACCTAAAATAGAGTATCTGTGTGCATTTCATGGGGAGGGGAATGTGCATATTTGGATGAGAAAATGAAGGCAACATTATAGGACCTGGAAAATACTTGGCCATAGAAGCAGGGTGAAGCACACAGGGCATGTAACAGCTGCTTTTGGAAAGGAAAAATAAAGTCCCAGGAAGAAAACAGTGCTACGAAAAAAACAAGGGTTTGTTTCACTAAGCAGAAAATGTGTCTGGCCTTCCCTTTCCTTATACGTGAATGTGTTACTTAGCTTCATTACAATTTTAAGAGTGGGAGTGGAAAGTGGTGTTGAGCGTAAATGTTCTCTTATTTAACAGAAATGACATGGTTATCTGTTACACTCATCAGTGGAGGAATGAGGAAAGGAAAGGGGTATTGAAAGATATCAGGTTAAAAGGTAAATTGAATCTGCTGTAACAATTTTGAACCAAGTCTTATCTAACATATTACCTGATTTGCAGCTCTAAAAGTATAGGTAAAGACATACTTCAGAAGTCTGTTGATATTAATTTTATACACTCACTTTAGAAAAGCTTATTTTGAAAGAGTCTTTAAAAATAGGGACAAATTTGCTCAGCAATAAAAGTCTTATTAGAAAAGATTCAGTGACTATACATATAAATGCAAATACTTTTATGCCAGGCCCATGAGCAGGGAAGCTTAATATACACTATTGAAAAGAGATGGGTTGAGGGAAGAGAAATATGATCCTGATACACATTATACAATGCAGGATTTTTGTTGTTGTTCAGTCACTAAGTAGTATCGACCATTTGCAACTCCAAAGACCACAGTAGGCCAGACTCCTGCATCCTTCTCTATCTCCTGGAGTTTGCTCAGACTCAGGTCCATTGAGTTGGTGATGCTATCTAAACATCTCTTCCTCTGCTGCCTCCTTCTCCTCCTGCCTTCAATCTTTCCCATCATCAGGGTCTTTTCAAATGAGTCAGCTCTTAGCATCTGGTGGCCAAAGTATTAGAGTTTCAGCTTCAGCAACAGTCCTTCTAATGAATGAATATTCAGGATTGATTTCCCTTAGGATGGACTGATTGGATCTCCTTGAAGTCCAAGGGACTCTCAAGAGTCTTCTCCAGCACCACGTTCCAGATCATCATTTTTTTGGTGTTCAGCCTTCTTTATAATCCAACTCTCACATCCATACATGACTATTAGAAAAGCCATAGCTTTGACTACATGGATATTTGTTGGCAAAGTTATGTCTCTGCTTTGTAATAACTGTCTAGATTTGTCATGCCTTTCCTTGGAAGGAGCAAGCATCTTTTAATTACATGGCCACAATCACTATCCACAGTGATTTTGGAGCCCAAGAAAAGAAAATCTGTCACTTTTGTCCCTTGTATTTCCATGAAGTGATGGGTTAGAATGCCATGTTCTTAGTTTTTTTAATGAGTTTTAAGCCAGATTTTTCACTCTTTCACTCTCATAAAAAGGGTGTTTAATTCCCTTTCTCTTTCTGACATTAGAGTGGTATCCTCTGCATATCTAAAGTTATTGATATTTCTCCTGGCAATCTTGATTCCAGCTTGTGATTCATCCATCCAGGGATTTCGCATGATGTACTCTGCATATAAGTTAAATAAGCAGGGTGACAATATACAGTCTTTTCATACTCCTTTCCCAAATTTGAACCAGTCCATTGCTCCATGACTTGTTCTGTTTCTTCTTGATCTACATACAAGTTTCTCAGGAGGCAGTTAAAATAGTCCTGTATTCCAATCTCTAAGAATTTTCCAGTTTGTTGTGATCCACACAGTCAAAGGCTTTAATGTTTTCATGAAGAAGGTGTTTTTCTGGAATTCTCTTGCTTTCTCTATGATCCAATGAACGTTGGCAATTTGATCTCTGGTTCCTCTGCAGAGTTCCAGAGAATAGCAAGGAGAGATATAAAGTCTTCTTAAGGGAACAATACAAAGAAATAGAGGAAAACAATAGGATGGGAAAGACTAGAGATTTCTTCAAGAAAATTGGAGGGATCAAGGGAAAATTTCATGTAAGGATGGGCGTGATAAAGGACAGAAATGGCAAGGACTTAACAGAAGCAGAAGTCCTTAAGAAAAGATGTCAAGAATACACAGAATAGCTATACAAAAATGGTCTTAATGACCCAGGCAACCACGATGGTATGGTCACTCACCTAGAGCCAGACATCCTGGAGTGTGAAGTCAAGTGAGCCTTAGGAAGAATTACTACAAAGTCGGTTATGGTGATGGAATTCCAGCTGATCTATTTCAAATCCTAAAAGATGATGCTGTTAAAGTGCTTAACTCAATATGCCAGCAAATTTGGAAAACTCAGTGGTGGCTACAGGACTGGAAAAGGTCAGTTTTCATTCCAGTCCTAAAGAAGGGCAATGCCAAAGAATGTATACTACCGTACAATTCTTTATTCTGCAGAAGGTTTAAGCCTCTAAAATGCTTTTTTGTCTTTTGTGGAGTACCTAAATTTCTCCTCTAATTATCAATGGGAAATTTGACCAAAACTGTATATGAATAATTTATCTAATCCCAACTCCTTCTTTTACCTGTAAGAATAATGAGACATAGATCTATTGTTTGATCTGTGAATGAGCTAACTATAGCTGACCTTAGTCGATGCGTGACCTCTGCTGGAAGGAAGAGCCCGTGCTGTGTGGGGAAAAAAGCAGTGGCCTCTCAGGGGATGAGAGCAATGAGCAGAGCCTGCGATGGGGCCCATCACTGACTCAGAGGTTCTCTGGTATCCCAGATGTCTGCTTTGCTCTGTCTTCACTGTTCGAGCTGTGTTAGTCTAGCCCTCACTCCACAAACTTGTTTCACTTTTTGATATTCAAGATTTTGAAACTGCATCTGTCAAATATACACTGCTGAAAATCATTTTGCAGAATTCTATTAGTAGTTTTATATACTTGCATAGTTGTCTCCTCTCATTCTGCAAACTCACTGCAGATGGTGACTGCAGCCATGAAATTAAAAGACGCTTACTCCTTGGAAAAAATGTTATGACCAACCTAGACAGCATATGAAAAGCAGAGACATTACTTTGCCAACAAAGGTCCATCCAGTCAAGGCTATGGTTTTTCTAGTGGTCATGTATGGGTGTGAGAGTTGGACTATAAAGAAAGGTGAGCACCGAAGAATTGATGCTTTTGAACTGTAGTGTTGGAGAANCATTACTTTGCCAACAAAGGTCCATCCAGTCAAGGCTATGGTTTTTCTAGTGGTCATGTATGGGTGTGAGAGTTGGACTATAAAGAAAGGTGAGCACCGAAGAATTGATGCTTTTGAACTGTAGTGTTGGAGAAGACTCTTGAGAGTCCCTTGGACTGCAAGGAGACCCATCCAGTCCATCCTTAAGGAAATCAGTCCTGAATATTCATTGGAAGGACTGATGCTGAAGCTGAAACTCCAGTACTTTGGCCACCTGATGTGAAGAGCTGACTCATTGGAAAGACCCTGATGCTGGGAAAGATTGAAGGTGGGAGGAGAAGGGGATGACAGAGGATGAGATGGTTGGATGGCATCACCAACATGATGGACATGAGTTTGAGCAAGCTCCAGGAGTTGGTGACGGACAAGGAAGCCTGGCGTGCTGCAGTCCATGGGATCACAAATAGTCGGATACGACTGAGCGACTGAACTGAACTGATTCTTCATTAGAACTGAAAACAAACCTATAACAAATCTATCAGTCTAGTTGTGTGTGTGTGTTTATTGGAAACAGGATAGGGATGAGAGCTTGACTTTGTTAATGAATGTGTAATATACTAAGATGCTAAATATTCTGCATTAGCTTGGGGGACATGGCCTTCTAAATTTGAATTCTGAGAAGCTAGATTTCTTATTGACTGAACGTAGCAGCCTGAAGTCCTAAAAAACTAAATTTTGGTGCAGGATATAGACAACCTTAATCCAGACGAGGATATAATACTTACAGCAGCCAATCCTGAGAAGATTATTCATGATGCAATCCAGTGCTGCTGGTAGCAGTGTATATCACTGAAGATAAACCCAGAATAAATAGCATGCTTGGTGCTGCTAATTCCTTAAAATCAACATAAAAACCTTGCAAGCTATTTCATGCCAGGATTGACCAGAAGTGATAATGTCTGAGAAGTCAGAGGACATACTGCAGCAATAGCGATGGACAGAGCAGTGTGTGAGGTCTGCTCGGGGGGAGAGCAAAGCAAACGTGAAAAAGTGGGATTGAAGTGCTTCATAACAGACCACTTTACTTTCAACCTCCTTGGAATATTTTCCACGGATGGAGAGTTGCAGAGATCAGCATCACATAAAATGGCATTCAGATGAAAAGATGGATGACAAGGATGCAAAATTGAAAGAGTTTAAAGAGAATACACTCTGAGTCACAAAATGAAGATTTCTTTTTTAAATCTGTGACCTTACTATCTTCGGGGTATTAATGTAATAACTTCAGATTTGTAAATTCTATTAATTACAGGTTTCCACTTTGTGTCTTTGTGCATTATGAATCTTCACCTGTCAATACTCATATCAAAAGCCTATTTTTATTTTGAAGCGTTTTTTTTAGCACGTGAAATCAAGTAAGAACTGTCATTTTTTCGTTCTACACTAAACTCTATTTGGTTTGTGACAATTAAGATAGAGATATCACCATATGACGCATTTTGTATATTAGCTACTAAATGTAGAAACATATTAAGTCTTCAGAATATGCTTCCTAAATTGAAATAAAAATTAGACAAATAATATTTCTAGTAGATTCTATTTTTTGAAAAATAAAAGAGTTGGAAAGCAATAAATAGAAAGATAATCTGTATCAATCACAACATAAGAATCTATATGAAAGTTTCATTCTTTTATTTTTTTAGAGCCAGAAAAAATTATTTTTAACTAACATCATCAACTTATTTAAGAATAAAATTGACAAATGGCTTCTATTCTTGCTCTTAGAAATAATTTTAAAGTCAATGAGAAAGAAAAAAGTAAAGTCAATGAGATATGTTTGTATGCTTCCATGTGGAATACAACCTATACTATAACTTCTGAAAGAATTTCTGTATCATTTCCTTTCTTCAATAAAGTTATTAATATAAATTTACTGTATTTCTACTAAAAGTCAAAAGTGAAGCTCAGTGTAAGGTTTTCTCAAAGATAAGTAGATCATGGCACAGTCCTTAGATCTTTAGGCATTTATAGTTTAATTAAGAAAGGTTTAAGTAGTATACTTTTAAAAAATGTACATCAAAATTAGAACATATACTTGAAACAAGTCAATCTTTTCTGGATATCTAAACTTCCACGTAAGTCACCTATGTTGTAGATAATAGACATCTTGTTCTTTAGAAGGGTAGAAAAACAACAGTCATAGATTAAAGAAACACCTGAAAATTTTAGGAACAATATGTTAATTTGACTTATCATCATATTCAAAAGAAGGGCATGCTACAGTAATATTGTGTGAAAAGTCTTCACTTCTAATATGCAGCACAGACTATAAACATAGATATTCATTTGACTCTTCTTTCAGATAATTTTATACGTTGGGTAATTTTTTCACTTGCAAATGAGATATTTTGAAGTTTATGTCCCAAATTACATGGATACGCATTATTTTCTCTTTATGGGGCAGCAATAATGTAAAAATTGTAATCCAAAACATAGACGTTTTATTTAAGTTTCTATTTTTACATAATTTGTGTGAAAATGCTGTCTCATATCCTTAAAAATTATGTTTGTAGGCAAGAATGAAGAGAGACTACAAAACAGTATGAAATGAATGAAAGTGTTCTGGAAAGGAATTATGTTTCTGTACTTTTAAAAAAATTCAGCCAACAAGCTTGTATACATTTTACATTGAAAATGGTTTATCTTTTTTTTGTATTATCAAATATTTTAAATATCTCCTTTTAAAAAAATTCAGTAAGCAAGTGTTAGTTGTATAGATTAAAGGTTATTGTGAAAAATATGAATTATTTATAATTTTAATTTTATCCTGGAAATTCTCATTTTTTTTTCTTTATTGTCTTTCTACATGAAATAAGACTGGTTTAAGCATAGGTGTTTGTGAATTTTTCTTTGACTTTTATTTTCTGTGTTGTAAATATAAATGCATTTTGAATGCATTTTGTTAGGCAGGTAATTTTGTTCTTTCTGTCTTATAAATAGAATGTTCAATGAAAATATAATATAGAAATGATTGGAATGCATTCAAGTCCATTGCCCCTTAACTCTTCAATAGCCTAAAATAACGGCTATTGAAACATCACACTAAGTTATTTAAACAGAGCTAATTTTTCCTTATCATCACCACAGTAAACACTTTTTTTTTTCAAAATGAGAAAATTCATAAATACTGCACAGTGGAATGTTCCTAAAATATTTTTATCTATAAATGAAACTGTATGCCAAAGATGAATTTTAATAGTCACCCATAGTCAGTGAAGGTTTAAAATGATTTTGTGGTAAATGAGTGGGTTTTGGAATTAGATTCCATGCGTAAAGCATAAAATATGAAGGATGACACACTAGCAAGGGAAAACAAATTCTCCTTCCATTGAGTAGCATCCAACATCACAATCAAGGATCACTGAGTAAAGCTGTGGATTTCACCCTGTAAATCATGATTAAGCTTGAGTATGATCCTTTAATGATGTTAAGTAATGAATTTTCCTCTGGTGTTCAAACAGTAGGACAGGTCCCTGTGGTGGGAACATATGTCTGTCTTTAAACTGCTGATCTGCAATGGTGCCCCTTGAAATTTTCTCATTATAAACAGCCTTTCATAATGGCTCCATGTTTTCCTTCTAACAGTATTATTTTCTAAAATGAACTTGCTATCTGTTTGAGAAGTCAATGTCCGTCCCTAGGGATGGATTCTTAGACACTAAATTCATTTTAGAAATTAATACTGTTAGAAGGAAAACGTAAAGCCATTATGAAATGTTGAAGGGACGCGTCCTACACAGTCCTGACAGACAGAGAAGGGAAGCCAATCTTAAATCTTGGCCTGTCTCTTCACACAGATGATAAGAGTGCCAGTAAGTGCTGATTATGGTGGTGGTTTTTAGGAGGTCGACACCTGTGAAGTAGGAACTGGACTGTGACCATCATCTCATTTCCCACACACCACTAAACAGCTATCTATTTTTAATGACTTTGGGCCATCATTTCTAAGCCAGTGGTTCTACTATGGCCCAGGTTGGCATTGCAGTGTGTATTTAAGTTCCCTTATGTATGAGAATGAAACAAAATGGAATTGCTCACTTTTTTGCATATATACAGGTTTTTACTTTTGTAACCTAATGAAGATTTATACAGTATTCACACAACAGCGAGATATAAATGTTATTTAAGTTCCCATAGACTATAAACCAGGAGACAATGAAACATATCCAGGGACATACAGCAAGGTGTAAAAATTTCATGGTCTAAAGATATTGAAATCATACAGAGTCTTTTATCCTATCACTGGAAGTATGTTAGAAATCAACAAAAGATATTTGAAGATAATCCATGTGTTTTCAAGTGCAATGTGACATTTAGCAGGAATCTTTGACTTAGCCATTGAAAGTTAAAAGACTGAAAAAACACAGAAGGCTATTACAGAGAAGAAGAAATGCTCAGTTTTGTACCAAAATATAAATAATTTAAAATGATACCTTTTGTTATGGTAAAATTAAAAATATTTTTGACTAAAATTTTATTCTCACCTCTGCATTCAAGAAAGATGTACACATGTTTGGTGTGTGAATGCTCAGTGTTGTCTGTTTGTGACCCCATGGACTGTAGCCTGCCAGGCTCCTCAGTTCATGGAAATTTTCCAGACAAGAATACTGGATTGGGTTGCCATTTCTGACTCCAAAGGATCTTCCCAACTCAGGGACTGAACCCACATCTGCTGTGTCTCCTGTATTGGAAGGATGATTATATATCGCTTTGCCATCTGGGAAGCCCATACATGTGTATATGTATATGGATGAAATATACATGCACTCTTAATGTTGTAGCCATATCTGCACATAATTTTATGAAGAGAGACATACATGAATACATTGAAGCATTTCTGCAGACCACTTTAATACCAAATCGTGCTACTACATGTACACTCCATAGAGTTTCTATATAGTATTTTTAAAACATAACTCCAGACATATTAGTACTTCAGGAAAATATCTTCAGTGACATCCTATTTCCTATCATTTCTTAGCATGGCATAACCTATCCAGTCTATCTTTCTAGACTGATCTTCAAATATATCCATCCTTCCCCACAGGCATTGTACCTTTATTCCAGATAGACTGATCATTACAGG
The DNA here is from genome assembly GCA_006410875.1 of Neotragus pygmaeus. Classification (NCBI taxonomy): domain Eukaryota; kingdom Metazoa; phylum Chordata; class Mammalia; order Artiodactyla; family Bovidae; genus Neotragus; species Neotragus pygmaeus. The sequence continues at coordinate 915,374 of SJYV01015492.1, read as the reverse complement.
TCCTGCACTTTCCAGCTCTGTACCTCTTCTCGTGTTACTCTCGCTGACTTAAATCCACCCACTCTGTAAATCTGCTTAGAAAATCTCTGTGATTTTTCCTAAATCCAAATCAGGTATTGTCCTCTGTCCTCTTATTCAGAATTAATATCTCCTCCCTTAGTGCTCACAGAGAATATTTTTACTTTTCTCATATCACTGGTCAACCGTGGAAATATTTTATACTCTCTTATGATTGTATCTGTTCAAATGGTTATATTCCTAAGTAGACTTTAAGTTCCATGGATTCTGGGGATATACCCTTGACAACTGGTTGACCAGAGACAGTGCCCTGTTCTGACTTCAGTTGGTGCAGATTTGGGTCAAAGCAAAATGGAAGTGGGACAGTAAACAGACCCTAGGTAGTCAGTTGGTAAGGGAGAAAGCTCTTAAATACTTTTGGATCACATTTTCTGCTTTGCCGATAGTTCACATTGCTTCCTTGAAAATATTTTTCACATCTCCTTTAACTCAATAGTCATGTCAAATATTACACTTTAAAAAATTTTGTTGAAAGGGTGTCACTTTTGCAGACTTTCCCCGGGTGAAAAGTCTGCTGACTCCACTTCCACTCTACACATCTTTGAGCCCCAAACTGTACAAATATGATAATGGAGATTCAGAGAGGCTTGCTGATGCTCTATATTTCAGTAAGGAAGCCTAACATCCTGATAAAAATAAAGTCTACTGTGATTTATACACTTATCAACTGAGATGCCATCTGACAACTGGAGAGCAATATGCAAATAGCCACACTGTGATTTTAAGGCTCTTTCCCTGTAATTCTGTGCACACGGCAGAAAGTCTCCTGTGCTTTTCACACATGTCCAATGTAATTGTTCTAAATCTGATATGAACCTGTCCTCTGTCCCAGCACTAACAATAGTACTACAGGAACTAAATTGGGCTGGAAGGAATCAGCCTATCAACTCTTTTCAGAACAACCTCAATGGTTTTTCTCTATCTTTCTAATTTGGAACTGACATTGATGTTCAAAACTCTAGTGAATCAGCTCCAGCCCAGACATCCCCGGTTTTATGTGTGTAGACATGAAATGAGCTTTGGGTTATAGCTAATCAGCTGAATAACAATATCAGCATCTGCTCAGTCTTCCAACCATTCTTAATCTTGGTTAGGTTCCTCTTTTGCTTTCCCACCTTCCATGAAGTTTCTTCACATTATAACCTAACTCCCTATCTTGTACCTAGGCAGTTTCGAACTGCTGAATGCCATTTCTTCTTTTTACGCTGCAAACTTTACTCTCATCATGTGGATATTTCCTTTTGCCTGCTTTGTCTATGGAGTGTAGCAATCTCCCTGTGCCTTGCTTGGCTTTTCAATGTGATTGTTTATCTATGTACTTCACGTAGAGGATTTCATTCTTTACTGCTCTCCTCCAGTACTTCTCTTGCTCTTATTTATTTATTTTTTCATTGCTAAGTCGCTTCAGTCATGTCCGACTCTGTGCGACCCCATAGACAGCAGCCCACCAGGCTCACCCGTCCCTGGGATTCTCCAGGCAAGAACACTGGAGTGGGTTGCCATTTCCTTCTCCATAAATTAAATTTTATGCAATGACTTGCTTTAATTTGTTTTCTGTATTGAACTAAGCATTTCATGCAGTTTGGTGATACATGATTAGGAGACCTTGTTCATTTTTTGAGAAACACCGTGTTAGGCAGCCACTAGCCTGGACTTAATGGTTATCATCTACTATTCATGCTCTTTTATAATTGTCTCTCCTTAAGTGGGGTCTAGGATTACCAACTTCCTTCAAAGAAATGGAAATGACAAACATGACGGAATGTTGCTGCCTAGGTTAGTTTATAAGGATACTGTGGTTTCAATTTCATACATCCACCCTTGTTCCTCCCTGGTGGCTCAGAGGTTAAAGCATTTGCCCGGAATTCGGGAGACCTGGGTTCGATCCCTGGGTCAAGAAGATCCCCTGCAGAAGGAAATGGCACCCCACTCCAGTACTCTTGCCTGGAGAATCCCATGTAGGGAGGAGCCTGGTAGGCTACAGTCCATGGGGTCTCAAGGAGTCGGACATGACTGAGAGACTTCCCTTTCACTTTCACCCTTGTTCTCTTACTCACTAGTTCTGAAAGGAGGTCAGCTGACCTGCAAGGAACACAGAAAACAGCCACAAGTTGAGGTCCACAGTCCAATAGCCCATAGGGATGGAATCCTGCCAACGACTATGCAGATGAGTTTGGGAGCATAGCTTTCCCTTGGAGTCCTCATATGAACGCTAGCCTTGGCTAATTAATACCTTGACCACGGGTTTACAAGAGACTTTGCCGCAGAGCCACCCAGCTGCACCATGCTGAGATCTGTGACCTAAAGAAAATGTAAAATAACAAATGCTTATTGATGTATGCACTAAGTGTTGGAGCAAATATAAATAACAGGTACCCAATTCTGCCATCAAAATCATGAGCTCTTGTTAAAAATTATGACAATGAAGAAAAGTGTCTAGTGGTGAAAAAACTCCAACGCCACCCTCTTGTCATTTATAGGAGGATAATAAAGGAGAGTTTCTCAGTCGCCTCATCTGACATTCCTATACCTCCTGGCAATCATCAAACATAAAATATGAAAATTTCTCACTGCTATTCTTGTTTTATTAAAAAGGGTTATTGTAACATATTATGATCAATAAATAATATATACTATATCTACACTGGTTTTCTTAACTTTTATTTTTTGTGTGTATTTATTATAATGAGTCAAAACCATCAACTTGTTCCTTACAGATCAGCTTCACTGATTTTCTAAAGAATATCTTTTTATACACATTTACTCTTTCAAGGGGCTTCCCAGGTGGCTCAGTAGTAAAGAACCTGTTTGCCAATGCTTCAGATGTGGGTTCAATCCCTCAGTTGGGAATATTCCCTAGAGAAGGAAATGGCAACCCACTCCAGTATTCTTGCCTGGGAAATCCCATCGACAGAAGAGCCTGGTGGGCTACAGTCCACGGGGTCACAAAAGAGTCGACACAACTTAGCAACTGAACAACAGCAAATCTTTTAAGACACATTGGTGTGCAGATTCTTCTCTAAGTCCCTAAAATTTTAATTACAGAAGGTCTTTCCCATGATAAACTTTCTTCCACAATTTGTTCTCCTGTGTGTTCTTTTAAATGACTATTTTACATACCTGTTGCTGTTATTTAAATCACCCCAAAACTTAGTGGGAAAATAGCAACCATTTATGTGCCCATGATTCTGAAATTTGGGCAAAGATCATTTGTGTTCCACATGACTGGCTGAGGTCACTCATCCAGTGCATTAGTCTGGAAGTTTGATTAGAGCTGAAACATCCAGTGTGCCTCAGGTCACAGGAGATGTGCCTCAGTGGCTGTGTCTGCAACAGCTACGGGTCGTGCAGGCAACTCTTTTTCCTCTGCTTGCTTCTATAGCAGTGTAGCCAGAACTTCTTACATGGTACCCCAAGGTTTCAAGAGGTTAAAACATGAAGCTGGCAAGCCTTTTTAGGGCAAGGCATCGAACTAATTCAATGTCAATTCTACATTCTGTTGATAAAGATAAATTCCAAGGCCAACCTAGAATATGAAAAAGAAACAGATAAGATCCCTTGATGGGAGGAGTGACTTCTGTACCCAGGAATGGTGATCATCTTTAGGAATTATAGATCACATGGCAGTGATGCCTATTCCTGATTATAGTTGCTAGAATGGAAAACGATTTGGTAAAAGGCAAGCAAAGCTAGCTGAACTTCAATGTATGTGTGTGTGTATATATAAATATTTACACACACATATGTGGTGTTGGAGAAGACTCTCGAGAGTCCCTTGGACTGCAAGGAGATCTAACCAGTCCATTCTGAAGGAGATCAGCCTTGGGATTTCTTTGGAGGGAATGATGCTAAAGCTGAAACTCCAGTACTTTGGCCACCTCATGTGAAGAGGTGGCTCATTGGAAAAGACTCTGATGCTGGGAGGGACTGGGGACAGGAGGAGAAGGGGATGACAGAGGATGAAATGGCTGGATGGCATCACTGACTCAATGGGAGTGAGTCTGAGTGAACTCCGGGAGTTGGTGATGGACAGAGAGGCCTGGAGTGCTGCGATTCATGGGGTTGCGAAGAGTCGGACATGACTGAGCGACTGAACTGACTGATGTATGTGTATGTATATGTATATTTATGCATAAATAAATATCAGCATTTACCTGGTCTGTATACGTGAAATTATAACACTAAGACCACAAATCCTAGAAATGGTAGAAGAGAGTGGAACATTTTTAGATGGAGCAAGGTATATTAAATTCCCAAAATAAACACTACCCGAGTAGCAGAGGAGTCAGCAAAAACTTTAAAGTTTCATAGAAAAAGATGATAAAAGGAAAGCATTGAGGGAAAAAGAGCAAGTAAAGGTAATCTTTAAAGAGTTAGAACATGCCTGTCTCTATAGTTTAAACAACTGAGAAGAGAGGCAGTTTCCCTGTCAAGAGATATTAATAAAAGAAATAGCCACATGATGTGTTCTAGAGATTTATGGTCCATGTTTTTTTTTTTTTTTTGAGCCCCTGTTGCTTCTAGAAGTATATAGTATTCACATTGTTAAAAATACAGTGGAAGTCAGATAAACTGTAATCTTAAGTTTTTAGCTTACTTTAAAATATGAAATCTTATTTTTGGAGGAGGATTGAGGAGGCTGCTATCAGTGAGTAAAAGTAAATGGAAGGACCTCTGTAAGTTATTTGAAATAGGATATAATGTGCACATTCAGGGAATTTGTGGAATCCTGGCATCAAAGAAATAAAAAACCACATTTACCAGAAATTGGAATAAGACCATGTTCCTAGACAATTAGAATGGTATCCAAAACCTATAGTATTTCTGTAATATTTATTTTGTATATTAATTGCAACTAAACTGTCTTTTAATCAACTAGTACATAGTACTATGTACAATCATTAATCAATGATATTAAGCAATTTATTAAGAAATGGTACTAAAATGTTGGTCTTATTTATATATTTTAACATTTTCACTGATATATAATTTTACATATTAAAATTCACCATTCAAAATATATAATTCCGTGGGTTTTAGTATATTACAGAGTTGTGCCAGCTATTGCCACTGCCGCCACTCAGCCGTGTTGCACTCTTTGTGACCTCGTGGACTGTAGCCCACCAGGCTCCTCTGTCCATGGAGTGTTCCAGGCAAGAATACTGGAGTGGGTTGCCATTTCCTACACCAGGGGATCTTCCCCACCCAGGGATGGAACCCCTATCTCTTGCATCTTCTGCATTAACAGGCAGATTCTTTACCACTGTGCCCCTGGGAAGCCAACCCATTACTAAAATTCAATTATAGGACATTTTCATCATGCCTAGGATAAATCTGGTACACTTTAGGAGTCATTGTCCATTGCTGCTGCTGCTACTGCTAAGTCGCTTCAGTCGTGTCTGACTCTGCGACCCCATAGACGGGGACTCTCCAGGCAAGAACACTGGAGTGAGTTGCCATTTCCTTCTCCAATGCATGAAAGTGAAAAGTGAAAGTGAAGTCGCTCAGTCGTGTCCGACTCTTCGCGACCCCATGAAATGCAGCCCACCAGACTCCTCCATCCATGGGATTTTTCAGGCAAGAGTACTGGAGTGGGGTGCCCTTGCCTTCTCCATTCTCCATTGCTACTCAGTACTAAACACCCAGGTGCTGCTGCTGCTGCTAAGTCACGTCAGTCATGTCCGACTCTGTGTGACCCCATAGATGGCAGCCCACCAGGCTCCCCCTTCCCTGGGATTCTCCAGGCAAAAACACTGGAGTGGGTTGCCATTTCCTTCTCCAATGCATGAAAGTGAAAAGTGAAAGTGAATTTGCTCAGTCGTGTCTGACTGTTCGCGACCCCATGGACTGCAGCCCACCAGGCTCCTCCATCCATGGGATTTTCCAGGCAAGAGTACTGGAGTGGGGTGCCATTGCCTTCTCCACTCTCCATTGCTACTCAGTACTAAACACCCAGGTGCTGCTGCTGCTGCTAAGTCACGTCAGTCATGTCCGACTCTGTGTGACCCCATAGATGGCAGCCCACCAGGCTCCCCCTTCCCTGGGATTCTCCAGGCAAAAACACTGGAGTGGGTTGCCATTTCCTTCTCCAATGCATGAAAGTGAAAAGTGAAAGTGAATTTGCTCAGTCGTGTCTGACTGTTCGCGACCCCATGGACTGCAGCCCACCAGGCTCCTCCATCCATGGGATTTTCCAGGCAAGAGTACTGGAGTGGGGTGCCATTGCCTTCTCCACTCTCCATTGCTACTCAGTACTAAACACCCAGGTGCTGCTAGTGGTAAAGAACTCGTCTGCCAATTCAGGAGACATAAGAGACCCAGGTTCTATCCCTGAGTGGGAAAGATCCCTTGGAGGAGGGCATGGCAACCCATGCCAGTACTCTTGCCTGGAGAATCTCATGGTCAGAGGAGCCTGGCAGGCTACAGTCCATGGAGTCACAAAGAGTCCAATGGGACTGAAGGGAGTTAGCATGCACTATGCCATGTACCCAAGTCTAGGCAACCACTGGGCTTTTTTCTGTTACCGTAAATTCTCTTATTTTGTATTTTTCACAAAAATATTACATATTGCTTTGTCTTAAACCTGATATAATATTGTCAGTGTTTACCCATATTTTAAGATTGTGTGACTAGTTCATTCTTCTTTATTGCTGGATAATATTCTATTGTGTGAATATGTTTGTATTATTCCATTCAACAGCTGACATCTGAATTGTTCCTACTTTTTGGCTATTGTGAATAATGCTGCTTTGATCACTCATGTATGAATTTATATATGGACATAGATTTTCATATTGGCTATACCTAAGAGTGAAATTGCTGGTTCCTATAGTAACTTGAAGTTTAACATTTTGAAGTATTGCCAAAAAAATTGTTTCCCAACATGGCTTTATGCTACCTTCACTGAGTGAGGATTGTAATTTCTCTCTATCTCCTTGCTATGTCTTCTTTTTGATAATCATCTTTCTGGAATTGAACAGTATCTAATTGTGACTTTGATTTACATTCCCTAATGGCTACTGGGACTTTCCAGGGGGCTTGTGGTTTCAATCTGTGGGTGGGAAGAGTCCCTGGAGAAGGTAATGGCAGCCCACTTCGGTATTCTTTCCTGGAAAATCCCATGGACAGAGGAGCCTGGTGGGATGTATCCACGGTGTCACAAAAGAGTCAGACACGGCTTAGTGACTAAGCAGCAGCAGCAGAATGACAAATAACCTTCAGCATCTTTTCTGGTGCTTATTAGGCAAGATGGAGAAATATTTATTCTTTGCCCAATTATTAATTTGATTAGTTATCTTTGTTTATATATTCTGAAGATAGGTCTTTCAATGTATGATTTGAAATACTAGCCTTCTGTGGGTTATCTTTTTTTTTTTAACTTTATTTTTTTTTTACTTTATTTTACTTTACTCTATTGGCTTTGCCATACATCGGCACGAATCCACCACAGGTGTACACGAGCTCCCAATCCTGAATCCCCTTCCCACCTCCCACCCCACAACGTCTCTCTGGATCATCCCCGTGCACCAGCCCCAAGCATCCTGCATCCTGCACTGAACATAGACCAGCGCCTCGTTTCTTGCATGATAGTATACATGCTTCAATGCCATTCTGCCAAATCATCCCACCCTCTCCCTCAGAGGCCAAAAGTCCATTCTATATGTCTGTGTCTCTTTTGTTGTCTCACGTACAGGGTCATCATTACTATCTTTCTAAATTCCATGTATATGTGTCAGTATACTGTATTGGTGTTTCTCTTTCTGGCTTACTTCACTCTGTGGATTATCTTTTAATTTTCTTGGTGATACCATTGGGTGGCTGAGATGAACACAACTGAGCAACTGAGTACACAGAATTGATTAGCCAGGATTTTGTTGAGGATTTTTGCTTCTGTATTTGCAAGGTGTATTGATTTTTAGCTTTCTTGAAAATGTATTGTTTTCTTTTCCATCTTGCAGTTTTCTTTTCTTAGCCTGATTTTGTTATCAGCTTTTGCTTCATAGAATGAGTTGGGAATTGTCCTGCCTCTTCAGTGTATTTTGAAGATTTTGTGAAGAGTTGACATTTAGTATTTAAAGGGTTAGTATGATTTACCAGTGATGCCATGTAGGTCTCAGCTTTTCTTTTGTGGGGATTATTTATTACTAATTTCAGGTATTGTTATTGCTAACTTCAGATGTTGTACTTTATTTTGAATCAGTTTTGGTAGATTTTGCTTTTTGTAAGGAAGCTGTCCAATTCATTTATTTTATTTTGTTAGCTAAAGATGCCTCTAGTATTTCCTGACATTTTTTGTGTTTTTTGGCTTTTGCAAGTTCTGTTGTATTTCCCCCTGTTCCTGTCATGATTTTATTAACTTGAGTCTTCTTTCTTTTTCTCATAATTGATCTAGCTAAAAGTTTGCTAATTCTGTTAACATTTTCATGAATCATTTTTTGTTTTATTGATATTCTTTATTTTATTTTCTATTTCCTTTATTTCCATTGCATTGCCTTATCTTTGCTTTGAGTTTGTTTAGTTTTCTCTTCTTTTTCTAATTTCTTATGGTCTAATTTCTTTAGCTGAATTGAGTATATTTTGATATTTAGTGTTTTTATTTTCATTTGTCTCCAAAATATTGTCTAATTAATTTACTTCCAAGTATTTTATAAATTTCCATGATTTTTTCATTTAATTATCAATTATTAAGGAGTTTGTGTATTTGTAACTGTCCTAAATTGCTTTCTGTTATTTGAATTATAATTTAATTACATTGTATTTAGAGACATATTTTGTATTTTATTTATTTTTTATGTATTGAAGCTTGTTTAATGGCTTTAGCATACGGTCTTTTCTATAGAAAGTTCTGTGTGGACCTGAGAAGAATGTGCATTCTACTACTATTGGGTGAAGTGTTCTATGCATATTTCTTTTTTTTTAATTAAATTAAATTTTATTTATTTTATTTTTATTGAAATATAGGTTTACAATGTTGTGTGAGTTTCAGGCATACAGCAAAGTTATTCAGTTCTACATACATATATATCTATTTTTTCAGATTCCTGTCCCTTATAGGCTATTACAAAATATTGAATATAGGTCACAGTGCTATAGAGTGCTTGTTGGTTGTCCATTTTATATATAGTAGTGTGTATAAATTAATCCCAAACTCTTAATTTATCCCCTTTTCTCCACTAATTTGGTAACCAAACATCTGTTTTCTGTGTCTGTGGGTCTACTTCTGTTTTGTATATAAGTTCATTTGTAATTTTTTTTTCAAGACTCCACATCTAAGCGATATTTGTCTTTGTCTCTCTGTCTTACTTCACTTAGTATAATTATGTCCTGGTCCATCCATGTTGCTTCAAATAACATTATTCCATTCATTTTTATGGCTGAGTCTTATTCCATTGCATAAATATATCAAACCTCTATCTCATTTATTATTTCTAATTGATTTATAGTGTTTACTAGTCTTCTGTTTCTTTGGTGATCTTCCATTTTTTCTTTCCATTACTTAAAGTAGGCATATTGAAGTCTGTCACAACAATTGCTCAGTTTTATATTTCTTCCTTAATTATTAGTTTTTGTTTCATATTTTGGGAGGCTTTTTTCATATTTGTAATTTGAAATTAATTAAAATAAAGGCAGGATACTAAAATATATGCAGTGCACCTGAAGACTGCTCAGAAGGCACTTTCTTGATAAAAATATCAAGGTTGTTGTATAGATAAAAATATGATTAACATTTGGTTTGATTACAGTATTTGTTCAAAAAAAATGTAAACTAAATAGACTACAGTTTTTTGTTTGTTTGTTTGTTTATTTTTTCTCACTGTGTCTAGATAATATATACCAGATTGGGATATTAAAATTACTCCAACTAATAAAGTTTTCAAATTCTGTCAGTTAACTGACCCTTTTAAAACAGGAATAGCTTATACATGATTTGCACTGAGGGCAAAATTTTATAAATTTTATGTGTCTTCTCAGTTTTAGCATGTCTGTTTGCACTTGTTGGAACACAGCCCACAACTATGTCTATCACACTCAAATGAATCAACACATGCCTGTGTACTGGAAGCACTATATTGAATCACAAATTCCTTCCATTGCGAAAGTACACTTGCCTCTGTTTAGAGTGTATTTATTACATGGAACTATAAAAAAAATCATACACAAGTTGAAAAAAATTATGACAAGATAGTTTATACTAGTGAGCCTATTATTTACAAATAAATTATTTTGAAAACAATGAGATCTAATAAAACTGAAAGTCTATCAAAAAATACAGGCTGTGTATTAGTATCATAAACTGAAGACAATGACAAAGTAATGTCAGTGGGGATTTATACTGAACTGAACTCTGGAAGGGTGATAGGATAGATCAAAACATTGAATTCAGAATGAGCTATTCATATGGGAAAGCAAAAAAAAAAAAAGTATAGATTCTAGCCATATAAAACTGTCAGCTTGAAAATATACTGCTTGCATGGTCAATCACTTGGATAGCATCATTCTGTGATATATTAAATATAGAAGCTATTTCTTATGGCTTTTGAAGTATGACAAACAAAACATTCAGAAATCTTTTTTTTAATGATATGTTCAATAGAAGAAAACTACAATGAAATTCATCCAAGCTAATATTGGATAATGATAGGTATTAATGTTCTTTTTATTCTTTTAATAATTTATAATACATAGTGAAGTCTTACTACATAATCAAATAGTATTTATCATTTGAGGTTACATGTAACTTTCCAATTCTATATAAAATTCAGCAAGAGAATTTAATTCAACTACTGGTTCAAAGTTCTACAATATAAACTTTAATTCAGTTAAAAATACAGTATTGAAATAGGAAAGCAAAATCAATCTATTTTCACATCTCTCTTTGTTTCCCAAGTTCTGTGTTATAAGATAGTCTGCACTGGCAAACTATAGGGAAATATCAATATGTCAGTTTCACCAGTTGATATTTATTTTTAAATGCTCCTTAAATGATGGGACTTTATACTAGCTTTTGGAGCAATTAAATCTTAAAAATGTTAATTAACATACAGAAAAAATAGTGGACATACCTTATTTGGTTTTCATAGTGCGTCTGTTAGTTCGGATAGACATTTTGAAAATAAACAGCCTGGATATTTGAAATGGACAGAAGCAAAGTGAATAAGAAAACTCTGAAGGAAAATAGGAAATATTGTGGTCTACTGAATATTTGAATTATACTTGAATAGTTTACCAGAGATGTGTCAAAGATTCATGTTCTGCTGAAATTTCATTTTTCTCTTCATTCTGTGAACTGAGATGTTCTCTGCATGTAAATACCACTGTGGTGTTTTTTTTGAGTCACGGTCACTTTGTGACTCTAAAAATTAACTCCATGTAAAACCAGAAAATAGAGATCCCTAACTGGGAACAGAAAAATGTGTTTTATTTTTACTTTGTTTTTACCCTGTACACATTAGTGAAATCTGCAAATATAGCCAACAGTTATATAGTAGTTATAAATTTCCCATACATATGATCTTGGCTTGAGATGGAAAAATAAGATTACATTCATATTCCACAATTTAAGATGCCCATTTTCAGGACTGATTATGAATCTTGTAAGCAATAAGATTTGGCATGCGTGCTTTATTGAAAGTCTCCTTAACAAATAATACCCTTTTTTTTTTTTTTTTCCCAGTGATTTTTGGTGTTGAGGGAAAATGCTTTCAGAGGACAATTTGTGGTTAATGCCTTTCTGTGGGTAAAATCCCACTGAGAAGTGCTCTAGCTAACTTGCCCTGGGTTGTGTTCCAACTTAGTTTAAGGGACTTTAGGGGACACACTCCTGCTGATTCCACTGTTCTTCCCTGTCTTCCTTTTTTTTGTAATCTTGACCCAAAAACTATTTTAAGTGATGTCTGATTTGGCTTCCTATGGTTCTCAAATGTTCACTGGTAAAGGGTTATTGAAAGAATGTGTGACTCTCCCTTTCTTTTCTTGAATTCAGAGTTTCTGATGTTGATATTAATGTGAAAGGGTCATCCACAAAGAGACAAAGAACACTAATGTTGTAAGGCTTCTGAGCTCTTTTCCTTTATCACAGTTGGGGGACTCCAAACCGTTGGGATCAAATATCTTCTATCACCTCCTTAAAAATACGAACATCTGTGTCATCATTGGCCTGTAGGCTTGTCAGGCTTATTCCTAAAGTATTCCTCTCTCTGTATAGTCCATCGATTGAACATTACAGAACTTTCAGATTTTCAGGCTAAAGGGCACCTGAAAGGTCAAATAGTCCAACCCCTTTACTTTATGGAGTTAGGAAATCGAAGCCTATGGTGAGTAAGTTATTTGTGGTGTGGACAAAGGTACAGAAATGGAAGAGAAAGTAGTGTCTCTGTCTAACAAGGGGACTCTACATGGCATTTGGATTAGCGTTACTTTCCCCCATCCCCTTAATGCTTTCCTATCTTATCAAACCTTGCCCAGATCCTAGGACACACTGAATGGAAGTTTAAATGACTGAAGCTTAAATATGTCCAAAGTGTTTATTTTTCTAAACATATCATATTACTAATCTAACTTTCATAAAACACACACAAATGGTAGAGTTTTTTTTTTTAATCCAAGTCTTTGGTGAAAATAGAGTACTATCTTAGCTAGATCCTTGTAGGAATAGTGAATAGGATTCTCAGTGGAGGATGTCTACCACAATTGACTTTATAAGCAACTTAGAGTTTTAAAAATACATTCTGACTTAAAAATCACCCTGAGGACTTCTGAGAGAAAAAACAACTCAAGATCTTTAGTTACATCGTTCTTTAAGGTATAGGATAACTTGAAGCTAAATGACTCAGCGTGGGTCGTGTAAGTAGTGGCTTTTGGCAAATTGTGTTTGTATGAGGACTTGTGTGAGTAACATAATAAATTCTTCCTCCTGGAGTAATAACATTTCAACTGAAGGGAGACCAGAAATAAAGGAATAATGTGATTTATTTTTGGTGGTGTGACACAAGTGTATCTATTCCAGGGAAGAGGAAAGGATAAGAATCTTCTTTTGATTTTGAAATAGAATAGAAAAGGTTCAGAGAACCACCGAGAAAGACTAGCCAATAAACTATTCTCCTACATATGTTCAAAGGGATACAAAAGCTTTTAGAGACATCCAGTCCGAACTTCTTCCAAATAAAGGTGGAAGAAACATTGATTTCTCCTTGATGTAAATGCTTTCCATAAAGGTGAATCCACTTCTTAATGAAGTAGTCTCTTCAATTCTTAGCTAGGAATTTTTATCTTCTTTCATAGACTGGGTGAAAAATCTATATCCATGTATTAATATCTACTTCAAATATATACCTTGTCCTTTTCTACAAATTTTAGGTCAAACTTGGAAAATAATATTTTCAGTACTGAGGCTAATTTCCATTTATCTATGATAGTGAATGAAACTAAAAATACTAAATATCCACAGCTAAAGAGAGATATATCAATAACCTCAGATATGCAGATGACACCACCGTCATGGCAGAAAGTGAAGAACTAAAGATCCTCTTGATGAAAGTGAAAGAGGAGAGTGAAAAGGAGGCTTAAATCTCAACATTCAGAAAACTAAGACCATGGCATCTGGTCCCATCACTTCATGGCAAAGAGATGGGGAAACAGTGGAAACAGTGTCAGACTTTATTTTTCTGGGCTCCAAAATCACTGCAGATGGTGACTGCAGCCATGATATTAAAAGACGCTTACTCCTTGGAAGGAAAGTTTATGACCAACCTAGACAGCATATTAAAAAGCAGAGACATTACTCTGCCAACAAAGGTTTATCTAGTCAAGGCTATGGTTTTTCAGGTGGTCATGTAGGGATGTGAGAATTGGACTGAGGGCAGAAGAATTGATGCTTTTGAACTGTGGTGTTGGAGAAGACTCTTGAGAGTCCCTTGGACTGCAAGGAGGTCCAACCAGTCCATACTAAAGGAGATCAGTCCTGGGTGTTCATTGGAAGGACTGATGTTCAAGCTGAAACTCCAGTACTTTGGCCACCTCATGCGAAGAGCTGACTCATTGGAAAAGACCCTGATGCTGGGAAAGATTGAAGGCAGGAGGAGAAGGGGACAACAGAGGATGAGATGGCTGGATGGCATCACCAACTCAATGGACATGGGTTTGGGTGGACTCCAGGAGTTGGTGATAGACAGAGAGGACTGACATGCTGGGGTTCATGGGATCACAAAGAGTCAGACATGACTGAGCAACTGAACTGAACTGAATTTATCATTCTAAAGCTTTATGATTTTTATAGCTTTATGAGAGTATAAGTTCTTAAAGGAGAAATACATAAAACTAGCATATTCATCGGAGAAGGCAATGGCACCCCACTCCAGTGTTCTTGCCTGGAGAATCCCAGGAACAGGGGAGCCTGGTGGGCTGCCATCTGTGGGGTTGCACAGAGTCGGACAGCAGGAGCAGCAGCAGCATATTCATATATAGTCAAATTATATCTTCATTATAATTGACATGTTTACAGTGAACAGAGTATTTTCATTGATAGTCTTGGTTTATATGAAGACTCTTGGAGAGTTTTATTTATTAAAACTGTAAAATTGTTGCTTACCCAACATTATTTAATGTGAAATACAGGAATTTTTAAGGTGTTATAATTGAATCTTTGGTCTCCTGTATTTGGTTTTCAAATTTGCCTACTATAAGTAAGTGTTATTTTTAAAATAAAAATTGTGTTCTAAATGTTTAAACATTTGTATTGTTTCAAAAGTGGTTCATAATGGCACAATGTGAGGGCCACATGCATTTCCATTGATTGTCATGTTCAACAGTTGAAATGTATGAGAGGCAGAGAGTCATCTAGATTATATTAATGCTTTGATTAGGAAAGCATTAGGAAACCTTCTTTTGCAATTTGAAAACATCACTTTGAACACTTAGACCTGGCTATCCAGGACACAGATGCAAATGATGGTAAGATCAGAAGTCATGTTCTCCAGTAAACTCAAGTCCATACAATCCTGTGAATCTTTCATAGCCAGGTAGAAGAAAGCTCTCCTAACTCTAAAATTCACTAGCCTTTAGGATTACAAAAATTTCGACTGAAAAAATTTAGATTGCATAAGAATCCCATGGAGTGCTTGTTTAAAACAGAATCCTTGACCCTTTTCAGAGCTGATAACTTGCATGTGAGACCTATAGAGTAGCACAAAGCTCCATACTCAGAAGGACCTCCTACATTTACTTTAACGCTGTTTCTTAGTAATTTTATTTTGAAATAATGCATTGTAAATGAAGTCCAATGAGACAAGTGAGCATGTGCTTTTCCAAAGAACATACATGCAGTGTGTTTGCCCTCTAATTCTTATCACTATGGAATGCTATATCCATTCACAGATAGCATTTGTGATGCTCCATGATGCAGAATTCTGCTTTGTGATGGCTGGGAATTAGCATGTTACATCTACAAAATTAGCAGAGGAACAGGGAGCTCTGAGACAGGTTTATTCAAATTTCCTTTAAATCAGAATTTGCTTTCAACGTAAAGACAGCGAAAATCTAAGAAACATGAACAATCAGGAAGCTCCATTATATCTTTTCCTACCTTTGCTGCTTCCCTGTATGTCCAACCACTTATCCTGAAAATGATGACGTGGGCAGAAAAGGAAAGATTAGACAATCCATAGCTTGTTTCCTTTCTGTCCTTTCTTACTCAACACTAAGCCTTAGGTAGAAAGTTCTGGCAGAATGTGTGGTTATCAGGAAATGACATAACTACCAAGTTAGTTTCATGGAGAGTTTAGTATTTCTAAACTAAAGATTGAGCTACATTAATGTGTACCATATTCACTAAAATTAGGAATTGCATAAGCTAAGTAATTCCATATACAGATTAAACGTGTTTTAAACTGGCATTACGCAATATAAAAATGAATATAAAATTCATGCTACTTTAAATCTTTATTTCTTATTTATTTGAAACAACATTATAGCAAACAGCAAACATGGCAAGATGAGCGAGAAGGCCAACAGCACAAAGAAAATGGGATTATATTTTTCTGTTTAATGGCATGTTCTTCCTTCTTTTTCAACAAGAGCACACATGTTTTCATTTTGCACTAGACACTGACAATTACTATTTCAGTTGGTTCAGAATAGATTTGGACACCTGCATCTTTAACAAGCTGTGATGCTTTTTAAATATAGAACATACTGTCCCTATACCTCTCTTTTGATTCTTGTGAAATATACATTGTATTATTATTTGTATTTACATGAATATAGCTCTGATCACATAAGACTGCAAGGTTCACTGAGGTAAGATACATGAAATACTTCAGGTATTCTACAGTGTTTAGCTGCCTGTCGTCCACTGGGCATCTTTTTAGAAAACATTTGTTATATAGTAAAACTATATAAAGAGATACCTGACAATCGTCTAATGAAGCAGGAGTGGATAAAACAATTTACCAATAAGATTGCATTTATATAAAAAAAAGTCCACTGTAACTGTCATGACTTACTTTTGCATGAAAAAGTGAAAGTCACTCAGGTGTGTCCCACTCTTTGTGACCCCGTGGACTATACAGTCCATGGGATTTTCCAGGCAAGAATACTGGAATGGGTAACCATTTCCTTCTCCAGGGGATCTTCCCAACCCAGGGATTGAACCAAGTTCTCCTGCACTACAGGTGACTTCTTTACCAGCTGATTTTTTTGCAGAGTATCCATTAAAATAAGTGTATCCATTAAAATAAGTGTTAAAATGAGTCATTTCCATATATAAATTGTAAACATGAAATATTTCTCCAAATTATTCATAATTAAAATAAATGATTGAATATATAGGGGCTTTCTCGATGACTGAGATGGTAAAGGGTGTGCNCAAGTTCTCCTGCACTACAGGTGACTTCTTTACCAGCTGATTTTTTTGCAGAGTATCCATTAAAATAAGTGTATCCATTAAAATAAGTGTTAAAATGAGTCATTTCCATATATAAATTGTAAACATGAAATATTTCTCCAAATTATTCATAATTAAAATAAATGATTGAATATATAGGGGCTTTCTCGATGACTGAGATGGTAAAGGGTGTGCCTGCAAGGCAAGAGACCTGGGTTTGATCCCTGGGTCAGGAAGATCCCCTGGATAAGGAAATGGCAACCCACTCCAGTATTCTTGTCTGAAGAATTCCAGGGACAGAGGAGACTGGAAAACTACAGTCCATGGGTCTCAAAGAGTCAGACATGACTGAGCGATGATCACTTTCACTTTCATAGAATACATAGTAGATTCATGCTTTAAAACAAGATTTTATGAAATAATTTTATTTACACAAATGTTTTTCTAGTGAAAACTCACTGTATTAAACAATTATTGGCTGAACTCTTCTCTGAGAGAAAGAACAAGGGAGCCAAGTTCCATCCTGCAGGCGGTAGCCTGCTTTCCTGTTTACCATCTGCAGTGCAGAACTGCAGAAAAACATGTTAAGTTTCCAAATAATTTAATCACTGTATGGTCGGCCCCTCTCCAAATCTTTCTTATGAAGTTTAAAATATACCAGTCCCCCACGAAATCTTTCTTATGAGGTTTAAAATATGCATCTTATCTTTTAATTTAAATTATATTTATCTTCACTTTTAAATTAAGCCAAAATGCCCTGGAAAGACTGAGGGGAAGATTCTGACCATTGCTAAGATGTTAAGATGTTAAAACATTATTAAAACAGGCCTACTAATTTTTAGGAAATAATTATTTAATAATTGGAATTGAATAAATTCAAAACCAGTGGCTACCTGAGTCACCTGTGAGATTGAACTTCTTCTTCTTTTTTTTTTTTTTGTAAAACAAGTGCACAAAACAAGGGTAACTTAGGAGTTTTACCATCTAATCTTACAGAATGAAGTCTCTAGGGAGTCTCTAAGTCTCTTACAAATGAGAAAGTGTGAAGTTATTCATAAACTCAGCAGCCCTTTAAAAAAAATATGTAATAAAGCATTTTATGTATGAATGCTCCAGAGGGTATAATCATTAAATACTTATTAAAGCTTACATATGGGCCTTAGTCCTGTGAAAAAGGTGATCTGAGTAATAATAGGTTGTTGGGTAGGAAGCGCTCAAATACTTCTAAGTATTTGAGGCCAATTATCTGAAAACTCAGGAGGACTTCAGTGGTAGTTCGTAATTACTCATTTGGAGTGGTAAGTCAGTTGGGTTAAAAATCCCTATTTAAATACTGTCATAAATATGGTTGGTCCAAGTAGATGAGAGCAACTTTGTGCCTGCAGGTGTGCCGTCCGTCAACAGCCCCAAGCCAGAGAGCCCAATCAGCTTCTACAGTCCTGAGAAAACTGTGCTATTTTATTCGGAACTTTTTTTTTTTCCCAGAAAACATAATTTGGAGCAATGTAGAAGGAAATGGCCACCCACTCCAGTACTCTTGCCTGGAGAATCTCGTGGACGAAGGAGCCCGGGAGGCTACAGTCCACCGGGTCACAAAGAGTCAGACACGACTGAGCGGCTTCACTTTCACTTTCTTTTCTTTTCACCCTACCGTTCATAAATCTTTGACTTCATAGGTTTCCTCTGATCGAAGACTGCATTTTCTATGGTAGTACTTTCATTAGTATAATCAATTCGTTGTGAAGTGGTAATAGGATTTTGTCAAGTTACTTGACATCCTCAGACAGCAGTTTCTTCTGTGTGTGGAGTGTGACTGAATTGCACTACAGAGGATTTTGAGTAAAGGTTTATGCAAATGAGCGTATTTTGCAAAGCTTATGCTCCATAATCTGCTGTGCTTAGTCGCTCAGTCATGTCCAACTCTTTGCAACCCTATGGACTGCAGCCCTTCAGGCTCCTCTGTCCATGGGATTCTCCAGGCAATAAAACTGGAGTGGGTTGCCAGGACCTCCTACAGAAGATCTTCCCAACCCAGGGATCGAACCCAGGTATCCTGTGTTTACCATCTGAGCCACCAGGGAAAGGGATTCTGCCAGTCCAAATTATCCATAATAATAACATTCATTGTAGTTTAAAATTAAGAAATTGTGATAAGGAAAAGCTTTACATTCTGATAATTTAATAGGATGTTTTTCTTATTGTCTATCAAACAGACTTTTGAAAAAATATGTACATTTTAAAATGTGTTGCCTTTAATATATCTCTATTGGTGCTAAAAATCTGGAAAAGACTTTAGAGCCAATTTGTTGAAAAGCTTGACATAGCATTTTGTGAACATCATGGAAGATAAAGTTCATGGGGGGGAAAATTGGTCATAAATATCTGAGATGATCTGAAGTAATAAAAACATTGATGAATCCATCACTGTGCTCCCCGGCCTGTGAAGGAGAGCTGGATAGTTGTATAAGAATGTTGTCTTGTACCCACAATTCCATTACTATTTAAAACGAAGGTAGTGACCTTGTCCACAGTGGACATACACGTTTTTCCTTGCTTAATAAGAATCAGATATTTAGGCTGCGATGTTCAGGACTATCTCAGGGAGAATGAGATTTCAGTACTTCCTATTCACATTCCCTTAACTCCTTGCATCCACATATCTAATCATAGTATGTGAACTTACTTTTTACTTACATGTGTCTGCTCTTGTGCATGTGTATGCAAAGTGTCCAGTTCAATAGTTCATTATAAGAGAATTTTATGTATTTAAAATTTCTTTCATTGTTCTCCTAATTAAAAAAAAATCTCTGAATCTCAAAATAGACTGATAATGATCTAATGATAGTTCAATGTGATATTATGCTCCCCTTGCAAGTTTTATATACCCAAACAGCTTTGATCATTATTTCCAAAGTCAGCAAAGTTTTCTCTTTTTTTAAACTTTTTATTTGATATTGGAATATAGCTGATTAACAATGTTTTGATAGTTTCCAGTGCATAGCAGTGCAACTCAGCCATACACATACACTTATATCCATTTTCCCCCATCTGGACTACCAAATAACATTGAGCAGAGTTCCCTGTGCTACAGGGCAAGCGAGGTTTTCTGACATGAGAAATGTGTTATGCTCCTAACACCTCATCTGAGCCTCTGCTTTACTGTTCATCTTTTATCCCATATTCATTTAATCATTCTAAAAACAATTTTTGATCAAAGATGAGCTGTTTCAAAAACTCTTACTTTACTATTTCTGTTACTGTGGCCCTTCACTTCATTCCATGGAGCAAATGGATGAGAAAGGAAATCTTAAAGAAACCCTGTTCACTGTTGACTGGTACACAAATACATCCAGTAAATAAGAATCCAGAAACAGCTTTTAGGGGCTAAAGAAACATATCAGTGTGAACAAATATGACATGCTATATTTTTCATATAAAATGAAACAGCCCAACAAGCATTTAGCTCTCTCCCCACTTTCATAACCCTGATAATTTTTCCAGGCACCATTTGACACTACTAAATATATATTTACTCTATAACTATCCAGAACAAAGGCATATGGGAAGTAATATTGTTGATACATGAAATACAAGACAGTCTCACTTGCCCTTTCCCAGTTGTGCTGGCAGTTGCTGACAGTTGTAAAAACTTGTTGTTATAAGCAGAGACAACCCAAAGGCACGCAGGGAATAAATGTATGCTATAATAATAACAAGGTGCCACTTTAAAAAAATATTTCTTTTCAGCTTAGGGCTACATTTAAACCTTCAGGTACAGTTCATGAAACTTATAATGTGGGAGAGTTAGTGCTGGTAGTGTCTTTGAAAGTCTCTAGGGAAAAAGACTCTGCGATATTGTTATCATTATTACCATCTTGCTAACTGAATCACAGTTAGTGCCTTGGTTACTACACCTAAGGGAATGACTTACTACCCTCTAGGTTGAAATAGAGGACAAAATGAGATTCTTTCATTGTAGGGAGGTGGAAAAAATTCAGGACGCACAAAGGAAAAGGCATTCTATTCAACGTCAATCTTTTAAAATGAGAGAACTAAATTAATCAGAATCAGTCATCCACTTGGCCATATAAATTCATTGAGCATACATTTCAACTAAAATAAATGCACATGAAAAGTTTTGTATAATTAAATACATTCTTCCTTCTAAAACATACTCATGCTTTGCTTTCATAAAAATGCAAAAACAAAGGCAAAATAAAATAGTCAAGAAGATTTCATACCAAAGCAGAGCTGCACTTGAAAACGAGAGAAGGTGAATGTGCCACAGTCTGCATTATTATTATTATTTTTCCTTTCTCAGTTACTTGAGTTGTAAAATTGTACGATGCCGTTGAAGTAATTCAGTCAAATAAAGTAAAAGTAATATTGATGAAAATGCTTTCATTTTTATTGACTTCTGAATACTAAAGTGTAAATATGTAGACTTCCTTCAAGCCCTGTAGATGGAACTAAATGTTCCAACTTTAAATATCTGGAAAGAAAATATAAACTGTATGTTACACTTGAACCTGAAATACACTGTGTTTTGATGACACACTGAGCCCTTTGATAATGACCTATTTTGCTCAGCAATTATTTTTTATTCCTTTTCCTTATGTAGCTAATTTTTGTATTTGATCCCGATGTGGCCCTCATTTATTTTTAAACTAATTGTTAAGCGACTTGTCCATTTGAAGTAGTTCACTGTGGATTGGGCAGATGAAAACTTTCTCCTCAAAGTCAAACCTGGCCTGTGATTTTGCATTTCTGTGCGAAATTACCTTGGTCTGAGAAATGGTTCAAAGATAGCAGTGCCACTGGGACAGTCTTGTCAAGTACTTTTCAACTAAATATTAATGATATGGATTTTTAAAACACTAGAAATACGTTTAAAAATAAACTGGGATGCTTTCTACGAAGGTACAGGAAAGAGTGATTTTAACTGAAAGAGGTCACCATTGACTTTAAGTATAAACTAGGAAAATAAAGGAAACTGCCCTTGATCATTTACTCAGCACTGGAGGCAATAATCAATTTCCTCGAATCAGTTACACCATTGAAGAGTGATGGCAGAGAGCCGACGCTTTATCAGCAAACTTGTGTATTTCGTATCAGTTTGTCTCTTTGTATTTTTAGACATAAATCTTTACCATAGAGCTTGTGTTCAGACAACGTTCTCTCCTCCCTCCAGGTGTGGAAACACAGTAGGATCTGTGGATTTTGAGCACCTGAGGGAAAATTGTAATGTGAGTAAAAATTTATATTATTATGTTGTAAGAAGCTTTATACTTTAAAAAAGATAGATCTTTACTTCAGTCAATAGAGTGTTTGGACAATCTAGGAAAAAATGGTATAAACTGTATTGAATTACATTTTATATCATATGTGGATATTAATGTGGATAGCTGGGAATACTGATCAGTTTTATAATCCATACTTGTGTAGATACGTTTTATGTGTTGTGTAGATATTATTGGTGAGCAGTGGCACAAACACTTCTGTTTTACAGCTCTTCATATCGAATCAAGAATGCAGTATTTTGACTCATGCCAGATTAGAAACAGCAATATTTTCTGTTGATTTTCTCAACAAACACTCATATTTCCTGTTTTGAATGCTGTCATAGTGAACTTAACATCAAAGTTTTCAGATAATGTATTTTCCAACATTATTTCAGACTAGCATTTTCACTGTGTTTTATCTAATACTGAATAAATATAAACTTCTTAATGATATGGAGTAAGGATAAAGAGGACATGAAAGCTGTTGATTGCAATATGAATTTAGTTCTCAACAAGCATGTCCCTGAGAAACACAAAACAATAGAAATGAGATCACAGAATATCTCTATTTTCTTATCTTCAGTCTATTTCAAATTGATAGATAACACAATGCCAAGCTATAAATAGTTCATATAGTGAGAAACACTTGAATTGCATAGGACCATGGTTGATGAATTTTATTGTATAAAATGTGACTCAGTTTTGCTCTTCTAGTTAACTTGAAGGCCATCACAAAACAGTAAATATAAAAAGACTTGAGACATTATTAAATATCAACTGTAGTTGTTAGTTATACACTGATCTTAAGCTTGATGCAAGTTATATTTACAAGTAACCAGGTGTACAGTAAGAAGGATCCACTTCCATTTAAAAAATGATATGTTAAAATAATCATTTGTTTGATAAATTTATAATATGTTGAAGGCAAAACCATCTAATTGAATATGAGTTTGCCAACCATGAAAGATACACTGCACCCATTTAAAAGCTTTATAAAGTAATAATTTTTTCACTTAAAAATTTAGTAGTAAGAAGTATGTGTATTATGTGTGTGTGGGTACGTATCTCTCTCCATAATAGACCACTTAAAATGTCTACACAGTTATCAAACTTATTGTACTTTTAAATTGTTTTATTTGGTTTCATTACAGTGTGCTATTATGTGCATTTTATTGTTATTGGAGGCCTAAGCCTTGCTTTGTCTACTGTACATGGAATAGTCATATTGGGTAATTTATGTATGTTTGTTCCTCTCATGCCATATAGTTGCTTGCTAAAATTATACATTTAATGTTTGCTTGAGCCATTAAGTTTTGTGAGTGCTTTCTTGTTGAAAGTCATTATTATAATAAGGGGATATTATCCTATCATTTCCATCCCTGAATGGAGGATATCATTATGAGAATTTTCCAGTGGATGATCCAAAGAAAAAATTTGATTATTTTTGTTTGAAGGAAATGCAAAGAGATTTGCATTCCCAAGTGATGGATATCGCTGATGTATAAAATTTTCTTACTTTTGCTTTGTTTGAGATATTATTTTGGTCTCAAAAAAATGCAATTTTCAAAAGTAAAGTAAAAACTATTTATCTACATTAATAGATATGTGTTGTGATTAATAGACCATTCAAAAAGTAGTCACTTTATTTTTTAATGCCCAAGGTTAGAGAAGGCAACAAAATATATGCTGATGATTTCAGTAATCTAGCATATACAAAACTAGATGTTTAGAAACCAGAATCACACATGATTCTACACATATTATCAAATGGCATTGTATATTTAACTTTAGCTCAAATATATTATTAATATACTTTGTGTTGAAAGTGTTAAATTCAAACAGGTATTTATATACTATAATCAATAATCTAGTCAGATGTTTAAATTGTCAGAAGTCAATTAGCAGTGGCCTACCATATGTTTGAATTTTGACTATAAGTAGACTACCATCCCCAAGAAAAAGAAATGCAAAAAGGCAAAATGGTTGTCCAAGGATACCTTACAAATAGCTGTGAAAAGAAGAGTAGCTAAAGGCAAAGGAGAAAAGGAAAGATAAACCCATTTGAATGTAGAGTTCCAAAGAATAGCAAGGAGAGATAAGAAGGCCTTCCTCAGTGATCAGTGCAAAAAAAAAAAAAAAAAGAGGAAAACAATAGAGTGGGAAAGACTACAGATCTCTTCAAGAAAATTAGAGACACCAAGGGAACATTTCATGCAAAGATGGGCACAATAAAGGACAGAAATGGTATGGACCTAACAGAGCAGAAGGTATTAAGAGCTGGTAAGAATACACAGAAGAACTATACAAAAAATATCTTCATGACCCAGATAACCAGGATGGTATGATCACTCATCTAGAGCCAGACATTCTGGAATGCGAAGTCATGTGGGCCTTAGGAAGCATCTCTATAAACAGAGCTAGTGGAGGGGATGGAATTCCAGCTGAGCTATATCAAATCCTAAAAGATGATACTGTGAAAGTGCTGCACTCAGTATGCCAGTGAATTTGGAAAACTGAGCAGTGGCTACATGATTGGAAAAGGTCAGTTTTCATTCCAGTCCCAAAGAAAGGCAATGCCAAAGAATGCTCAAACTACTTCAGAATTGCACTAATCTCACACACTAGCAAATAATGCTAAAAATTCTCCAAGCTAGACTTCAACAGTACGTGAACTGAGAACTTCCAGATGTTCAAGCTGGATTTAGAAAAGGCAGAGGAACCAGAGATCAAATTGCCAACATCTATCAGATCATAAAAAAGCAAGCAAATTCAAGAAAAACATTATTTCTCCTTCACTGACTGCACTAAAGCTTTTGACTGGGTGGATCACAACAAACTGGAAAATTCTTCAAGAGTTGGGAATACCAGTCCATATGACCTTCCTCCTGAGANTCAGATCATAAAAAAGCAAGCAAATTCAAGAAAAACATTATTTCTCCTTCACTGACTGCACTAAAGCTTTTGACTGGGTGGATCACAACAAACTGGAAAATTCTTCAAGAGTTGGGAATACCAGTCCATATGACCTTCCTCCTGAGAAATCCGTATACAGGTCAAGAAGCAAACAGAACTGGACCTGGAACAGCAGACTGGTTCCAAATCAGGAAAAGAATATGTTCAGGCTGTATATCATTACCCTGCTTATTTAACCTATATGCAGATTACATCATGAGAAACCCTGGACAGGAGGAAACACAAGCCGGAATCAAGATTACAGGGAGATATATCAATAACCTCATATATGCAGATGACACCACACTTATGGCAGAAAGTGAAGAAGAACTAAGGATCCTCTTGATGAAAGTAAAAGAGGAGAGTGAAAAAGCTGCCTTAAAGCTCAACATTCAGGAAACTAAAATCATGGCATCCGGTCCTATCACTTCATGGTAATTAGATGGGGAAACAGTGGAAACATTGACAGAATTTATTTATTTAGCTCCAAAATCACTGCAGATGGTGACTGCAGCCATGAAATTAAAAGATGCTTATTCCATGGAAGAAAAGTTATGACCAACCTAGACAGCATATTAAAAAGCAGAGACATTACTTTACCCACAAAGGTCCATCTAGTNAACAGAACTGCCTTATGACCCAGAAATCCCACTGCTGGGCATACACACCGAGGAAACCAGAATCAAAAGAGACACGTGTACCCCAATGTTCATCACAGCACCATTTACAATAACCAGGACATGGAAGTAACCTAGATGTCTATTGGCAGACAAATGGATAGGAAAGCTGTGGTACATACACACTCGGCTACTAAAAAGAATGCATTTGAATCAGTTCAAATGAGGTGAATGAAACTGGAGCCTATTATACAGAGTGAGGTGAATCAGAAAGAAAAACACCAATACAGTATATTATCGCATGTATATGGAATTTAGAAAGATGGTAACAATGACCCTATATATGAGACAGCAAAAGAGACACAGATGTAAAGAACAGACTTTTGGACTCTGTGGGAGAAGGCGAGGATGGGATGATTTGAGAAAATAGCATTGAAACATGTATATTACCACATGTGAAATAGATTGCCAGTCCAGGTTTGATGCATGAGACAGGGTGCTCAGAGCTGGTGCACTGGGAGGAACCTGCATGATAAGATGGGGAGGGATGTGGGAAGGAGGGTCAGGATGGGGAATACATGTACACCCATGGCTGATTCATGTGAATGTATGGCAAAAACTACTACAGTATTGTAAAGTAACTAGCCTCCAATTAAAATAAATAAATTAATCAGAAAAATTTAAAAAAAATGTATACATGACATATTCATATGTTATTTATATAAATATTAGGTATATATTTTGTGTACATGCTTCCCTAGTGGCTCAGACAGTAAAGCATCTGCCTACAATATGGGAGACCTGGCTTTGATCCCTGGGTCGGGAAGATCCTTTGGAGAAGGAAATGGCAACCCACTCCAGTATTCTTGCATGGAAAATCACATGGATGGAGGAGCCTGGTAGGCTACAGTCCACGGAGTCACAAAGAGTCGAACACGACTGAGCGACTAAACTTTTTTTTTGTATACATAAATTCATGTTGCTGGCTTGTTTACTATTTTTTATGTGCAAAGTGATACTGGCCAGTAAATATCCTTCATGCTGTCATTGCATGGATTTGGTATCAAGGGTGGGAGATTTTCCTCATTCATAAGACTGGAATGCCAGGTTTCTTGAGTATGTATGTATTCAGATACTTTGATATGTACTGTATCATTGCTTCATATAGTTTTCACCAGGTAAACAAATCCAACTTGTCACCACTACATAAACACTATTACCGGTATCTGGAACTTCCACTCGGAGAGAATGTAGAGAACAGGGAAGCCAGTGTCCCACAGTCCATGGGGTTGCAAAGAGTCGGACATGGCTTACCTACTGAGCATCAACAACAGAGCTTCCTTGCTTTCCATTCGTTGATCTTACATTCCTCAAGGATAACCACTGTTCTGATATAAATGACATAGATTAGCTATGAATGTTTTTTTTTTTAACTTGATAGGAATTAGCTTTTTAACGTCTGATATTTTTAACTCAACATTAGATTTGTAATTTTCATCCTAGCTGTGTTTAACAACAGTTAATTTCCATAGTTTAGTAAAAATGTTTCATGTGAATATGTCACAACTTACCTATTCTATTGTAACTAGGCACATGGATTGCTTCATTTTCTAACATGAATAATGCTTCTATAAGTAAGCATTGCACATGCCTTTTGTATACATATATTTTTTTCATTAGTTTGTAAGGGAGGAATTGCTGAATCATAGAATCTGTGAAATAATTTTCCAATATGGTTGAGCCAATTTGAATAAATTCAGTAGGCAGATTTTAAGTACTAATTCGACATACTTAATGTTGAGTATTCTATATATTTTGGAGAAGGGAATGGAAATCCAGTATTCTTGCCTGGAGAATTCTATAGACAGAGGAGCCTGGTGGGCTACAGTCCATGGGATCAAAGAGAGCCAGACACGACTGAAGAACTAACACACACATATTCTATATATTTACAATTCTATATTAAAATAAAAAAATGTTTTTGAAGACTACTTCAGACTAGGTTCAGATTTACAGAAAAGTTTTCAATTTAATGTTCAGAGTTCTCATATACCCCATATCCAGTATTCTCCATTTTTACAGCCTGCATTATTAGTATGGCTTATTTGACAAGATTAATGAACAATTATTAATACATTTGTATTAATTAAAGTTCATACTTAAAAATTTCCTCAGCTTTTATCCACTATTCTTTCTTTCTTTTTTCTTTCTGCAAAATCCCATCTAGGATACCAAGTTATATTAAAAACTTTATGTCTCCTTAAGCTACTTCTTGTCTATGACAATTTCTCATACTTTATCATCGATGACCTTGAAAATTTAAGGAGTGGTGGTCAAGCATTTTATAGAATGTCCATAAATTGATATATCTCTGGTATTTTACTATGACTATACTGAAGTTGTATTTTAAAGAGGAAGATTGCAGAAGTGAAGTACAGTTTTCATCATATATCAAATTGCATACTATTAGCATGGCTGAATTGCTGTTTCCTCTTGTTTATTTGCTTGGTTATGGTGGTAAAATAAAACATATACGATAAATATATCATTATTATAACTTTTTCCAGTTTTATTGAGGTAATATTGGCAAATTAAAAATTATATATATTTAAGTAATATGATATAATTTTTAAAAGATGTACAAATGTGATGATTTAATTATACTGTGAAATGCTTACCACAATCAAAGTAAATAACCCTATCTGGTAACTTTTTTTTTTTTTTCCTGCAGAGAACACAACATCTACATACACTCTTAGAGAACTGTAAGTGTACATAATAGTGTTATTAATTATAATCACCATGCTGTACATTAAATCCCAAGAAGACAGTCACCTTACAGTTGAAACTTCATACACTTTGAACAACATCTATTTCTCCAACACCCTTGTTTCTCACAGCCAACATTTGACTCTCTGGTTGTATGAGTTTGACTTCTTTAGATTTCCCATATAAGTAAGATCATATAGTATTTGTATTTCTGTGTTTGGTATATTTCATTTAGCATAACTTCCTCCAAATTTACCCATGTTGTCACTAATGGCTGAATCTCCTTTCTCTAAAAGCTGAATAACATTGCACTATTTATGTTGCTCAGCTGCTAAGTCATGTCTGACTCTTTGCAACTCCATGGACTGCAGGCTCCACTGTCCTTCACTATGTCCCAGAGTTTGCTCAGATTCATGTCCACTGAGTTGGTGATGCTATCTAACCATCTAATCCTCTGTCATCCCCTTCTCCTTCCCTCAATCTTCCCCAGAATCAGGGTCTTTTCCAGTGAGTCAGCTCTTCCCACCCCGTGGGCAAAGTATTGGAGCTTCAGTTTTAGCATCAGTCCTTCCAGTGAATATTCAGGGTTGCTTTTCTTTAGGATTGTCTGCTTTGACTTCACTGATGTCCAAGGGACTCTTGGGACTCTCAATGGTGTTCTCTAGCACCACAATTTGAAAGCACCAATTCTTCAGCGCTCAGTCTTCTTTATGGTCCAGCTCTCACTGACTGACCCCAATAAATGACTACTGGGAAGACCATAGCTTCTGCTATATGTCCTTTGTCTGCAAAGTGATGTCTCTGCTTTTAAATATGCTCTCTAGATTTGTCATAGATTTCCTTCCAAGGTACAAGTGTCTTTTGTTTTTATGGCTGCGGTCACTATCTGCAATCATTTTGAAGCCCCCCCCAAAAGAAAATCAGTCACTGCTTCTACTATTTCCCCTTCTGTTCACCATGAAGTGATGGGGCCAGATGCCATGGTTAGTTTCTGTCATGTTGAGTTTCAAGTTGGCTTTTTCATTCTCTTCTTTCACTCATCAAGAGACTCTAGTTCCTCTTTACTTTCTGCTATTAGAGTGGTATCATCTGCATGTCTGGGCTTCCCTAGAAGCTTAGATAGTGAAGAATCTACCTGCAATGCAAGAGACCCAGGTTCTATCCCTGGGTCAGGAAGATCCCCTGAAGAAGGAAGTGGCAACCCACTCCAGTATTCTTGCCTGCAGAATTCCGAGAACAGAGGCTACAGTCCATGGGGTTGCAGTCAGACATGACTGAGTGACTAACACACACATCTGCATATCTAAGGTTACTGTTTCTCTTGGCAATCTTGATTCCAGCTTGTGATTCATCCAGCCCAACATTTCGTATAATGTACTCTGCGTACAAGCTAAATAAGCAGGGTAACCATATACAGCCTTGTACTCCTTTCCAATTTTGAACCTATCAGTTGTTCCATGTTTGGTTCTAACTGTTGCTTCTTGACCTGAATACAGGTTTCTCAGGAGACAGATAAGGAGGTCTACTGTTCCCATCTCTTTGAAAACTTTCCACGTTTGTTTGATCTACACAGTCAAAGGCTTTCTCATAGTCAATGAAGTTGAAATAGATGTTTTTTTCTGGAATTCCCTTGCCATCTCTATGATCCAATGAATGTTAGCAATTTGACCTCTGGTTCCTCTGCCCTTTCTAAACCCAGCTTGTACATCTGGAAGTTCTTGGTGCGGGTACTGTTGAAGCCTAGTTTGAAAGATTTTGAGCATAACCTTACTAGCATGTGAAATGAGCGCAGTTGTGTGGTAGTCTGAACATTCTTTGTTATAGCCCTTCTTCGTGGATCACAGATTAGTCATTGTGAAGGGACTTGTATAACTCAGTGAAACTATGAACCATGTCATTCAAGACCACCCAAGATAGATGGATCATAGAGAAGAGTTCTGATAAAATGTGGTCCACTGGAGGAGGGAATGGGAAACCACTGCAGTATTCTTGCCTTGAGAATCCCATGAACAACATTCCATTTAATATATGTGTCTATTTGTGTAAATATGTATATGTGTAAACCTACATATATAGAGATATCCTTATATAGATATCTCACAAAATTTGTTTATCTATTCATCCATGATGAATACTTTGGTTGTTTACATATCTTTGCTACTGTGAATAGTGTTGCAATGGACACGAGAATATATATTGTTTTCAGATAGTGATTTTAATTCTTTTGAATATGTACTCAGAGGTGGAATTGCTGGATCAGCTGGTAGTTAAGCTTTTAATTTTTTGAGGAAAGTCTGTGTTGTTTTCCTTAATGGCTGACCAATTTACATTTCCATCAATGGGCTCCCTTTCCTCTACCTGCTGGGGTCCTTTCCTGGTGGATCCAGGGTAATTCGAAGGTGAGACAGAGTTGGCATCCTAGGAAAAAACTTATTTAATTACAGATATATAGAGATTAGAAATGGATAGTGTAGTAGGAAAATTAGTGGAGAAAAAGATGCTGAATAACTTGATTTACATGGGATACCAATAAAACTCCAAGACAAGGAGTTTGCACCATCTACGTTGGGCCACTAGTGCCACTTGAATATCAGAAGGTGCCCCTCCTTGGGCTCCTTCTCATGTGGAACTTAAAAGCCGGGGCAAGTAAGTAGACGTGGCGAGCACCCATGCTCCAGATGGGAATTCAGCCAGAAAAACAGGAAGCAAGAAAGAAACGACATGGGGGAATCAGTCTTTCCAGAAACTGATGCAATTTCTTTAGTTTTTAGGTTTGCTTATAAGAGTCGGACACGTCTGAGCGACTAAACTGAACTATATACCCTTTGTTACACATAGAGACAAATGGAAATTTTAAAGTCACGTGGGGATCAGCAGCCCTGACCTTTATCAAAATCAGGTGCTTCATATAAATGTATAAAAAAAAGGTCTTAGGGGTTTTACATCATCTTCTGGCCAGGGGGCCTGCTGACATTTTATGATCCTTTCTTTCTGATAACCAAAAAACTCATTTTTTCCAAGGATGTTTTTTCTTAAACCAGGCGCCACCCTCTGAAGGTACCAGATAAAGTTGCATTCCTATAGGGTGAGGGTTTAGTGGGTTACAACTAAGAAAGGAATTTATTTAACCCAAGGTTAACATGATTAATCTTAAAGGTTAATACTTATTTTTCCTATCAAAGTCAAAGACTAGCATCAAAGTGAAGTTGCTCAGTTGTGTCCAACTCTTTGCGGCCCCATGAACTGTAGCCTACCAGGCTCCTCCATCCATGGGATTTTCCAGGCAAGGGTACTGGAGTGGGTTGCCATTTCCTTCTCCAGGGGATCTTCCCAACCCAGGGATTGAACCCAGGTCTTCCACATTGTAGGCAGACACTTTACCCTCTGAGAAGGACAGGGAATATGGAGATTTAGCAACAAACATCAGCCCAACAAATGAAAACCCTTCACCAATGTTCCCCTTAAGATCTATTTAGTCTTAAGATAGTGATAAAGTTACATTTTTTACATAGCAAGGACACAGTGATTCATAACAAAGTACAGTGATCTATAACAAAAGAGAAAATTGATTAACTCAAAAAGTCTAGTATTGCTAACATCAAAAACTACTATATTTCCTTTTCTATATTCCAAACACATTGATATATTCCCAGGTGCTTAAGGAAATGGAGGCCTGGTGGCAGTCATTGACTCAACAATGAGAAAAGCCCTATGCTAATTAAGACTTTCAAAATACTCCAAATTCTCTGTACTGTTTATGGTTGAGAGCTTGTCACACAAGCTAGTCTGTCAGCAGAGAGTTTTGACCTGAGACACCCTTGTCACACCCAGGGCAGGGAATTAGCAGCAATTATTGGCACAACAAATGAAAAACCCTTCACCAATATAATTCCTAACCAACCCACTATACTAATAATTTCTAACTTCCCCAAAGAATCTGCCTTTAGTAAGTCTAAGACATCTCGGGCCTCTCACGGTTGGGAGGCTGTAAACAATCACATGTGGCTGGACAAACCTGTACAAGGCAGGCTAGATAACCTTCAGAGGAGTTCATAAGTTGAAACACTCTTGTCACGCCTAGGAATTTTTATTGACTTGGAGCTGCACATTTACTCCTTCTCTGAGAGAACCGGTGGGGAACAGCCCCCCATAAAGTCAGAGGTGTAGGTGAGAGCATGAAACAGTAAAGTAGGTAGGCTCTGCTTTTGGGGGTAGATGCTCGGGAACAGGGGGTTTCCTGAGGCTCGATCCCACCTTTGCATATGGCGAAGCCTCCTTCCTCATGACCTTTGCCATGGGCGGAGTTCCTCATGCTGGCTCCCGGCATCTACCCGCTTGCCATAGCGTACCATCTCTTATAGGTTTGATAATAGCTGTCCTAATGTGTGAGGTAGCATCTCATTGTGGTGTTCATTTGCGTTTCCCTAGTAATCAGTGATATTGAACAACTCTCTGTCTATCTGTTGGCCATTTGTGTGTCTTCACTTAAGAAATGTCTAGGACCTTTGTCCAACTTTCCATGGAACTATCTGTTTTTTGCTACTGGATTTTATGGGCTCCTTATGTATATTGGGCATTAATCCTATATCAGGCACATGATTTGCATCAGTTACCTCTGCTTCTGTAGGCTTTCTCTTCATCTTGTTCACTGTCTCTTTTACAGAAGTTTTCAGGTTGATGTACTTCTGCCTATTTGTTTTGTCTGTGCTTTTGATGGTATACCCAAAAAATCATTGCCAAGCCTGATATAGGGGCATTCTCCCCCTCATTTCTAGGAGTTTTATAGTTTTATTTTTTAACAGTTTTCTACATTACTGTCCTCTAGGTTTTACATTAAATCTTTAGTCCATTTCAATTTCTGATTACTTTAAGAAACGGGTCTTTTGTATTTAGATATCTAGTTTTTGCAACATAATTTATTATAGAGACTATATTTTCCCCATGACTGTTCTTGGCATTCTTGTAAAAGATTAGTTGACCATATTTGCATGGGTTTACTTCTGGACTGTATGGTCCATTTTGTTGATTTGTGCTTCTGTTTAATATGCTAGTGGACTACTATTCTGATTTCTGTTTTTCTGTAATACATATATAGTTTGAAATAATGAAGTGTGATGACTCTAGCTTTGTTATTAAACTATTTCTCAAGATTGATTTGATTATTTTGGGTCTTTTGTGGTTCTGTATAAATTGTAGAATCATTGTTTCTATTCCTCTGAAGTATATCATTGGAATTTGATGTGTTACATTCAATCCATAGGTTGCTTTGGATAATATGCGCATTTTAAAAGTGTGAACTCTTCCTATCCATCCACATGTACTCTTGTGTCTTCTTTAATTTCTTTCATCAGTGTCTATCAGTTTTAAGTGTA
The DNA here is from genome assembly GCA_006410875.1 of Neotragus pygmaeus. NCBI lineage: Eukaryota > Metazoa > Chordata > Mammalia > Artiodactyla > Bovidae > Neotragus > Neotragus pygmaeus. Next base: position 881,425 of record SJYV01015492.1, on the reverse strand, counting down.
CAAGTTTTTTGCCTCCTTAGTTAAATTTCTAAGTATTTTATTCTTGTTGATGCTTTGTATATGATATTGTTTTCTTAATTTCTTTGTTGGATAATTCATTGTTAGTGTATACAAATACAAGTGACTTTTACACATTGATTTTATATCATACAAGTTGCTACATTCATTTATTAATTCTAGCAAATGCTCTATGGAGTCTTAGGGTTTTCTTCTGACGTATAAGATTATATCATCTGCAAAAAGAGGCAGTTAAACATTTTCCTTTCTGATTTTGATGGCTTTAATTTCCTTTTCTTGCTTCATTAATCCAGCTAGAATTTCCAAATACATGTTGAATAGAAGTGATGAAAGTGGGCACCCTTGTCATTTTCCTTACCTAAAAGGAAAAGCTTTCAGCTTAGCCATGGATTTGTTATATATGGCCTTTATTCATTTAAGGTACATTCCTTCTATTCCTAATTTGTTGAATATTTTATCATGAATAGGTGTTGAATTTTATCAAATATTTTATTCTGCATCTATTAAGATGATCATATGATTTTTATTCTTCATTCTGTTAATATGGTGTTTCCCATTTATTAATTTGTATATGTTGAACCATCCTTGCATTCTAGGGGTAATCCCTCTTTTTCATGGCTTATAATCCATTTGATATGCTGTTGAATTTCATTTTCTAGTATATTTTTGAGGATTTATAATCATTATTTATAAGATATATTGGTTTGCAGTTTTCTTGTATTTTCTTTTTTCTTGGTTTGACTTTGCTTTGTTATACAGACCTCATAGAATGCATATAAGAGTATTCCCTCCTCATTAATATTTTTGGGGAAGAATTTGAAAAGGATAGACCCCTTTAAATGTTTGGTATGGTTCACTAGTAAAACATTTATCCCTGAATTTTCCTTTGTTAAGTTTTTGATGATCAACTTAGCTTCCTTATTAATCTTTGATCTATTCAGATTTTCTGTTTCTTCATGATTCAGCCATGCTGCTTCATTTTTTTCTGAATTTTCCATTTCATCTAGATCTATGATTTTATTTCTCACTGTTTCTTAAGATGGAAGCACTTTGTAACAGAACTAGTGGAACCCACTCCCTTTTGCATAATCAAGGGTGCAGAACTTTTTTGTTAAATATAAAGCACTGTAAAGTTGGCACAAAAATGGCACCAATGAAACATCAGTTCAGTTCAAGGAAGGAATGAAAAAAAATGAATGTAAGATAGGAATTTAAACACTCAATTCTGAAATTGTCAAACACATCTAAAAATTATAGAAACTAAAAACGTGTCTCTTATTGAAATCTGACCATTTTTTACTATAGAGTTATCTTCCCCTTTGAGATTCTACAGAGCTCACATTCTACAGAGCTTTCATTTTTGACAATGAAAATATAGTATCCATTCATATCTCTTTAGTCTATATCACTAGTTGGAATTGCAATCCCAGTCATTTTGGTGTCCTTACATTATTTTTCTCTCTCTTTCATGCTTAATGTACTATTTTTACATGTCAATACGGTGTTCAACTTAAAGCTCTGGTAGTTCAGGCACTGGTCTATAAGAGTCACTAATCTTTATATGAGCATTACCATAGGGTTGAGATGAGGAGTTTACTTACTGAGAGATCTTAGAAACAAATCAGTCAGTCTAATCAACAATCTTCCTTTATCAATCATGACTTTATTAAAATAAATTTTAAAAAGTTTCTCTCTACATGAACATCTTCCAAATATTTCAGATGATGATTAAAGGCACAAAATATTCAGTAAAACTGACTTGGAAAGAGATGCAATGGAAAATGTGTTCATCAAACTCTTTAAATTACCTTCACTACTAGAACTATTTCCCTTTGATTTCATATACTAAGATTTTATAGATATGTTTAGCTAGTTGTATTCTAGGTTTATTCTGTAATGTAACATAGACACTAGCCAAATATGACTAATTATATTAATTAGAATTAAATAAAATTTGAAATTTAGTTTCTTAGTCCAAATAGTCATAAGTGCTCAGTTGTTGCACTTGGCTTGTGACTATTATGGATAGAGCAAATATAGACCATTTCTATCATTTCATAATTTTCTATTTGACAGTACTGTTCTAGACCTTAGTGGCTAATTTAGATAAATTTTCATTTTATTCACAGTACCTCAGTAATTCTCTTCCCCAAGATCCCACTGGTCACATGGGATTCTCACTTTGGCTGCTGGATAAGTCTCTAAAACTCACTTTTCTCTTTTTGTACTCTCTTAAGCGCCCTTACCCAAAGCAACTCTGGGTTTCCCCTTTAGGCATTTCCTCTGCCTACATTGTTATCACTTTCCAGGCAGAGCATTGTTGCATCTATGGATTCAGAATGGGGAACAAAGTAAGACTCCTTGCTGTTCTGTGACTCTGAAGAGAAATATTAAACTGCATAGAATGTAGGTGTCAACATAAAAAGATACTGTTCATATACATTCCTTTGCCATTGTCCCTCGCCTTGCACCTATTGTACCTGAGCTTTCTTGCAGACGGCTCATGATAGAGGTTTAAAAGCTTTGATTCTGGAGGTACAGCCCTGTTCTGTGATAAAAAATAAGCTTTAATACTTTTTTTTCCTTTGCTTTATCTGTTTTTATGTGGGCAGCAGATAAATTCCAGAATTCCTATGAGATGTTCTAATGGAATAGCAGGTTGAGCTGCCAGTAGTGTCAGTATTTCAAGATAAAAACATAATGCCATGAATCTTTATATCAAATGTTGTGTTGCAAATGAAACACTATCTATTTCATGTAAAATCAGCTTCTCAGCCCTATCTTTGAGCCATTTTTCTTTGATTCCACAGTATCAGTGAATAGTTTAGGTAACCCACTTCTTTCCCCTCTTGAAGCTGTATGGATTAATTATTTCAGTGTTGCTTTATGGAAGGGATATTGACTCAGTGGTTGTAAAGAGAAAAATATAATTAAACCTTGATAAGAGTTTGTCACTGACTCACAGAAGACAGGCTTGTGTCTTACGTGTCTTGAACTCACAAGAATGGCCTAAGGATTGGTAATTTTAAAGGTCAAGAGTAATATACAGGCAGGGGGACGTGTATGCTTCAGTTCACTAAAAGAGTTACAGAAGATTGCAAATTTATTATATATTATGAAACCATATTAATTGGTTCTGAAACTTGATTAAGAGTTATCTACATTATCGTATATATGATAAAATCCTAGGAGAATCCTTAAGCAGTATCTTTGGAGACATATACCATGATGGGGGGTCTTCCTGATTCAATGTATTACACTGTGATATGGATTTATAGCTGTTTGGGTGTTTTTCAATCCCTTTAACTGAATAAAATAAAAATAAAAATCCCTGCCTACAAAGTTAAGATAACTTGCAAATTAAAGAGTCACAGTTTGATCCCTTAACCTTTCTTTGCTTCAGAATCTTCTTTTGGCACCCCCTCCCCAACAGACTTTGATTCACAGATAAGGTTTATGACTTAACAATTGCTAGGCCTGAAAAAAATGCCCTTCACAAAAGAACAGCAATGAAAGTAAAATCCATCACTAAAAGCAATAAAAAGATTAGGGGAATAAAGTGTCCAGGTGTAAGGGTGTGGGGTTTTGAAAGAAAGGTTCAGAAATCTTTTTGGTCCTTCTAGTCTAAAGGCCATTGTGAACTTAAAAAGTTGGGAGATAAATGTTAAATCTCACAGAATAAAAATGCTAAAGAATAGCTCAAATGACCAGAATGGGAATCGAAATTTAAGAAGTAGATGGAATAAACACAGCAATGGGCATCAGAATTACGAGAGGCTGACAGAGTGAGGAACTGAGGAAAATCAGTTCTGAAATTTAGGTTATGCGACTTAGGTGGCCTTCCCAGGTGGCACAGTGGTAAAAATCTGCCTGCCGATGCAGGAGATGCAAGAGACAGTCCCTGGGTTGGGAAGGTCCCCTGGAGGAGGGAATGATAGCCCACTTCAGTATTCTTGCCTGGAAAATCCCATGGATAGAGGAGCCTGGCAGGCTACAGTCCATGGGATCACAAAGATTCAGACATCACTTAGACACGCATGCACCATGACAAAGTCAGATAATCTGCCAAAGTTGCAACATCTAGGTATTTCTCTTTGCATGTTGACTAGCTATTGAGACATTTGAAATCACAGCGAGGCATCTAAGTCCAATAATGTTTTTCAATCAGTCTTAATCTTTTTGGAGCTATTGCATTCTTTTCAGAGTCTGACGAAGTCATGTATGTACTCTCCTTTCCTGAAAAATGAGCTAGGCTCATGTACACACACACACTCCTAATCCTTATTTTGTATTAATGCTTTCTACAGCATCTGTGGTTTGTCTTCGCTGTGGTTTGTCTTCGACTCTTTGCTATTCTAATTCCTGTGAGCTACATTTTGTTACTGTGTATAAGAGCCGTTTCTCCTGACAGGCATCTATTTGAGGTAAATCATTTGCCACTCTGAGGGTAACGTGCCTACATGTAAACTAAACTGATAGCTCTAAGTTTGCTGTCTTGAACAATACAGAACAAATCTCATCTACCTCGTGGACCTTTTCATATCACAAAATAAAGGATGTACTCCACATGCTGGGTTTTCTAGACTAACTTCTTCACATTTGATGCCTAGCTAAAAGGATTTTGTTCTTCTTATTCAGTTGCTAAATCGTTTCTGACTCTGTGCGACCCCATGGACTGAAACACACAGGGCTCCTCTGTCCTCCACCATCTCCCCGATTTTGCTCCAGTTCCTGTCCATTGAGTCAGTGATGGTACCTAACCATCTCATCTTCTGCTGCCCACTTCTCCCATTGCCTTCAGTCTTTCCCAGCATCAGGGTCTCCTCCAATGAGTTGTCTCTTTGCATCGGGTGGCTAAAGTATTGGAGCTTCAGCCTCAGTCCTTCCGATGAATATTCAACTAAAATGATACTTGCTAGAAAAGGAAGATTCAGCATTGTTAAAGTGATCTTCAGTGACCTTTCAAATGCTATATAAAATGAATAATAATTCTAATCCAGCTTGCAATATTATTACTAACACTATAATTCAACTTCATGCAAATTGGTCTCTACATATGCTATGGACTTTTCACCTAAGATCTTTATGCTTATGTGCTTATCCATGCCTAGAATTGACATTCAATGCCTGCCCCTTCAAATCCTACCCATTTTTTTTTATAACACTGGACATATAGACAGTGCTATGTATGTAAAATATTTAAGGTTTTTACATATATTATATTATTTAGCCTCATAAGAAAATCTGCAAATAATATCACAAGTTTTACAAGCAGGGACTGTGATGCACAGTATGTTGAAAGCATAAAGGGTGATGAACCCACACAACTTTTAGCTACCTCATTGGCCGTAAAACATCCTTCATATACCACATCATTGCACTGCTGATCCTCTTCATGATGCCGGTTGCCTCGCTGTTCACAGTGCCCACAGTGTTCGCTGAACCCAGGTTAGGCAGGACTCAACCTAAGATGCTGGAAGGAGGCTTGAGGAGCCATAGGAACTGCAGTCACCCGTGTTCTCTCTTGGCTGGCACAGCAGCCATAACAGCCCGGCTGACGCAGCCGCTGTAGCAGCAGCCACAGCATGCCCGTAACGTAGCCCTAACAGAGCCGTAAGGTAGCCTCATATAACACAGTCGCGGTGTGGCTCCAGTGTAGCGCCAATGCAGCGGAAGCCAGGGCTTTCACGGTGAAGCTCACACAGGCGATCTGCACACAGCATCCAGGAGCAAGACAGTGCCTCGCGACACACAGGCACAATGCTGTAAGTGATCTCAGCTGTTCCGTAACCATTATTTGCAAAACCTGGGGTGACAGCCTGACCACGCCATGTGGCTAATTTGCTCTTTCCTTACAATCATACAATAATTTTCTTTGTGATAATCTGATATTTCTTTGAGGGCAATAACAGGGTCCTAGTGTCTTTAGCTGGAGAAGGCAATGGCACCCCACTCCAGTACTCTTGCCTGGAAAATCCCATGGGTGGAGGAGTGTGGTAAGCTGCAGTCCATGGGGTCAGGAAGAGTTGGACATGACTGAGAGACTTCACTTTCAATTTTCACTTTCATGCATTGGAGAAGGAAATGGCAACCAACTCCAGTGTTCTTGTCTGGAGAATCCCAGGGATGGGGGAGCCTGATGGGCTGCCATCTATGGGGTCACACAGAGTTGGACACGACTGAAGTGACTTAGCAGCAGCAGCAGCAGCAGTATCTTTAGCTAAGATAAATCTATGGAATTGTATTGGGCAATTCATTTACAATATTACCATCTTGGAAGGGGACATTCAAAGAGAAAGCATGGGAAAGGCATGATTTTAAGATTTTAGATTTCTTGATTTAAAATCTCTAAAATTTCAAGATTTTGGAACTTGGAGTTTTATGATCAGGTGCTCAAAACAGAAGAACTATGTATGGAAAGGATTGAGAAATGAAGAATATTCTCAGCCATGGGGATTATAGAATAAAACAGATGGGTACATCAGGGTTTCTCAGAACGAAACTGTATATACAAAACCAGCTGCTTTTTCATTTGTGGGTAAGTATCCTCAAAAGGTGGGTTTCCTAAGTGGTGCTAGTGGTAAAGGACCTGCTTACCAAAGCAGGAGATATAAGAGAAGTGGGTTTAATCCCTGGGTTGGGAACATCCCCTGGGAAAGGGCATGGCAACCCACTCCAGTATTCTCTGTCCAGCTGGAGAATCCCGTGGACAGAGGAACCTTGGAGGCTACAGTCCATGGGGTTGCAGAGAGTTGGACACAACTGAGCAACTAAATGCCGCTGCTGCATGGCGATGGAGTAGCCATGAGGAGATACCCCACATCCAAGGGGGTACGTCAAGGCTGCATTTTGTCACCCTTATTAAACTTATATGCAGAGTACATCACGAGATGTACTGGATGGGCTGGATAAAGCACAAGGTGAGTCAAGATTGCCGGGAGAAATATCAATAACCTCAGATATGCAGATGACACCACCCTTATGGCAGAACGTGAAGAGGAACTAAAGAGCCTCTTGATGAAGTAAAAGTAAAAGAAGAGAGTGAAAAAGTTGGCTTAAAGCTCAACATTCAGAAAACGAAGATCATGGCATTCCGTCCCATCACTTCATAGCAAATAGATGGGGAAACAGCAGAAACAGTGACAGACTTTATTTTTGGGGGCTCCAAAATCACTGCAGATGGTGACTGCAGCCATGAAATTAAAAGACACTTGCTCCTTGGAAGGAAAGTTATGACCAACCTAGACAGCATATTAAAAAACAGAGTCATTACTTTGCCAACAAAGGTCTATCTGGTCAAAGCTATGGTTTTTCCAGTAGTCATGTGTGGATGTGAGAGTTGGACTGTGAAGAAGTCTGAGCACTGAAGAATTGATGCTTTTGAACTGTGGTGTTGGAGAAGACTCTTGAGAGTCCCTTGGACTGCAAGGAGATCCAACCAATCAATCCTAAAGGCAGTCAGTCCTGAATATTCATTGGAAGGACTGATGTTGAAGCTGAAATTCCAATACTTTGGCCACCTGATGCGAAGAGCTGACTCATTTGAAAAGACCCTAATGCTGGGATNAAAACTGCAGTACTTTGAGTCATTCACTGCTTTTTCTGGGGGACCAGACACTTTCTCACTGGACCCCATTGCTGTCATATCCCAAGCAGATTCTGTGGGCTTCTGAAGACCAAGGATGGCAAAAACAACAATGTTTTCTCCTTTGGTCTTTTGTGTATACCTGTTTGATGATTATAATGAATGCATATAAAATTGTTTTGCTTCTACAACAGATTCTACCAAGTGACACAGATTTTCCCAAATAAGCAATAGATAAGTTGTTTCCAAGTACATCTTGAAATTGTATAACAAGTGTATTGTCTTTTACTTCAACAGAAACAATTGGTTTTAATGGAGAGGAAATGAACTAGAGCCCCAGATCAGATGTGTTTGTTTTCTTTGTTTTTGTGTATGGTCTAAAAATGCAACTTCATTTGGCATTTTTGAGATCAAATCAATGCTTTTTCTTATATTAGGAAAGCCTCGAGTTAGTTGACAAATATAATTTATTAGAAAGCTTTAGTTTGTTTTGGAATGGTGTTTAGATTCCACTCAGAAGAAATATGGTGCAGTTTAGCTCTTCTTAACATGATATGGGTCCTTAGAGAGAGAACCAAGGAAGCAAATTAAACAGACTGAGGCTGCTTCCTGAACATCCTCTGATTTTGATGTCTCTCCCAGGGTTCCTTAGTCTACTGGCCACAGATTAAGACATGGGGTTCTTCTAAATCTTTTATATACTTAAAAAAAATTTTTTTTGAGATAATCTCAAACTTATAAGAAAGTTATTAGTACAAAGAGATTTTCTTTTCTGAACCACTTGAGAATTAGTTGCCAACGCAATGTTCCATCATCCCTGAGTATGTTATTTTCTGCAAACAAGGACATTCTCTTATATACGCATGTTAATGTTATCAAAGGCAGGATTTAGCATTGAAGCACTGATATATTACCAGCCTCTGCTTCTCAGATCCCATTCAAGTTCTAGATTGTTGCACTGATATCCTTTGTTTTTATACCAGAAGTATCCTGTCTAACTGGTTCCATCACTTCATGGGAAATAGATGGGGAAACAGTGGAAACAGTGTCAGACTTTATGTTTTTGGGCTCCAAGATCACTGCAGATGGTGACTGCCACCATGAAATTAGAAGACGCTTACTCCTTGGAAGAAAAGTTATGACCAACCTAGATAGTATAGTATATTCAAAAGCAGATACATTACTTTGCCGACAAAGGTCCGTCTAGTCAAGGCTATGGTTTTTCCTGTGGTCATGTATGGATGTGAGAGTTGGATTGTGAAGAAGGCTGAGCGCTGAAGAATTGATGCTTTTGAACTGTGGTGTTGGAGAAGACTCTTGAGAGTCCCTTGGACTGCAAGGAGATCCAACCAGTCCATCCCAAAAGAGATTAGTCCTGGGATTTCTTTGGAAGGAATGATGCTAAAATGAAACTCCAGTACTTTGGCCACCTCATGCGAAGAGTTGACTCACTGGAAAAGACTCTGATGCTGGGAGGGATTGGGGGCAGGAGGAGAAGGGGACGACCGAGGATGAGATGGCTGGATGGCATCACCGACTCGATGGACGCGAGTCTGAGTGAACTCCGAGAGATGGTGATGAACAGGGAGGCCTGGCGTGCTGTGATTCATGGGGTCGCAAAGAGTCGGACATGACTGAGCAACTGAACTGAACTGAAGTTACAGGTATTCAGTATAGAGATTCATAGTTCATGAAACGTTATACTCCATTTATGCTGCTAAGTCACTTTAGTCGTGTCCAACTCTGTGTGACCCCATAGATGGCAGCCCACCAGGCTCCCCTGTCCCTGGGATTCTCCAGGCAAGAACACTGGAGTGGGTTGCTATTTCCTTCTCCAATGCATGAAAGTGAAAAGTGAAAGTGAAGTCGCTAAGTCATGTGGACCCTCAGCGACCCCATGGACTGCAGCCCACCAGGCTCCTCCATCCATGGGATTTTCCAGCAGGAGAACCGGAGTGGGGTGCCATTGCCCTCTCCACTCCATTTATAGTTATTATAAAATATTATCTGATTTTTCTTGTTGTATGGTATTTCCTTATAGTTTATTTTATATGTAATAGTTGTACCTCTTCCTTCTCTACTCCCTATTACCCCTTCCCACTACCTTCTCCCCATGGGTAACCATTGTTTTGTTTTCTATCTGTGAGCCTGCTTCTTTAGTTTGTTGGGTGGTGAGATCATACTTTATTTGTTTTTCTCTGTTTGACTTATTTCACTTGGCATAGTGCGTTTTGTGTGGCTACAAATGGCAAAAAAATTTTTTTTTCTTTTATGGCTGAGAAGTATTTCGTTATACGGAGAATGCAATGGCAACCCACTCCAGTACTCTAGCCTGGAAAATCCCATGGGCAGAGAAATCTGGTAGGCTACAGTCCATGGGGTCGCTAAGGGTCAGACATGACTGAAAGGACTTAGCAGCAGCAGCATTCCATTGTACACACACATATATGTACATTCATAACAAGTCTTCTTTATACATTTATCTGTTCCTGGACACTTAGATTGCTTCCATATCTTAGCAATTGTAAATAATGCTGCTATGAACACTGGGGCGCATGTATCTTTTTGAATTAGTGCTTTTGTTGTTATCAGGTGTATACCCAGTGAGTGAGTTGCTGGGTCCTATAGCAATCATATTGTTAGTTTATTGAGAAATGTGTTTTCCAAAGTGGATGCCCCAGTTTACAGTCCCACCAACAGTGGATAAGAGTTTCTCTTTTTCCACATCCTTGCTCACATTTGTTATCTGTGTTCTTTTTGTTGATTGCCAATCTCATAGGTGTGGGATGATAATTCATTGTTGCTTTGATTTGCATTTCCCTGATTATTTGTGATGTTGAGTATCTTTTCATGTGACTGTTGGCTATGGGTTTTATTTTTTGACCTAAAAATTCTTTTCTTTAATATGAATTTATTAAATTCTTTAATGCTCCATATTTCCTCAAAATCCTATTTGACAGCTAAGCAGTCCTTTTCTCTCTCTCTCTGTTTTCCTGTATGACTCTCTATTTTTCTTCTTCTATGCAGCTAAATGCTGCCAATTAACCCTTTATCCGTTCCCCTGTTACTTCGCCACTGAAAACCGCTCCATCATTCTTCTAGCCTCCATTGTTAGTTTCCTCACTGTCTTTTCAACTTTCATTACCGGTTTGTTCACCATTTGTCCACCCAAATCACATCACAAATTCAGTGTAGTACGTTTAACGTTTTTTAAAGGATTGCATCCCAACTTTAGGCTCTAATTTAGGTTGCAGCTACTTATGCTTAAAACGGCAACCGTTTATTTGCTTGCTGTTTTACAATCTAAGCTCAACTCAATTGGACAGTTCATTTGTTGACTAACTCTGGGGTCACTTTGCAGGGACTCAGTTGTCTAACGACTCTCCTGGGCTGAGTGATCCAAGGTTGGAGCCCCATAACCGGAGGTTAGCTGAGGTTTGAGGTCAGAGAAGCTTAGATCTCCTCCACACGGTTTCTTTTGAAGAAAATAGTCCAGGTGTTTACACAGCCGTGGCAATGTTTCAAAAAAACAATCATCAGTGCAAAAGTACTCTATCAAACCTCAGCTTCTATCAATTTTGCTAACACCTACTTGATAAAGCAAATCACAGGGCCAAACTCTTGTATGTAAGCAGAAATTAAGATACCACATTACCAGATGCTAATGTAATAATCTACCCATTTTTATCTATAGATATTTGGACAATGGATAGTAATATTTTTTATCAATTGTATATCTTATCTACAATGATATATTAGCTCTATAATAAAACTATATTAAGTAGCAATAAAAATGAATTGTCTTCCCTGTACAATCATGTTGTTTCTAAGACAGAAACAACCCTTTATACTTTAAAACACTAAAACTTTATAATAAAATTACAATTTGTTTATAGGTTATCAAAACAAAGCAAATTTCCAAAGTTTTACTGATAATATTTAATGATATTTGTATAGTTTTTTTTTTGCTTTCTTCACCTATATGCTGTAGCAGAGTGTGTTAGCATACCACAACAAAGTTTGGAAATAGCAAATGCATTTTCAGTTTTGCTTAAACAGTGTTCTTATAAAGAAAAGCTAACACAGATATTTAGGTAAATTCATATCTAATTATTTTGTTTAGTGTTTATCTGACACTTAGTTGATATGTTTCAAAATAAAAGTAACACCTTCATTCCAAGTTTATTTTCTGCCTTTCAAGAACACAATTTCTCCAAGAAATCCTCCATGCATAATAATTTTAAAAGATCCCACTTCCAATGTACTATAACTGTCTAAAATTTTACAGCAACTTGGTTGGCTTCAGCTAGAAAGATGTCTTTTTTTAATAGAATAACAAATAATGCAAAACCTTTATGCCTTCAGGTATGTAGAGGAAGAGTAGCTGGCATAAAATCTATGTACTCGTCTGTATCTTCTCATAATGCAAATGTTTCTAGCCATATAAAAATCGGGAAAATTGCTAAATCTTTCTAGTAAGCATGGCAAATAAAATATTTTTATGATCACCTCTTGTTCCTCCATTCATGATGTAGATAACTTTTGAGGTCACATAGACTTCTTTATGCTTTTTTCAGCATTCCCTTTGGCATTAATAAAATCATTTTTTGTTTAAAAGAACGACTTCCATCTCTCGCTATGGGCCTTCTTTTCAAAGTGAACACAGATAATAGTTTGCAGAGAATAAGTATGCAACCCTTTAAATTGAAAAAGAATAAAACAGAGTAAGTTGATGTCTGATACCTAGACTCACTTAGCATTTGTAATTATGAATCCTCTACAGTTTTATTTGGTTTATTATTAACCAAGATAGTCATTAAATAGAAAATCAGAAAATAGGGGAGAAAAGAAGGAAATGAGACAGAATTGTGATTTATCCTGTTTCTTATTGTGTACACATGATAATTGATAAGGAAATGTATAATTGTCGATTGTATGGATTTGAAGGAAATGTGCTGCTATACTCTTTTTAAATTTATTTTTTAATATGTGAAAGTATATATACATATAGGTTTGAACAGGAGAAAAAAATGGACAGTATACAAATACAGCATCCTGGTATCCTTTCCGAGTCAGTGAAAATCATACGGATATAAAATCAGTCCTAAGGTCTGAAATTCTGTGTGTGAGTTTCACTGACAGTTGTAAGTAGAGATTTATTTGGCTGTGTTGTTTGTTTCTGCCATTGAATGGGGCTGGTTAACACATAATACAGATGCACAATGCATATTAGAAGGGAGGGAGGAGGCCAAAATGGGCAGAGAAAACTGTGTTTAAATTTTTCTTATCTTGCCTTAAAATACAAATTTTTATTTCATCAACTCAAAGCAGATGGGATAATATCAACAAACTAGAGAAAACTCATTAAAAAAAAAAAAGTCACAGGTAATAGGTACAGCAGAGATGGAGGCTAGTGTATAAGATGGATCCATACATCAAGTTCAGGCTTGGAGGGGCCAGATAAGAGAGCAGGAGAAGACCTTGAAGTGGAAATCGTGGATGGAATTTGTCAGACTGCCCTAAGAACTGCTGGGTCGGTCAAAACTCCCCCTTCGTCCATAAATGCAAGACTGCTGGCTACAGCATTTGCCTTCCCCTGGACTTCAAAGAAAGGATGAGAGATTTTCTTGGAGAGGACACAGAGGATGGCTTTTGGACTGAGGGGGGAGAAAGGGCAGATTCTAACGTTACTGTGAAGCCCCCAGAAGAGCACAGGAGTGAATAAGCTGAGCTCTCTCCACAGAAGAAAGGAAAAAGAAATATTATCACTGGCTAAAACTAAGTAATTAAGAAGCCATCATTTTCTTTATCTTTACTTTAGGATTTCTGGTCTCAGCTAAAGGAGGATTGACTCTACTCTGAAAGTAATTCTTTTTCCTCTTGGCAAGCAGAACAGTCTAGTTTACACAGGGATCCCTGGATGACTTCTTGACGGAGAGACATTGGTATTGGATCTGGAGCTGTCTAATTATTTATCCTTCCAAGGCCAGTGATAAGATAAAGATAATAAAATAAAGTAGATGAAAGAGTCATGAATTGAAATAAATTTTCTGGATTATAAATTGAGCTTCTTTGCTTTAAATAATCTATTTCATATTTGCTAATCCTCCTGCTTAATTCTGTCTGTACGGTGAGTAGTGGATATGGGTGAGTTAAGCTAAGGGGCAGAGAGGAGAATCAGCAGAAAGGTTTTTGAAGTTTTAGCAGCTTGTTTATAATACTGAAAATTCTTAGAACAGAAGGTGCACCATTTGTAAAGGCTAACATACATGACTCTGCCTCTTTCCTTATCCTTCTTCTCGTTCAACAGCATGGATAATCACAAACTGAATAAACAAGAGTTCATATTTATAATACTGTCCAAATCTGTTATTGTAATGGCATAAACATTGCTAATAAGATAAAATCATATGACCTAAAAAAAATAATGAAAATCACACAGACTTTTCCTTTAGTTATCCTTCTCCTATACAAATAACCATAGCAATACTATGTGGAAAAGAATATAAATATTAAGATAGTGTCCAAAGAGTACAGGTCAACTCAACCTTTTCTAAATTTATAAGTAATGTGTAATCTCTTAGCTTCACTTTAAACTGGATTGACTTTGCAAGATTATATTATGACTTTGACATCCATTTGTTATTTTATAGTTATCTTTAACATTTTCATCTAGATTAATCAATATGCTATAACGTTGATCCTTTTAAAGTTAAACACTTTTAAACTCAGTGTTCTTAGAATATTCACAGAGTTGTGCAACCATTGGCAAAATCTGTTTAGAACATTCTTATCATCTCAAAAATAAACCCTATGACCAACAGCAGTCATTTCCCATTCCGGTCCCTCTCTACCCCTGCTGCTGCTAAGTCGCTGCAGTCATGTCCGACTCTGTGTGACCCCATAGACGGCAGCCCACCAGGCTCCTCTGTCCCTGGGATTCTCAAGGCAAGAACACTGGAGTGGGTTGCCATTTCCCTCCAGTGCATGAAAATGAAAAGTGTAAGTGAAGTCGCTCAGTCATATCCGACTCCTAGTGACCCCATGGACGCAGCCCACCAGGCTCCTCTGTCCATGGGTCTCTCCAGGCAAGGGTACTGGAGTGGGGTGCCACCGCTTTCCCTGTCTCTACCCCTACATTCATCTTTTGTCTCTATTCAGTTCAGTGCAGTCGCTCAGTCGTGTCCGACTCTTTGCGACCCCATGNCTAGATAGTATATTCAAGAGCAGAGACATTACTTTGCCGACTAAGGTCCGTCTATTCAAGGCTATGGTTTTTCCTGTGGTCATGTATGGATGTGAGGGTTAGACTGTGAAGAAGGCTGAGTGCCGAAGAATTGATGCTTTTGAAGTGTGGTGTTGGAGAAGACTCTTGAGAGTCCCTTGGACTGCACGGAGATCCAACCAGTCCATTCTGAACGAGATCAGCCTTGGGATTTCTTTGGAAGCAATGATGCTAAAGCTGAAACTCCAATACTTTGGCCATCTCATGCAAAGAGTTGACTCATTGGAAAAGACGGATGCTGGGAGGGATTGGGGGCAGGAGGAAAAGGGGACGACCGAGGATGAGATGGCTGGATGGCATCATGGACTTGATGGATGTGAGTCTGAGTGAACTCCGGGGGATGGTGATGGACAGGGAGGCCTGGGCATGCTGCGATTCATGGGGTCACAAAGAGTCGGACATGACTGAGCGACTGAAATGAACTGAATTGAACTGAATGCTTTCAAGGTTTATCTGTGCTGTAGTCTGTATCAGAATTTTATTCCTTTTTGTTGCCAAATAATGTACCACCGTTTGTTTGTCGCCTTTTGACCATCATGAATAATGTTTCAGTAATATTGGTGTGCACTTTTTTGTGTGGACATCTGATATTTGTTTTCTTTGGTATATGCCTAAGAGTGGAATTTCTGGATCATATGGTAATAGTGTTTAGCATCCCGAGGGACTGTCAACCTGACAGTCTATAATGTATACTATTTCTCTTTCCAATTTCTTCATATATTTACTAGCACCTGTCTTTTTTGTTATAACCATCCTAATAGTCGGTGGTGCTGAGCATCTTTTCATGTGTGCATATTGGATATTTGGGCTTCCCTGGTGGCTCAACTGTTAACGAATCCACCTGCAATGCGGGAGACCTGGGTTTGATCCCTGGGTTGAGAAGATCCCCTGGAGAAGGGAAAGGCTACCCACTCCAGTATTCTGGCCTAGAGAATCCCATGGACTGTATAATCACAAAGAGTTGGACATGACTGAGTGCTTTTCAGTTTCACTTTCTTTCTTTCTATTGGATATTTGCACATATTTTTGGAGGAAATGTCCTTTTAAATATTTTGCCAATGTTTAAATTTGTCTATACTACTGATTTGTAAGAATTCTTTATGCATTCTAGATACAGGTCCCTGATCAGATATTCAATGTATAAATATTTTGTTTCACTCTATGGGTCATATTTTTACTTTCTTATAGGTAACATAAAAGTTTTAGATTTTTGTATCATACAATTTTTTATCACGATTCTTATGTTTTTGCTGTCCCTAAGCTTTAAGTTCTCATTGTGTACCAGATATTGTGCTACCAGGCATTGTAATAAAGATGACTCAGAATAATATTTGGCTTGAAGGATTTCACAACCTAGGAGTGTTATATTTAAAGAAATTTATATAATATATGTGTATATTATATGAGTTCTAAAAGAAAGGAAATAAAAAATAGGAAAGAAAAAGAGATTGTTTTCCTTAGCTCTTTATTGTTTTTATTATTTATTTCTAAATTAACCTGAAATTTTAGAAGTATATGCTAAAATCTTTATTAACTAATGTCTTCAACAGATATCTATTGAGTGCTACCAGTATCACAGATGTATATTATGTGTTGAATCTATCAGTGAATATAACAGAAAATATTCCTATTTTATGGAAGTTGCATTTTATTGGAGAGAGAGGAGAGCAAACCAACAGAAAATATAAAAAAATAAAAAGTAAATTATATTCTACTTTAGAAAGTGCTCAGGGGCAAAAAAATGGAGAGAGAGAGGTTGAAGGCATTAGGAGTCCCTGTGAGTAATGGGAAAGTTCTAGGTTGCAAAGGATTGATGTTATAAGTACCTTTTAGAAGGAGGAGTTTGAAAGAGATGGAAAGGTTGGCCAAAAAGGGTATCTGAGGGAGAGACAGGAGAATCTGAAGCAAAGAACTTAAGAACATTTGGGGAGCTGTAAAACAGGGGAAAAGAACAGTGTCGGGGTGAAGTAAGTAGAAACAAGAGAGACAGCCTTAGAGTTAATTGAGGCAAATTGTAAAAGACCTTGTAGGTCATTGAAAGATGCAACTTTTTTTTTCTTTTGATGATATGCATATTTGCCGTGGGCTTTTGAACAGAGATAAAACACAATGTTAAAAGGACGGCTTTTACTGATGTGCTGATAACACACAGTGGGTGATGAAAAGACAGGTCGGATAACAACATGATGGTGGCAAGGGGAGGTGAGAGGAGAGCTGTCGGAGAAGCGACCAACTCAGGTGAGAGGTTCCGTGTGGACAAGTTACAGGATGAAGTCTGAAGTTGGGCGCTGGTCGTAGCGAACTGGAGTCTTAAGGACCTTGTCAAGAGCAGTTTTTGTGAAATGGTAGGGAGCAAAGATTGACTAGAGTGAGTTTCAGAGAGAAAAGAGGAGAGAGACTGGAAAGCTGGAATTACAGACAATTCTTTCAATAAGTAGTGTTGTACAAGAGAGCGTGAAATGGAACAGTGAGGGGAAGCAGGTTTCTGTATGTGTTGGTCATTTGGTTGTATCTGACTCTTTGAATAGAAGCACAAACGGGAACAAAAGTAACTTTATTTATGACTTGTAAAATTAAGCATTTGCAAAAGTTCATATATGGACACAAAAGTGTTACAAATGAGAGTGGACTAGATATTTAATTTTTTGCTTTCTGAAAATGCTGAGAGCCTTGGTGAACATTTAATTATTTGTTTTATTCTATATTGAGTCCTTTCTCCCTTTTCTTAATAATAGTACCATTTCACTGTGATGGTTTCCTCTTTTGATGTTTTACTTACTAATAATGCAGTGAAAATATTCTTCTTTCTTAGGAAACAACAGTGATTACTTTTTTCTGAAAAACAGTGTCTGGATTTTAATTCACAATATCATGTCCCTGCTGAGTCTTAAATAAAAAAAAAAGAAAGAAAAAGTTCTAAGTGAAATTCTAAGAATCAGTAATCAGGCAATTGAAATCAATTTTTCAAACACATAAAAGGGAAGCCATCAATGTGTTTTGCAACTCTCGCAGACTCCAGACTGATATTGATTTCCTTATTGATTTTCTTAATATTTTCTGGGGAGTATTATGTGTGCATACTAAGGAACTGGCATTTTAATACCTTTCTTTGGGGAAAAATGTGTGAAAGTTTTTGTTCAAAAGAGATGCTAAATAGTTGTACCACTTCAATATAAACAGGTGAAAAGTTGGCTGCTTTTGTTTATTGCATCGGATGTGTCTCCCAAAGCTTAGTTTCCCAGAGTCATTTTAAAAAGGCAAATGCCTCTATATTATTTACCTCTTTATAAGACTTTACAATGAGGTCTTCTAGGCACATGCCTCTCCTATTAAAATCTGATCATGATGTGCTAAAAAGTCAAGAAACGGCCTTTACTAATGCACCACCAGGCATTTTAAAATAATGATCCTTTTAGGGCTTAGCAAAATGGTTAGCANTGTTCGGATTGCCCCATAGCTCAGATGGTAAATCCACCTGCAGTGCAAGAGACCTAGGTTCGATCCCTGGGTTGGGAAGATCCCCCAGAGGAGGGGATGGTGACCCACTCCAGTATTCTTGCCTGGAGAATCCCCATGGACAGAGGAGCCTGGCGGGCTACAGTCCATGGGGTTGCAAAGGGTTGGGCACGACTGAGCGATAGCACAGTCAGGTCCTGTTCACTCACCAATACTGGCTGCAACTATGAAGGGTAGTTCCAGAGGAGCTTACGCACATGCTGACCTAGTTTTATTCCAACAGCACACTGATTTCTACCCTGTGACCTTCTCCAGGAGGAACTTTCTTACGCTCTGATTCAGTGCATTCCAGAAATGCATGGGCATTGTTACCCCTTACGGTGATCCTCTTCCAATGGGGGATAGAACCAGTGGACAAATATTCCAACCTCTCATCCTTTAGATGGACAACTTCACAGGACATTCCTTCTAATTCTCACAAGTCCTGTGGACTAGAGCACCGCCTGTCACAGCAACCGTGACAATGTCTTTAAATTGGCTTTTTTCTCCTTCCCTCTCCCATTCTTCCTGATCTTTCACCCCTTCCTGGGATTACTTCCCAAATGAATGACATGCAACCATGTCCTCATCTCAAAATCTACTACTGGGAGGATACCACCTAGGACACCAATTCTTCAGAGAGGAGAGCATTATATATATATATGCATCTGCTCAAAAATTTGGGAAGATAAAGGACTATTGTAGGAAGGCAGAAAACAACAGCAAAATCAGCTTAGGTCTGTATTAAAATAAGTTTGCATTCTCCAGTGCTGGGATCAAGGAAGAGATGGCAAGAAGGAAGTGGGGATTGTCTGATTAGATTAAACTTGCCAAGGAAAATTCACAGTTACAGACAAGCAGTTATTTGGGAGGCCGCTGAAACCAACTTCCTGATTCACCTCAATGTTATAAGAAAAGTGTGGGATCAACCCATCCTTTCCCATCCCCTGAAGACTATGAAAGAGGAAAGTGTTAGTCTAGGCACTTAGCTGCCTTAGCTCTTGTAGATGATCCTTTCCAGGCTTCAAAGATGCAAAGAAAGCCTGGGACAGAGCATAGGTAACAAAAGAGAACAGAACTCTTCTGCATGACAAAACTGGAGAAACGGATTTTTTTGTCCATAGAGGAAAGGGCAAGAAACTTCTGACAAGGGGAGAAGGCGGAGGCCACAGACTAGTCTGGAACCCGAGCTGCAGAGTGGCTGCTGCTGCTGATGAGTCGCTTCAGGCGTGGCCAACTCTGTGCGACCCCATAGACGGCAGCCCACCAGGCTCCCCCGGCCCCGGGATTCTCCAGGCAAGAACACTGCAGTGGGTTGCCATTTCCTTCTCCAATGCATGAGAGGGAAAAGTGAAAGGGAAGTCGCTCAGTCGTGTCCGACTCTTAGCGACCCCATGGACTGCAGCCTAGCAGGCTCCTCCATCCATGGGATTATCTAGGCAAGAGTACTGGAGTGGGGTGCCATTGCCTTCTCCGATAGAATGGCTTACGTCCTTTCATATTCATTATTATATTCTTAGTGAAGAATGTTTTCTTATTTTCATAATGATATTAATCACTGAATATCTTTGTTCTGATAGAAATCTCTCCACCTCTTCAAGCATTCAGTAACGTCTACCACATACCCAAGTGCCTTGTGCATATGCTATGTCCGGAAATTTATGGAAATTTTAGTCCAAGTTCTGAGCCAGGTAAATGCTGTGTGCAACGGAGAGAGTAAGTTCGGGGAAGTAAGATATTCTCCAAATGCAACTAACTCAGGAGCCTGGGGCTCAGAGATGGGGTGTGCAGAAATCTTGGAAAAGAGATTCTCAAAACTATGGAAAGTCTATCTTAGCTAAAGGCTAAGGGGTATGAGGACCCCATCTGATTTCTCAGTTACTGAACACATGAGGACAGAAATCATTAACCATTAATTAATTAATCATTAATTTTGATGGAGAGAAATGAGGCTCAGTGCAGTCACATGAATTCAACACATTCATTCAATTAAAAACACTTATTCATTCACCTGAAAAAATACTCTGTTGAGCGCCTGTCAGATGTAAGGCTAAAATGGTGGGTGACATGTTAGAAACATTTATGCCCTGATCCCTTCCCTTGAGGAATTTCTAAATGAGCTAAGGCAAAGCCAAAGATGGACTCTGCATTTGGGGAGCTCCCCTCCTGCAGCCTACTGTCTCTACCTACCCTTGTGCTCTCCAAGGATGAGGCATCACATCCCAAGGGCAGGGGGAGGTCCTCTGCAACACTGCACGAGTGAAGCTGGTGGGTTTTCATCACTGCACTGGGTTCAATGACTTGCTGACATGGCCAATGTTGGCTTAAAGTGATCCTTCAGGCGGATGTAGATAAAGATATTTGAGAAGTGGAGACTGATGGGGACTGACTTCTGGAATGCTGATAACTGCCGTGAAAATACGTTAACTCTTCAACAACAGTTTGCTTCTTTAGTCAGCCTATCAATCAGCAACTATTTGTTGGGTTCCTCCACCACGAGCTGGACACTCTGTTGTCCGCCCTGAAGAGGAGGTGAGACTGTGTTAATAGCTATGAGTCAAACAGGGCATGAGAATGGAAATAATGAAGGGAAGAGAAACCTCTTGTGGCAGAGCTGTGGTTTCAAGTCTCTCTTCGTTTGACTGGTGCTGCTTTTTTCGCATGGAGTGTCTTCCTACCCTTCTTTCTTCCTATTAAAATCTTGCTCATTTCTCAAGTCCTAATGCATGCCCCCTCCCTCAGGAAGCCTTCCTTGACCCTCTGGCTCTTATTATTTGCTGTGTGTGTAGCTTAGTCAACTGTTACTTCAGTGACATCAGCATTGATCCTGGAAGATGCTAACAGATGTTAATGTAAAAAAATCATTCCATTCTCAGATGCGTTTGGGAAACACCAGGCTTACCATAGTTAAATGGGCTTCTTTCAAGCAGGATGACTCAGACCCTTTAATATGCTCATGTAATTGTAACCAGAGTGACCATACAATTTATGATCCCACAGAGAACACTTAGGAAGTGAAAGGGGTGCCATTATTAATGATGCAGAGACAATTGGTGCAAACTGGAACTGTCCCCAGCAAACCAGGACATATAGTTAAAACCTTATTAACAGGTAGAGACAGCAGGTTGCAGGAGGGGAGCTCCCCAAAGGCAGAGTCCATCTTTGGCTTTGCCCTAGCTCATTTAGAAATTCCTCGAGGGAAGGGATCAGGGCATAAATGTTTCTAACATGTCACCCAGCATTTTAGCCTTACATCCGACAGGCACTCAAGAGAGTATTTTTTCAGGTGAATGAATAATTAGGACACATAGTAAAACCTAATTAATATCTCTCCAAATATTGTTTCCAAACCTTCTCAGACCAAGGAATCCTTTGGTTAAGGAGCATACCTTGGGTCAGCATTATGTGGATCACACTTTGGGAAATGCTGCTGCTGTGTGAGCCAACCTGCATGTGAGTTCCTTCAGAGTGGGGTCTGGTCATGTTCATATTTGTTCCCCTTTGACACCTAATGCAATTCCCTGCAATAATGGAGGCTTGATAAAATACCGATTGAAAATTAAAGTAGGAAGAAAATTGCTTTTATTTTCCTTGGGCATCTCAAGTTAGAGGTTATTTTATAGAGTCTTGATACATGTATTAGTCAAGTTTTCTGGGGAAATAGAACCAGCAGTATGTGTGTTTGTGTGTTTAGATAGAGATAGATGATAGATAGATAGATGGATAGATGGGCAGATACTGATTTATTTTAAGGAGTTGGCTCATGCTACTGTGGAGACTTAGTAAGCCCCCAGTTCACAGGGCAAGCCAGGAGGCTGGAGACCCAGAGAAGAGTGGCAGTCCAGGTCTAAAGGCAATTTGCTGGCAGAATTCCTTCCCTTCTGGGAGGGTGTAGGGGGGGTCGGTCTTTGTCCTTGTAAGACCTTCAGCTGATTAGAGGAAGTCAAACCCACATTATAGAGGATAATCTGCTTTACTTGAAGTCCATCATTTTGAGTTAAACTGCATCCAAAAATGTCTCACAGAAACATTCAGAATAATATTTGACCAAATATCTGGACACTGTGGCCCAGCCAAATTGACCCATAAGATTAATTGTCATAATGCTGATGGAAGGCCCACTCACATTTCACTGGAGATGTGTTTGCAGCAGGGATCCAGCTTGAGCCTCCAAAGAGTCACAGGGGCTGAGCCTATGGGATGGACAGGGATAGGGCCGGGAGGACTGGAACTGAGTGGGAANAGATATTCAATGTATAAATATTTTGTTTCACTCTATGGGTCATATTTTTACTTTCTTATAGGTAACATAAAAGTTTTAGATTTTTGTATCATACAATTTTTTATCACGATTCTTATGTTTTTGCTGTCCCTAAGCTTTAAGTTCTCATTGTGTACCAGATATTGTGCTACCAGGCATTGTAATAAAGATGACTCAGAATAATATTTGGCTTGAAGGATTTCACAACCTAGGAGTGTTATATTTAAAGAAATTTATATAATATATGTGTATATTATATGAGTTCTAAAAGAAAGGAAATAAAAAATAGGAAAGAAAAAGAGATTGTTTTCCTTAGCTCTTTATTGTTTTTATTATTTATTTCTAAATTAACCTGAAATTTTAGAAGTATATGCTAAAATCTTTATTAACTAATGTCTTCAACAGATATCTATTGAGTGCTACCAGTATCACAGATGTATATTATGTGTTGAATCTATCAGTGAATATAACAGAAAATATTCCTATTTTATGGAAGTTGCATTTTATTGGAGAGAGAGGAGAGCAAACCAACAGAAAATATAAAAAAATAAAAAGTAAATTATATTCTACTTTAGAAAGTGCTCAGGGGCAAAAAAATGGAGAGAGAGAGGTTGAAGGCATTAGGAGTCCCTGTGAGTAATGGGAAAGTTCTAGGTTGCAAAGGATTGATGTTATAAGTACCTTTTAGAAGGAGGAGTTTGAAAGAGATGGAAAGGTTGGCCAAAAAGGGTATCTGAGGGAGAGACAGGAGAATCTGAAGCAAAGAACTTAAGAACATTTGGGGAGCTGTAAAACAGGGGAAAAGAACAGTGTCGGGGTGAAGTAAGTAGAAACAAGAGAGACAGCCTTAGAGTTAATTGAGGCAAATTGTAAAAGACCTTGTAGGTCATTGAAAGATGCAACTTTTTTTTTCTTTTGATGATATGCATATTTGCCGTGGGCTTTTGAACAGAGATAAAACACAATGTTAAAAGGACGGCTTTTACTGATGTGCTGATAACACACAGTGGGTGATGAAAAGACAGGTCGGATAACAACATGATGGTGGCAAGGGGAGGTGAGAGGAGAGCTGTCGGAGAAGCGACCAACTCAGGTGAGAGGTTCCGTGTGGACAAGTTACAGGATGAAGTCTGAAGTTGGGCGCTGGTCGTAACGAACTGGAGTCTTAAGGACCTTGTCAAGAGCAGTTTTTGTGAAATGGTAGGGAGCAAAGATTGACTAGAGTGAGTTTCAGAGAGAAAAGAGGAGAGAGACTGGAAAGCTGGAATTACAGACAATTCTTTCAATAAGTAGTGTTGTACAAGAGAGCGTGAAATGGAACAGTGAGGGGAAGCAGGTTTCTGTATGTGTTGGTCATTTGGTTGTATCTGACTCTTTGAATAGAAGCACAAACGGGAACAAAAGTAACTTTATTTATGACTTGTAAAATTAAGCATTTGCAAAAGTTCATATATGGACACAAAAGTGTTACAAATGAGAGTGGACTAGATATTTAATTTTTTGCTTTCTGAAAATGCTGAGAGCCTTGGTGAACATTTAATTATTTGTTTTATTCTATATTGAGTCCTTTCTCCCTTTTCTTAATAATAGTACCATTTCACTGTGATGGTTTCCTCTTTTGATGTTTTACTTACTAATAATGCAGTGAAAATATTCTTCTTTCTTAGGAAACAACAGTGATTACTTTTTTCTGAAAAACAGTGTCTGGATTTTAATTCACAATATCATGTCCCTGCTGAGTCTTAAATAAAAAAAAAAGAAAGAAAAAGTTCTAAGTGAAATTCTAAGAATCAGTAATCAGGCAATTGAAATCAATTTTTCAAACACATAAAAGGGAAGCCATCAATGTGTTTTGCAACTCTCGCAGACTCCAGACTGATATTGATTTCCTTATTGATTTTCTTAATATTTTCTGGGGAGTATTATGTGTGCATACTAAGGAACTGGCATTTTAATACCTTTCTTTGGGGAAAAATGTGTGAAAGTTTTTGTTCAAAAGAGATGCTAAATAGTTGTACCACTTCAATATAAACAGGTGAAAAGTTGGCTGCTTTTGTTTATTGCATCGGATGTGTCTCCCAAAGCTTAGTTTCCCAGAGTCATTTTAAAAAGGCAAATGCCTCTATATTATTTACCTCTTTATAAGACTTTACAATGAGGTCTTCTAGGCACATGCCTCTCCTATTAAAATCTGATCATGATGTGCTAAAAAGTCAAGAAACGGCCTTTACTAATGCACCACCAGGCATTTTAAAATAATGATCCTTTTAGGGCTTAGCAAAATGGTTAGCAGGTCCACCTCAGAACTGTTTTGAAGAAGCATATTAGACAAGGGACAGAAATGCAGCAGTTGATCTTTCTCTTCATTCTTCTATTCTCTATGACTTCTTTTGGGGCTTGGAGATAACTAATGATGGTAAGTGAAGTGAAGTCAAAGCCGCTCAGTCATGTCTGACTCTTTGTGACCCCATTGACTATACAGTCTATGGAATTCTCCAGGCAAGAGTACTGGAGTGGGTAGCTTTTACCTCCTGCAGGGGATCTTCCCAACCCAGGGATCGAACCCAGCTTTCCCACATTGCAGGTAGATTCTTTTCCAGCTGAGCCACCAGGGAAGCCCAATGATGGTAAATGGAATGCCAAAAAATAGGGGGTCATATTTGTTTCTGAAGAATCTCTTTGGCACTGACATACTTTCAAGTTATTTTTTTTTAATATTTTTTTCATTTTCCTGTTTTCTCAAGATAATATATTAATAATATTTGTGAATACATAAAAAGGTTTATTCAAAGACCACTAGATTGAATGTGATTAATTTGCTATATTATCATAATTTTAAAATATATAGTATGATTGAAAAAGCATTTTAGTAATCAAAATATTTTCAAGTAAATGCAACTTTCCTCCAAATATTTGAAACTTAATTTTTATAGAATGTCACTTTATGAGTCAATATGTGTATGTATATGATAAACAATGCATCTTAAGTAAACTAAAAAAGTTATCATAGATCTGTTTCAAATTTCAGCCAAGATAATGCTTGCAGATGATATAGTAGGTATATAATAAAACAGCTCATCAGTAATTTCTCACATGGAAAACAATTTTAAAAAATCATAAAGTAGATATGATGTTTTCAAAGTAAATATAAATGTGTAATTGCCATTTATTGTTTAAAATAGAAGGCTACCCTGTTATTCTAGATAAGACAGAAAATGCTGGAAAGGTAATCACCCTGGCTTCAGAGGTAACCTTCTTCATCAAATATGAAGGTGAATATGGCTTCTCTCTAACAGCATAAGAATGAAAGGCTCCTCAAGAGCAAAATCAAAGAAAACAACCAAAAACCTCATTTAGGGTCATTTCTACAAACAATAATTTAGAAAAGATTATCTTTTTGATCATTTTCATTAAAGACCATACTGAAAAAATGATAATATTTTGTTTGACAAAGACATGCCATAATTACTATGCTACATTCTTTGAAAATGAAAATCTATGTCTGAATTGTGAAGAAAAGTGGTTGATATTACTAGGTGTTTTTCTTTTTGATTCCTAATCTCTTCACATAAAGAAAATATATTGTGCAAAGGATGAGAAACAGTAAACTAGTTTAGAAATAGAAGAGGTTCTGTGTGTCCTATGATTGTAGTATATTTCTCACTCATAATCCTGGGGCAGTAGGCAAAGACTTTCTAAAAAAAAAAGAATAAAACGTGTTTCTTATTTTCTTTTGTTAATATGCGTGTGTTAGCGTTTTATATTTAAATATTAAGGCTGTTTAGTTCCAGTTGAATATTCGGAAGATTACTATATAACAATGCCACAGCCCTTATACGGCTTCTAAGTTAAAAGACTTAAGTTAAATGATTACTCACTCTACATAAGAAATGAGAACCCACTTCACTACTGTATTACTCCTGTAGAGAAAATAAATGATAGAATAGTATCTGAACTTGCAGCAGGTGATACTTATACAGTTGAAATGATATATTTTGCTTATTTAATTTTCAGCATTTAAAAGCAGCTAATTTAAGAATATGCAATTACCATTACAGAGAAAAATGTAAATATGAAAGCCTCATCAAGATTTTACTTTCACCTTTGTATAAAGTTCACTTAAAAAAAAAAGGCCACCTTGTAATGTAGATGCAAGCAGAAAGAAGAATAAAAATTGAAAAAGGGAATATCTTCACCGTCAGAAAGGAGAGGTGCATACATATAGCCTCTGACCAGTCTTGGAGAGATGTGTAGACGTAGCAGTAAGGTCCATAGAGGTAATGGGTAGGTCTATAAAGGCAGTTGGTGAAACGGGAAGCCAATGGAGATTTGGATGAGGGTTCAAAACAGATAGGACTTTTAATTACAAGCTTTTGCATATTATTTTAACTACACAACGGAGTTATAGCTATATAATATACTACATGAGAGTAGTCATTTTTCATGTGGTTTACCTGAGTCCAAAACGTTCTTAGCACTAGTAGATCCTCAATGCATACATGTTGAGCTAAATAATTTTGGAAGAATTTCCAGTATTTTAATACTAGCAGAAGGTTCAAAACCTGTCTCAGTCAGTCACAGGGTCTTGGAGGAGCTGCTGAAATTTTCATTTAGGTATTGTCTATGTATGATTTTTTTTTTTTTTTCTGACAGTGGCAGACTTGAGTACTTATGACAGAGACAATTGGCTTATAAAACCTAAAATATTTACTATCTGGTCATGTACAGGGAAAGTTTGCTGACCTCTGCCCTAGAGAAAGATAAACAAAGAAATAAAGGAGAGTTCCTATCTCCCTAAGCATGTGCAAGCAGGAAAACCACATTCCTCTGCAGAAATGTTCAGACTGAAAGGTGTTAATTTGTCACAGGCCTGGTTCAAGCCTCAGGGTGGACTGCAGGATCCCAGGCTACCGTGACATCCATAATTAGCACACTCAGGTCATCCCACAGATAGAGCAAAATTTCAGTCGTATGAAAATGTGGTTTCCAGGGACTAAATGGAGTGGCAAGTAAAGAGCTTGGGGTTCTGCTCTGGTTCTGCCTAATTTGGAAGATTTACCCATCACTGGTCTTAGGTCCTGGGATGCTGAAAGCAGTCACAAGAAGGGTAGAGGTGGTCATTGATAAAGACTTAAGATTGTGCCGAGTATGGGAACAGCTTTATGGTTTTTTGAGAAGTCATGAAGTCAAAAGCAATGAAGAGTAGTGAGGATAATAAACAGTAAGATAGTATCAAGTGATTTCATGGTAGACTAATCCAAAATTTGAAAGAAAATAGTTTATGTATCATGTATGGATGTGAGAGTTGGACTATAAAGAAAGCTGAGCACTGAAAAACTGATGCTTTTGAACTGTGGTGTTGGAGAAGACTCTTGAGAGTCCCTTGGACTGCAAGGAGATCCAACCAGTCCATCCTAAAGGAAATCAGTCCTGGATGTTCATTGGAAGGACTGATGCTGAAGCTGAAACTCCAATACTTTGGCCACCTGATGCGAAGACCTAACTCATTGGAAAAGACCCTGATGTTGAGAAAGATTGAGGCAGGAGGAGAAGGGGATGACAGAGGATGAGATGGTTGGATGGCATCACTGACTCAATGGACATGAGTTTGAGTAAACTCTGGGAATTGGTGATGGACAGGGAGGCCTGGCGTGGTGCAGTCCATGGGGTCGCAAAGAGTCAGACATGACTGGGTGACTGCACTTAACTGAACTGAACTGAAAAATAAAGTGCCACACAAAAAGCATTTGCAAATTGTGTATAAATTGAATGTACATATGAACTTGCATTTTTTTAATGCTGGTGGGAAGAGTTATAGTGATAGTATCAAGGCCTCTGTTCTACTAGAAGGTGGATATATAGATCAATTTTAATCAGGCCAGCAAAGCAATAACACTTTTAGTTAGAGTAATAAGAAAGCAACTTATGCACCCAAAATTGTGCTCATCTTGTAAAACAGTCATTCCAAATTTTGGAGATGTTAGGAAGTTTAAGATGTTTTCCAACAAACTATTTTGTGGCACACAAGCTTGTTGATTTTTGACTGACACATTAAATGACATACATTTAAGTTCCTCCTAACAGGAACCTGGAGACCTCATAAGAGGAGAAGAGACCTCATAAGACCATATTTCAAATATTTTTGCATACTAAAAGTTAGCATTTAAAATTGATTAAAAAGTGGTTTTATAAAGTGATCCCAGACGTGACTACTTCTCCAATTCTGTCATTTCTGACCCCCTCTCTTCTCCCTTTCTTAGCCCAAATCACTCAGTGTTTCAAGCCAAACCCTGTACAATCCTGTGCATCCCACTTCAAGGGCATGTAGTCAATGCTCTGAGCTAGCGTTGTTAAGTTACTGACTTCTGGGGCCTCCTGTCGTCTCCAGACCCAGTGTTGCAGTCATACACAATAGGTACTGATAGTTGATGACTAATGTATGGTTTGATTACAACAACAAAACTCACCCCCAAATCATCCTTTCATGTATTCATGCACTATATACCCTACAGTTTAACTGTGCTTTTCACAGTGTTTGAAACTAAAGGAGGAAGGAAAGCAACTGAAACTATATCTCCCTTTTGAATGATAGTTGATCATTTCCAAAGTGCTTAAAAGCAGATACATTTAATCCTCACACCAGCAATAATAGGAATTATCATCCCCTATTTTAAAAATATGGAGACTGTAAACCAGTGAAGCCAAATAACTTGCCCAAGGTCACAAAACTAGAGAGTGCTAGCACTGGGACTTAAGCCAAGGTCTTTTGATTTTCTTCCAAAATTCTTTCCATTATGTGTGGATATGTGCCAAACTGAACTGAATACTGTGAGAGAAAATGCTTGTAGCTGGATAATTTGTATTTGTAATTTGAGATTCACTTGTAGTTTAATAACATTGTATGATTGCTGGAGAGAAAGACATGGTGAAGTGGGTAGGTCCTACAGGAAAAGGGCAGACTTAATAACTGTGATTCCAGGGGGCACAGCTCTTCTGCCGAAACTATAATTTCCCTAGATGATGACATTAGAAGTTT
The DNA here is from genome assembly GCA_006410875.1 of Neotragus pygmaeus. Classification (NCBI taxonomy): domain Eukaryota; kingdom Metazoa; phylum Chordata; class Mammalia; order Artiodactyla; family Bovidae; genus Neotragus; species Neotragus pygmaeus. The sequence goes on along the minus strand of SJYV01015492.1, from coordinate 851,745 downwards.
ATTCAGCTGAGAAAGTGATGGCCTTGGGAAACTTCTCTAAAGAGATACCTTGAGTTTTATTCTCCTCATCACACAATTAATACTCTTTTCTGATATTCAGTAGGAAGTTTTCGAAAGCAAGTCTGAAGTTGCTGAAACATTGCAAAGGATTCCTATTAGTGTTAATGCTGTTTGTGTTTGGTGCATTTCTTATTTGTTTTTCTATTTCCACCGTTCTCGGCAGGACGATTTTTCTCTGTGAACAGAAGATGTTTACAGAAAATCTTATTTTGGAAAAGTCACAGATTTAGCTATGTGCAAGAAAAAAAAAGTATCACAGTATCATCTTTTGTTTGAAGACATAAGCCTTTGTAAAATAACAAACAAACAAAAAGCCCAGGAAAACAAAGAATAGGTAAACAGACAAATGGGACCTGGAAGTGGTTAGCATAAGACTGTGTGAACATTTTAAATAAATTTTAAAACAGTGATGAAACAGCATGACATACAGGATCTCAGCTAGGCTGAGACTAAGGATATCTATATTGTTTTCAAAACTGTTACTTTAATCACTTTATGACTCTGAGTACTTTGTCTTGGTTATCCATGTTAAAGCATAGTTCAGTTCAGTTCAGTTCAGTTCAGTCGCTCAGTCGTGTCCGACTCTTTGCACCCCCACGAATAGCAGCACACCAGGCCTCCCTGTTCATTACCATCTCTCAGAGTTCACTCAGACTCACATCCATCGAGTCGGTGATGCCATGCAGACATCTCATCCTCTGTCATACCCTTGTCCTCCTGCCCCCAGTCCCTCCCAGCATCAGAGTCTTTTCCAGTGAGTCAACTCGTCACATAAGGTGGCCAAAGTACTGGAGCTTTAGCATCATTCCTTCCGAAGAACACCCAGGACTGATCTCCTTTAGAATGGACTGGTTGGATCCCCTTGCAGTCCAAGGAACTCTCAAGAGTCTTCTCCAACACCACAGTTCAAAAGCATCAATTCTNAAAATAAAGTTTACCACTGTTTTCACTGTCTCCCCATCTATTTGCCATGAAGTGATGGGACGAGATGCCATGATCTTAGTTTTCTGAAAGTTGAGTTTTAAGCCAACTTTTTCACTCTCCTCTTTCACTTTCATCAAGAGGCTCTTTAGTTCTTCGTTTTCTGCCATAAAGGTGGTGACATCTGTGTATCTGAGGTTATTGATATTTCTCCCGGCATAGCCATTTCTTTCTCCACAGGATCTTTCCAATCCAGGGATCAAACCCTGGTCTCCTGCACTGCAGGTGGATTCTTTACTGTCTGAGCCACAAGAGAAGCCCTGCCATCATTAAGGTGGGACCCAATCCAACAGATTGGCTGTTCTTACTAAAGAGAAGTCAGAGAGGTACACAGAGAGAAAGGGCCAGATAAGGGCACAGCAAGACAGCCACTTATAGGCCTCGCGGAGAGGCCTCAGGAGGAAACGCAACTTGCCGACACATCCTCCTGTGAGACTTCCAGTATCTCCCACTGGGAGAATTCTGTTGTTTAATCCACACAGTCTGTGGTTACTTTGTCATGGTGGCTCAAGCAGACTATTACATTCCATTTTACCTCACACAATACGTAATCTGATGCTCTTTTTCTTTAGATATGAACTGAAAACACTGGCTGTTGTTAAAAGGAAACTGTCTGAAGTCTCCTTAGGCACCTGTAAAACTCATTCTTCAGTCACTCCTTCACCCTTTTTAGATGATAAAGGAAGGGTTACCTTATACTCCACTTTCCTGGGAAGATCACAACCACAGGCAGTTTAATCTGCTGGAAATCTATTTACAAATTCAAAATGGTGCTGCTCCAAATTGNAACTCATTCTTCAGTCACTCCTTCACCCTTTTTAGATGATAAAGGAAGGGTTACCTTATACTCCACTTTCCTGGGAAGATCACAACCACAGGCAGTTTAATCTGCTGGAAATCTATTTACAAATTCAAAATGGTGCTGCTCCAAATTGCTGCTGCTGCTGCTAAGTCGCTTCAGTCATGTCTGACTCTGTGCGACCCCATAGACGGCAGCTCACCAGACTCCCCCGTCCCTGGGATTCTCCAGGCAAGAACACTAGGGTGCGTTGCCATTTCCTTCTCCAATGCATGAAAGTGAACAGTGAAAGTGAAGTTGCTCGGTCATGTCCGACTCTTAGCGACTCCATGGACTGCAGCCTACCAGGCTCCTCTGTCCATGGGATTTTCCACGCAAGAGTATTGGAGTGGGGTGCCATTGCCTTCTCCCCAAATATCTGCAATCCGTACTAATATGACTTTGGTCTGCTCTTTACTTGTCTAAGCAAAGACTAGACCCCTTTCTCAAATTCTCATCCCCTATCTTCCCCTCACTACAAGAATATCAGATAAGGAATACGCTTTTGAGCACACCAACTTTTATTTCAGTTTGCAGTTAAGGATTTTAAAAATCACAACTGTATTTCCCATTTTATCCAGTTTACCTTGAATAAAATGTGATGTGGAGCACACCACGAAACCTTCCATAAATCCTAAGAGGAAATTTTAGCAAAAATAATACTACATTGAATGCACGCTTCATTAAGATATATAAACATGCATTTCTTATACATGTTACGTAAATGAACATCGGTCAACCAACCAGATTCATCAACAGCCTAACCAGCCTAAGAGCGCTCTCCAGGCACAGGCACTTCCACCATGTGTACCTCAGGGCACAACATACTCCTGCTCAATCTCAGCATGAAACTACATGACTGGGAACAGTTTCATATTTCAAGTAGTGTGTGTGTGCACGCATAGACAATAAGAAAAAACTGGGTTCAGTTCAGTCGCTTGGTCGTGTCCGACCCTGCGACCCCATGGACCACAGTACGCCAGGCTTGCCTCTTCATCACCAACTCCCAGGGCTTGCTTGAAAACTGGGTATTAAGCTAGATATAAATATGATCCTGTCCCTACCACCCATGAACGATTAGCCACGGCCAACTTACCAGACAGTAAGGTCAAGAAAGTGGCCAATCTAGCCCTCTGGTCCCCTCCCCACTTAAATAATACTGACAGTATTGTGTGTGGTCAGTCGAGTCCAACTCCTTGCGACCCCGCACACAGCTGTCCGCCAGGCTCCTCTGTCCATGGGATTCTCCAGATAAGAATACTGGAGTGGCTTGCCATTTCCTATTCCAAGGGGTGTTCCTGACCCAGGAATCGAACCTGAGTCTCCTTTATTGGCAAGCGGATTCTTTAGCACTGAGCCACCAGGGAAGCCTGAACTCTCACTAGCCAGCCCCATCGCATCCTCTGCCATCCCCTTCTCCTCCTGCCCTCAATCTTTCCCAGCACTTGGGTCTTTTCCAATGAGTCGGCGCTTCGCATCAGGTGACCAAAGTACTGGAGCTTCAGCAGCAGTCCTTCCAATGAATACTCTGAGTTGATTTCCTTCGGGATTGACTGGTTTGATTTCTTTGCAATCCAAAGCATTCTCAAGAGTCTTCTCTTGCCCACAATTCAACAAGTTCTATTTTTTTAGATTCCATACATAAGTGAGACCATTTAGTATCTGTCTTCCTCGTCTGACTTATTCAGCATAAAGACCTTGAAGTTTATCCATGCTATCATAAAAGGTAAGATATCCTTTTTTATAGCTGAATAACATTCCATTGTGTATAACTGCATGCCACATTTTATATAAATCAATATGGCTTCTTAATCCTCATTTATTCTCTAATTTGCAATTATAAATACTTATATTCATCTATCATGCCCAATATATCATAAACCAATTAGGGAGACACTTCTTTTGAATCCCAACCTTCATCTCTTATCCTACACCATACACACAGTACACACAACATTACATACACGAAGTTTAGCAAGTCTTTTCTATACACTGAAATATGGTTGAATAGTATAGACACAGAAACTGCAATTGTCAGTACTGACTGTGTACTGATCCCACGACAAACCTGGGACTCACTTTTTGAATTAAATTTACATTGACTCAGTAGTTTAAAAATAAAATGTATAGACATTCCAATTATGAACTTTCTGGAGAGTTGGATTTTTTCCAGTAAGCATTTGTGTGAACTGTGAAAGTTGCTCNACTAGACCCCTTTCTCAAATTCTCATCCCCTATCTTCCCCTCACTACAAGAATATCAGATAAGGAATACGCTTTTGAGCACACCCACTTTTATTTCAGTTTGCAGTTAAGGATTTTAAAAATCACAACTGTATTTCCCATTTTATCCAGTTTACCTTGAATAAAATGTGATGTGGAGCACACCACGAAACCTTCCATAAATCCTAAGAGGAAATTTTAGCAAAAATAATACTACATTGAATGCACGCTTCATTAAGATATATAAACATGCATTTCTTATACATGTTACGTAAATGAACATCGGTCAACCAACCAGATTCATCAACAGCCTAACCAGCCTAAGAGCGCTCTCCAGGCACAGGCACTTCCACCATGTGTACCTCAGGGCACAACATACTCCTGCTCAATCTCAGCATGAAACTACATGACTGGGAACAGTTTCATATTTCAAGTAGTGTGTGTGTGCACGCATAGACAATAAGAAAAAACTGGGTTCAGTTCAGTCGCTTGGTCGTGTCCGACCCTGCGACCCCATGGACCACAGTACGCCAGGCTTGCCTCTTCATCACCAACTCCCAGGGCTTGCTTGAAAACTGGGTATTAAGCTAGATATAAATATGATCCTGTCCCTACCACCCATGAACGATTAGCCACGGCCAACTTACCAGACAGTAAGGTCAAGAAAGTGGCCAATCTAGCCCTCTGGTCCCCTCCCCACTTAAATAATACTGACAGTATTGTGTGTGGTCAGTCGAGTCCAACTCCTTGCGACCCCGCACACAGCTGTCCGCCAGGCTCCTCTGTCCATGGGATTCTCCAGATAAGAATACTGGAGTGGCTTGCCATTTCCTATTCCAAGGGGTGTTCCTGACCCAGGAATCGAACCTGAGTCTCCTTTATTGGCAAGTGGATTCTTTAGCACTGAGCCACCAGGGAAGCCTGAACTCTCACTAGCCAGCCCCATCGCATCCTCTGCCATCCCCTTCTCCTCCTGCCCTCAATCTTTCCCAGCACTTGGGTCTTTTCCAATGAGTCGGCGCTTCGCATCAGGTGACCAAAGTACTGGAGCTTCAGCAGCAGTCCTTCCAATGAATACTCTGAGTTGATTTCCTTCGGGATTGACTGGTTTGATTTCTTTGCAATCCAAAGCATTCTCAAGAGTCTTCTCTTGCCCACAATTCAACAAGTTCTATTTTTTTAGATTCCATACATAAGTGAGACCATTTAGTATCTGTCTTCCTCGTCTGACTTATTCAGCATAAAGACCTTGAAGTTTATCCATGCTATCATAAAAGGTAAGATATCCTTTTTTATAGCTGAATAACATTCCATTGTGTATAACTGCATGCCACATTTTATATAAATCAATATGGCTTCTTAATCCTCATTTATTCTCTAATTTGCAATTATAAATACTTATATTCATCTATCATGCCCAATATATCATAAACCAATTAGGGAGACACTTCTTTTGAATCCCAACCTTCATCTCTTATCCTACACCATACACACAGTACACACAACATTACATACACGAAGTTTAGCAAGTCTTTTCTATACACTGAAATATGGTTGAATAGTATAGACACAGAAACTGCAATTGTCAGTACTGACTGTGTACTGATCCCACGACAAACCTGGGACTCACTTTTTGAATTAAATTTACATTGACTCAGTAGTTTAAAAATAAAATGTATAGACATTCCAATTATGAACTTTCTGGAGAGTTGGATTTTTTCCAGTAAGCATTTGTGTGAACTGTGAAAGTTGCTCAGTCGTGTCCGCCTCTTTGCGACCCCAAGGACTGTATAGTCCATGGAATTCTCTAGGCCAGAATACTGGAATGGGTAGCCTTTCCCTTCTCCAGGGGATCTTCCCAACCCAGGGAATGAACCCAGGTCTCCCGCATTGCAGGCAGACTCTTTACCAGCTAGCTGAGCCACAGGGGAAGCCCGTAAGCATTTATTAACTATCTAATAAATCTAGATTCTGTCCTAGATGCTTGTTATGACTGGGTAGCATGACTATAAAAAAAAATAGCTGATATATCAAAATATATAGCCTAAAAATATCTATTTTTACATTAAGAATTATTAATACCTTAGTTCATCCTAGTAAGGCTGTCATTGCTAAAAATGATTTGAGCACTCCTATTCTGAAATTTCTTTCATAATCTGGGGCACTTTTAAAGAAAACAGTCTCAATAACAGGCAATCTCCATTATTTTTGAAGGATATATCATTAGAAATAATTTTATAGATAAGTTTCATTAACAAGTGAGTTGCTGACACACTGTAAGTTATAGGGACACGGTTTAAAAAAATTAAATCATAGAAACTGTTGCTTATCAGAGCTAAATGTCTATGAAAGGCAGAGTTTCATAACACAGAATCACTTCAATCAATTCAGAATGTCAACATCCTAAACCCAAATGAAATTTTCAACCCTGTAGAATGAATTCAACAGAATTATGGTTTTTAAAATTAACAAACATTTGTTTTACCATTTACTATTTATCACTTATTAATTTTGACATGAGTGCTCTCTTGCATCTTCAGTGTTATGTTTCTCTATTATAGATCTTATTGTCAGACATACCACATTTCATTAACAACTACTACTTCCTAATACCTCTGGTAACATAAATTCTAAGATCAAGATACTATCAAATCTTTGTTGTCACTTTAAATTTTTTTAAAAAGTTAAAAAAAAAAAACAAAAAACTTCCTACAACCTAAGCAGAACTAGATTTAAATTTAGCTTTTCACAGATGATATTTAGAGTTAATCAGAATACTGCAAATCTCTAGCCTCCTGTACAGTTTTGTCAAACCTTAGGGAAGCAGGTAAGCATGCCAAAAATCATCCAAAAACATTTAATCCAAAGAAAAGAAAAAGGGAAAACACCCAGCCCTTGGTATTACTTTAAACTTCTGGCGGTATGTCAGAGGCTCAAGAGTGTAGAGCAGAAAGAGGAGCAGAGTGGGGAATTAGAGGGCTGGGTCCACAGGTCTCTGCCACTGAGCATCTGGACAGGTGAACTGACTCGTTTCTCTAGCTCCAGAGAACGGAACCGTCATTCCATCTTCATATCTGGAAGGCTGCCATGCAGAATAAATGAAACCGTTGCAACAAGCTTCCGACACGATCAATCCTCTTCTATCAAAGAAAATCAGATTCTTTATCCTCATGACCTTGAGTATTAAAGCCAGTAAGCCAAATTTATTTTCTTTAACTACAGCAATGGTCTAAAGTCTGTGACTGTTTCCAGTATAATATTCAAATTCTTCATGATAAAAGCACTTATTTAAATGCAGCAGAATCGGGGTGTGAGATTATCTGCCATAAACTGAAGCTTATCCTTATAAAGAAAAGTTTATCTCAAATATTTTTACACAAAAATCTTTCAACAACATAGCACAAAATTATCTGGACAATTTGAAAAATTCAAACATAATTAAACCAGCAAATAATCACTGAAGATTATTACTTTGGAAAAAAAAAAACAACCCTACAATGTGCTAGGTATTATTCTAGGTCCTGGAGATAAAGACAACCACCAACTTAAACCTAGCCCTTGAAGAACTCTGCTTATCTGGGAGTATGAACTTGACAGATAAACAAAAGATAATAAAATATATTTTAGAAATGCCATTATTTCTCCAGCTTAAATATATTTCAGAAGTCATTCTCTCCACTTCCCAGCATTTTAAGCCGATAAAATAGGAAATTCCACCCTTGCTGAGTTGATGAGAATTTGAATCCCAATTATCACTTAAAATGTCTTTTAGAAGTTTGTAATTAAGAAGCAACACTGAAACCCAAAGCTAGTTTATACAGATTCTTTGTTTTTATGCAAAGTAATTAAAGGAAACAAAATTTGCCACCTCAGAAAATACACAAAATTATCAAACTAAGAGAGGGCGGCAGTTCCTTTTTATGCATTAGCACTCAGAGTTACATTAAAGTCAAAATTAAAACACAAATTATCAAGATGTCCATTTTCAACTTGGGGGGTAATATTTCTGCCTTCTTCTGGACAACCTTTCCAGTTTCTCTAAATCTGCTCTCATTTGTAATGTGGTGGAAAACCAGTCAGCAAAATGCTACAGAAATGTATTTAAAATACTAGTAAAAACACCCAGTAAATACCTGAAGTGGAATGAGGCACTGAGAGATTGGATGCCTGGACTTCTGGCTTCTAAGAGGACCTATCTGTCAATTTCCTGGTTTTCTACATGTTTTACATGGTTCAGGAAGTTAGATAAACAACAGCCTTCAGGCCAGCAGAGCAACTATCCCACACCTCTATTCTTCTAGTCTCCTTCCTCTTTCATCCTCTCCCTTTCAGAGGTATTTCCGATGGCAATCAGTCTACTAAATAGCGTTCCACGACAAGACCACCATTATTTACCAACTTCAACATTAGAGGTATGTCATTACACTTTAATTCTTTTACACCTTTAGCTTTTCTAAGTAATTAAGAGGCAGGACTTAAGAGGAAAAAAGCCTGCTTTGAATATTCAAATATATATGATGTCTGTCTACTAACTAAATGTAAAAAAGTTACATTCAGTCAACTACATAATCTGTCCTATTTTCCCTCTGGTCATATCCCACTTCTGTAGCTGTCTGAAGTCCTCAACAATGCTATAATGTAGTGACTTCTGATAACTCTAATCTCTGCTTTAAACTAAACTATAATCTCTCTAGATCCCCCAAACCACTCAAAATTTGTTACTTTCAACTCTCTGCAGACCAGCCTTTTGGGGCTACCAGGCACTGAATACATTGAAGGGACGGAGCCAAAGAAGCGCCTTAAAGGAGGAGTTTTCCCTTTTTTTGGCACAAAGACCTTCACCAACACAGCCTGGGCTTGGAGAAACATTCAGTTTGAATCTGTGGTACACATCAAAAAAGGAGACTGACTACAGGGGCAAGTCCAAGATTATGATGCAGCTCCGAACTGACCTGCTGGCTCTCTACCACGGTTGAGAGTAGAATAGAAGCAGAGCTCCCTGCAACGTAAAAAAAACATCCTTTAAGAGGAGTCGTGACAGGAGAGAGGTCACCAGCAGGAGCTCCCAGAACAGGAAACGATGGCAGCAAAACTACGGAGACGAAGGTTGGACAGCTGACTTCAAAACGTCTCTCTTCTAGAACAGTTGGGAACAACATATTCCTTCCTATTCATTATAGGAAGAGATCAGACTAGGAAAGCGACATGTGCATACACTTAACGCTGGTTTCCCTGGAAGCATACAGCACCTGATGAATCACCGCACCAAAAAAGAAACCAAGAAGGAACACTGGACACACAAGTGCGACGGCCCGCAAGCTGTGTGCCCCACGGCCTCTCTTTCTTGGCAGGCCACAGTTGTTACTCTCTAGCACAGTGATCAGGTAACTATTTTTTGAAGGAAATTATTTATCCAAAAATCTTAAGTTTTCCACTCAAAGACTGATCATTAAAAGAAGAAAGAAAGAAAGAAATCAGCCACGATGTCACAGGAAGAACCTGCCAAGACACCTTTCTAAACCTTTATTAAAGTTTTATTTCATATGCAAACATAGAACCTCTGCTTTTTTGGATTAACTCCGCATACACTTGCACTTAAAAGCTTAATGCCAAACTTTTGTAGGATTTCCTCCTCTGTTTTTTAAAAAAAGATATATTAATCGTAAGATATATTCTAGGAAAACTTTATCAGCATTATGAAATAAATAATAAAGGTAACATCCATTTCTGTGGGCTTCTTAATATTGTACTCCTCTTAGTAAAGTCTATGTTACTCTTAAAAAAAGGAGGGCAGGTGAACAATTTCAGAAAGAATGAAACCTATACAGCACAGTTACGACAAGCTATGTCTCATCTTCAATAGTATGATTCAGCTGTCATATTATTCAGCTTACCACGAGTGCCTTGTGATAAATTCTCCCTGCAAGCGTAATCGTTTCTAAAGAAAGACAAAACAAGCATTTCACAGGAGTTCGATGTCACAAGATGCTCGTTCAAGAGTCATTAAGAACCTCGCAGGTAAAAGGCACTGTGCCAGAGGTGATAGAAAGATTAAGTCCCTGCCCCCAAGTGAACATCTCATGGAGGTATCAAACATGCAGAACAACAACAAACTTATGACATTGTAAGAGGGCTACGCGAATTTGAGAAAATAAATGAAAGACCTAGAAGCTGAGTGGCACAAACTATACACACAGTAGAAAATGACATAGAATCCCAAATACTTCATCAGTCTCTCGGAAATGAGGCTACCAGAAAATGTTAATCAAATGATAACAAACTACTGAAATCTCTTAAACCTAATAGTTACAAAATAAACAATCATAAATGAAGGTAAAAGTTACCAAAAAAAAAAAAAAAATCCTAGATGTTCATTGGTGGATTGTTTAACCAACATAAGAGAAAAAATTTTAAAACCCAAACATCCAGTAACAAGGGACTAGCTGTGGGATGGATTATCATTTCATTAAAATGATGTTAGTGAAAAAAATTTGAGAACAGGAGAAAATGATATAAACATTTTTAAATCAAAAAGTTACACCTATATTATCTCAAGCATGCTAACAGGTGTACAACTTTTTTTAAAGGTCAAAAAATAAAATGTTAAAGCTGGCTATTTTTCAGAGGCAGTGATTTTGTTTCATTTTTAATTCTTCTGTATTCTCCCAAAATTATAGTGCTGTTACATTTCAAACTGGTAGAAAAGTATGTAAGTAACTGTATTCCAGAATTCTCTTTTAAAACCATTAATAACCCTTTTCATCTTTTTCGGCAGAGACTATCTCACCCCAAATTCCACAGAGCCTACTCACTGAAACAGGTTAATATCTGCAAGTTGTTTGGAACAGTATCTGGCAGAGAGAGAGCAGCTACATCAGGACTTCCCTGATGGCTCAGTGGTAAAGAAAATTGGCCTGCCAATACAGGGGACACAAGTTCCATCCCTGTGCTGGGACGTTCCCACGGGCTGCACACCATACTAAGCCAGTGAGCCACAACTACTGAGCCTGCGCGCTGGAACTACTGAAGCCCTCCTTCCCTGCCTGAGCGCCACAACAGGATAAGCCGCTGCAATAAGCCCATGCACCACAGCTAGAGAGCAGCGCCTAGAGAAAGCCTGTGTGCAGCAACAAAGACCCAGCATAGCCAACACAAGGAAATAAACTAAAAAAAAATGAGAAAGGAGCTATCCCAGTGTTCATTTTATCCACGACTTTTAAATTTCCTATGTCCAATCAAAGTAATTAGTGTGTTTTAGAGCTGGTCTGTTTTTCATGGCACTTTGACAACAGAACCATAGGTTTCTTTGTTTTTCCCCTCTGAATTCCAGCATCTTTCAAGGGATGTCAGCTGTCTCCCTTTGAGAATTTTCCTTCAAAGAAAGAGCAGGAGAAAGGAATTCTGTCAAATATCAAATTCTTCAAAGAGAAGATGGGAAATTAACGAAGGGGGTGGAATTTTAAAATATGGTAAACTGTTACGACACGTGCACAGAATGATATCCTTAACATATTAATAAAGAAGTCTCTCACAAATCAACATTTCATGGGATGAAAGTTTAACATTAAGAATATAGACTTATCCAGATAAAGAAAGGGAGAAATCACATTAAACTCTTAATCTGGGACAGGCCTATAAGTACAGGGCTACATGACTTGGAAAAAAGGTCTTCGTATGCTTTTATGAGCTGCGTGGGGTGCCTGCGGAGTAGCGGTGGTGCTGAGCAACAACCCAGGGGAAACGCAACCAAAGAAGGCAACCAACTATTCTGCATAACAACGGAGGGGAGCTTCGAACTGGCAAAGTGGAGGAAGACTTGAGGGAGAAATCAGGGAACTTAAGTGGACTTGTCTTCCCGAAACAAGTATTCGATCAAGTCTATACTATTTACTTATATGCTTTAGTAAAAATGAATTCTTTTATCCAAAATAGTACTGAATTCTGCATCTCAGTTGCCCAAGACTGCATGCAGACTCAAAAACAACAGGAGACACGCCTAGTGGTAAAGAACCCACTCCATATTCTCGCCTGGAGAACCCTACAGACAGAGAAGCCTGGCGGCTTACAGTCCACAGCGTTGCACAGAGTTGGACACAACTGAAGCGACTTTGCACACACACATGCATGCAGACTCAAGAACTGAACAACGGGGGACATACCTGTCTTATCCACACGTACGAACATTCCACTCATGTTTTCACTTTTAGTTTCAACAAACGTATACATGCATACAGGTTGTGTGAAACAGGTCTACAAGGCTTTTTAAAACTATCAGCCCCCTTGTCCCATTCTCCATTCAGAAGCAACAGGGTCCAGGCGACTTCTGTTTAAGTGTCTACTTCCACTTCTACGAAAAATACTTGCAGCGCTCCCGTTTGCTTTTCCAGTTTGAGGTGATACCTATCTTTATGTGTAGATATCTTTTAACATCATTCCTGCCCCCACCCCTAGCACAAGTACACGTGCTTCCCAAAGTACTTTTATTTAGAGTATACAAAGAAATGACAACTCAATAATAACCCAACCTAATGGAAAAATAGATTGAAGAGCTGAACAGACACTGTAAGTTACCAGAACCCAAACGGTCCATCAATGGGTAAATGGATAAACAAACTGCAGTATATCCATGCAATGAAGGGGGTAGAATTTTAAAACATGGTAATATTCTTGTTTTACCATAGACAGTATCAGCAGTAACAAGAGTTGAACTATTAATATAGGCAGCATGGATGAATTTCCAATAATTATGGTGAATGAAAGCCAGACTAGGAGCACATACCTTGTGATTCCATGTACATAAACCTTAGAAAGTTCAAATTAATCTAGAAAGACAGAAAGCAGATTAGTGGTTGCTTTTAGAAAGAAGGTGGTGGGAGAAGAAGAGGGAGGGAAGCTGATTACAAAAAGGTACAAGGAAATGTTTAGGAGAATGGCTGTGTTCACGAATGTGACTGTGGAAGGAGTTTCACTGCAAAACACATACAACAAAACTTGAGTTTTTAATTTTAAATATATGCACTGGACTACATATCAATTATGCCCCAATAAGGCTGTAACAAATTTTCTTTTTTTAATTATGAAGGAAAGCAAAAGGACACAAATAAGTTAAATAGGAGTTCTTGACTCGCATGTGGGGTTTCTGACTAGGGACACTACTCTAGGCTGGTCTGCAGGGGACAGGCTCTTTGGACAGCCCTGCAAACAGAGTTGGTTTAGGACTCTTTCAGTCCTTTCTCTTGAGCTTATCAGAGTTCTTAGAGAAGACACTTCAACTCTGGTCAGCATCTTGAAAGCAAAGTAAGGGAAGGGGACTGACGATTTTCACAAATACTGAAAACGCACACTCTCATTTCAGTGCACTTTGGCAGTGAGAGGGTTAAATGCCAGCACCAAGTCACTTCTGTAACTGGAAGTCTCAGAAAAATATACTTATTGAAAAGCTAAACTGTCCCCATGAATGAAACCGCCTATCACCGATGAAACATCAAGTGGTAAGTTAAAGGCAGAATTAGGTGGCAAACCTAAAAAACAATAGAAAATTTGGGACAAGGCAGAGGGAGAAGACCACCTAGTGTAGACATACATATTGTTTTAAAAGCCAGAAGTTTCAGCAAAGAAAATTAACAGAACTTTGATTTTGCAATTGGTACTTTTTGGGAGGTAACAAATAAACCAAGCGATGTACCCACGGTCACTTGGCTTTCTGTGGCAACGATGAAACTCAACTTCAAATCTGGAGAGATCTTAAGAACAACATCACAGAGTTAAAAACCAAGATCAGAAGTTTTCGGTCTAGTCACACACAGGAATACCATGAAGATACATAGGCTCAAGGAACTACTATATAGCACAGGAAACTATACTCACTATTTTGTGACAACCTATAAGGGGAAAGATCTGAAATTCAGTCATAACTATTTATCACTATATATATGTGTGTGTGTGTGTATATACACACACACACACGTATATAGGGCTTCCCTGATAACTCAGCTGGTGAAGAATCCACCTGCGATGCAGGAGACCCCAGTTCAATTCCTAGGTTGGAAAGATCTGCTGGAGAAGGGATAGGCTCCAGAGTATACCCCAACTCCAGTATTCTTGGCCTTCCCTGGTGGCTCAGCTGATAAATAATCCGCCTGCAATGCGGGAGACCTGGGTTTGATCCCTGGGTTGGGAAGATCCTCTGGAGGATCTATACTCACTATTTGTGAGTATAGATCACTAGGAATTATGCTATTTTTTAATAACCTATAAGGTGGAAAGAACCTGAAATTCAGTCATATCTATATATCATATAGATAAAAGATAGTTATCTGAATCACCGTGCTTTACACCTGAAACTAACATGACACTGTAAAACAACTATAATTCATTCAATTAAAAAAAAAAAAAAGATATACATGCTCTGAGAAAGGTAGGCACTCCCGGCAAAAGGGATGATGCAGCAAGAGTCCAGAGGCAAGAGAGAATCAGGTGAGCTCCAATGTGCAATACATCTCAGGTCAGTTCACTTACTCAGCTGTGTCCAACTCTGAGACCCAGTGGACTACAGCACGCCAGGCCTCCCTGCCCATCACCGACTTCCAAAGATTACTCAAACTCATGCCCACTGAGCCAGTGATGCGAACCAACCATCTCATCCTCTGTCATCCCCTTCTCCTCCCGCCTTCTATCTTTCCCAGTTATCAAGGTATTTTCAAATAAGTCAGTCCTTCACATCAGGTGGCCAAAAGTACTGGAGTTTCAGCTTGAACATCAGTCCTTTCAATGAATGTTCAAGACTGATTTCCTTTAGTTGGACAGGTTGGATCTCCTTGCCATCCAAGGGACTCTCAAGAGTCTTCTCCAACACCACAGTTCAAAAGCATCAATTTTTCGGCATTCACATTTCTTTATAGTCCAACTCTCACATCTATACATGACTACTGGAAAAACCATAGCTTTGACTAGTCGGACCTTTGTGGGCAAAGTAATGTCTCTGCTTTTTAATATGCTGTCTAGGTTGGTCATAAATTTTCTTCCAAGGAGCAAGTGTCTTTAATTTCATGGCTGCGGTCACCATCTGCAGTGATTTTGGAGCCCCCCAAAATAAAGTCTGTCACTGTTTCCACTGTTTCCCCATCTATTTGCCATGAAGTGATGGCACCAGATGCCATGATCTCAGTTTTCTGACTGCTGGGTTTTAAGCCAACTTTTTCACTCTCCTCTTTCACTTTCATCAAGAGGCTCTCTAGTTCTTCTTTGCTTTCTGCCATAAGGGTGATGTCCTCTGCATATTTGAAGTTACTGATATTTGTCCCAGGAATCTTGATTTTAGCTTGTGCTTCATCCAGTCCAGCATTTCTCATGATGTTAAATAAGCAGGGTAACAATATGCAGCCTTGACGTACTCCTTTTCCTATTTGGAACCAGTATGTTGTTCCACGTCCAGTTCTAACTGCTGCTTCTTGACTTGCCTACACATTTCTCAAAAGGCAGGTCAGGTGTTCTCATCTCTTTAAGAATTTTCTACAGTTTGTAGTTATCTACACAGCCAAAGGCTTTGGCATGGTCAATAAAGCAGATGTTTTCCTGGAACTCTATTGCTTTTTCAATGATCCAACGGATGCTGGCAATTTGATCTCTGGTTCCTCTGCCTTTTCTAAATCCAGCCTGAACATCTGGAAGCTCACGGTTCACCTACTGCTGAAGCCTGGCTTGGAGAATTTTGAGCATTACTTTACTAGCATGTGAGATGAGTGCAATTGTGTGGTAGTTTGAGCATTCTTTGGCATTGCCTTTCTTTGGGATTGGAATGAAAACTGACCTTTTCCAGTCCTGTGGCCACTGCTGAGTTTTCCAAATTTGCTGGCATATTGAGTGCAGCACTTTCACAGCATCATCTTTCAAGATTTGAAAGAGCTCAACTGGAATTCCAACACCTCCACTAGCTTTGTTCACAGCGATACTTCCTAAGGCCCACTTGACTTCACATTCCAGGATATCTGATCACACGACCGTGATTATCTGGGTCATGAAGATCTTTTTTGTATAGTTCTTCTGTGTATTCTTGCCACCTCTTCTTAATATCTTCTGCTTCTGTTAGGTCCNGCTGAGTTTTCCAAATTTGCTGGCATATTGAGTGAAGCACTTTCACAGCATCATCTTTCAAGATTTGAAAGAGTTCAACTTGAATTCCATCACCTCCATTTGCTTTGTTTATAGTGTTGGTTCCTAAGGACCACTTAACTTCACAGTCCAGGTTGCCTGGTTCTAGATGAGTGATGACACCATCATGATTATCTGGGTCATGACGATCTTTTTTGTACAGTTCTTCTGTGTATTCTTGCCATCTCTTCTTAATATCTTCTGCTTCTGTTAGGTCCATACCATTTCTGTCCTTTATCGAGCCCATATTTGCATGAAATGTTCCCTTGGTATCTCTAATTTTCTTGAAGAGATCTCTAGTCTTTCCCATGCTGTTGTTTTCCTCTATTTCTTTGCATTGAACATGAACTCAAATCCTTACATCAAACATTATACACAGTTTAACTCAAAATAGATTTTCAGTTCAGTTCAGTCACTCAGTCGTGTCTGACTCTTTGCGATCCCATGAATCGCAGCACGCCAGGCCTCCCTGTCCATCACCAACTCCGGAATTCACTCAGATTCATGTCCATAGAGTCAGTGATGCCATCCANTTTTCTGGAACTCTCTTGCTTTTTCCATGATCCAGCGGATGTTGGCAATTTGATCTCTGGTTCCTCTGCCTTTTCTAAAACCAGCTTGAACATCTGGAAGTTCACGGTTCATGTATTGCTGAAGCCTGGCTTGGAGAATTTTGAGCATTACTTTACTAGCGTGTGAGATGAGTGCAATTGTGTGGTAGTTTGAGTATTCTTTGGCATTGCCTTTCTTTGGGATTGGAATGAAAACTACCTTTACCAGTCCTGTGGCCGCTGCTGAATTTTCCAAATGTGGGGGCATATTGAGTGCAGCCCTTTCACTGCATCATCTTTCAGGATTTGAAAGAGCTCTCCTGTAATTCCATCACCTCCACTAGCTTTGTTCGTAGTGATTCAGCCAGTGATAAATATTGTTCAGCCAATGTTTGGCTGAACAGAAAGCATTGGCTTACAATAAGCATTGTTCAGTCAATGATAATCTAATTGACCAGGGTACAAAAAATGTAATTAAGCTAACATTGGATTGGGGCTTGTGACAGGAGTCTGTTTCTCAGGAACTATGTAATGGGAATGTCTGTTGCAAAGCCCTGATCAACACCTGAAACTCATCTACATTTCTTCTGCTACATTATTTAATAAGTTGAAGCGCACTAGCTCCGTGCTGGTCATCTGTGGAGAGAAGTTGGTGGCCCTCCCTAAAGAAGCAAATTATAACCAGAAAGGTCTGGACTCTGGGGACAGACAGACTGAACTTGATTGCCAGCTAGCTGCTTTGTTTGTCCCCTTTACTTTGCTATAGTGACGAACTCAGAGCTTTGGTTTTCCCTCCTATAGTAGTAGTATTAAAAGTGGAAAATATTTAGGCACTCAGTTGTATCCAACTCTTTGCAACCCCATGAACTATAGTCTGCTAAGTTCCTCTGTCCTTGGAATTCTCCAGGCAAGGATACTAGAGTAGGTAGCCATTCCCTTCTCCAGGGGATCTTCCCAACACTGTCATTGAACCTGGGTCTTGTGCACTGCAGACAAATTCTCTACCAACTGAGCCACCGGGGAAGTCCATTAGTGGTATTAACAATAACAATAGCATTGGCAGTATTAATCTTTAACATATTTTCAGCACTTGCTATCTGCAGGGCATTGTTCTATTTTCTTGGCATGTTATTCAATTTAAATATTGCAGCAACTCTTGGAGGCAGATACTATTATTATCACCTTGTACAGAAGAGGTAATGGTTGCAGAGTTGGCCATATTACTAGGAACTGAAGGAGGCAGGATTTATACCAAAGTAGTCACCCTCAAGAGGGTATGTACTCAGTCACTACACCATGATACTTTCTGTCAATATCTATTTGTTTTTCTGCAAATGGATATAATAAAATCCCTTCCTCTTTTATAAAGACTAAATGACTCAATAACTGTATTTAGAAAAATGCCTAGCATATAGTAGGACTTTATAAATGTTTGTTAAATATAATAAGTGAAATTTTAAAAAATGCCCAATGGCAGAGCTGGCAATTGGTGAAACAGAATTCTTACCTACTTATTGTAAATCCAGATCCTTCACTCTCCACCATTACAACATTCTGTCTCGGGATATTGCTTCTAATTAAAACTGCCTCACACAGGTATGTGACATTATAAATGATATCTGTGGATTCCTGATACATACAAAAGGAGTTAATAAATAACAACATTTATTGTTGCTCTTCCCAGCATATCATAATTGACTTGAGAGAGGTATAGTTTTGATTACTTACAATAATAATCTTGATTGACCCTTTACTGTGCACCAGGGACTCCACTAAGACTCTTCATAATTCCTTTAATTCTCACTAACTATACTACAAAGTTACTGTCTATCACAATAGACTAAGGAAGGCACAGACAATTTAATGAACTTGTCCAAGTTGCCAAAGTTTGTGAATAGGAGAAAGGGATATGAACATAGACTTGCTGGCAACAAATTTTGCTCTGTATCCCTTTCATTGTAGCACTATTTCACTCTTGTGAAATTTATTCCGACAACACAATTTGGTAGAAAGCTCTAGAACATGAATTTTAGATTTGGTTCTGCCATTAAAGAACTCTAAACTTTAACTTTAAACATATGACAGCCTTTTTCCATCACTCTCATCTGTAAAATTAAAGTCGTTGAACTAGATAAAGTTGTCATTTATTCTTTTTTCATTTGTTCATGCAAGAAATATGTTTTGAGTGTCTGCCATGTGCTAAATTTTACCCCACCAAGATATCTAGGCAAAGAATTCACACTTCTGTTAGACCAGCAGTTCAGAATCTTTCTTTTAAGAGTACATATTGAAATAAAAACTCCGTGGGGGAATCTGACTTCCAAACATTAGTATCAGTTTACCTGCTGTTACCATCATTATTGAAAGTAGAGTGCAGACTATAGACTGTTCATTTAGAATTTTTTTTAATAACAAATACTCCACAGTCTTCTCTGTATACTATTCTTAAAGATGTGATTGTTTAGTACATCTTGGGGAAAACTTAAATTAACATGGTTATAGTTTAATGGCTCCTGTGTGCTAATCTGATAGTACCTGGCTTTCTGTTCATTTACAATGTACTCACACAAGCTTGAGTCAATAGCCATTTTGAGCGCTCCTAAATTCTAGGTATTTTTGACTTTATGTAATTGCATCTTTTAACTTCATATTTGCTTGGTTTGTTTTATATATGAGCCTTTAACAGCGTTCAGTGATGAAATAAGGTATACATGTGTGTGTGTGATAAAGTTGGTTCTTCCTCCCATCTACAGATAGTATTTGTAAAGTTCTGCCTCAACAGATTAAGAGTTATTTAATAGGTATTTAAGAAAAGTTAACTATTAATATATTGTCTATATTATGTAAATGTATTATATTTGTATGTATACATATACATGACTAAATGTTTTGATGATTACTAATTTAGAAATGATTTTTTGTTTCAGTTTCAGGTGGACAGCAAAGTGGTTTGCTCTTACATATATATATATTTCTGATTATTCTCCATTATAGGTTATTATAAGATATTGTATATAATTAACTGCTGCATACAGTAAATCTTTGTTGCTCATCTATTATATGTATAGTAGTTTGTTAATCTCCTACTCCTAACTCATCCCTTCCCTCTTCATTTTCTCCATTGTAAACATACTTGTTTTCTTTGTGAGTGTGCTTCTGATTTATATATTTGTAAAGTTTTTGGCAAGTTTGTATCATATCTTTAGATTCCACATGTAAGTGATATCATGTACTATGTCGCTTCCTGTTAGGATGGTGATATCTGGGTTCATTCATATTGTTACAAAAGGTAATATTCCTTCATTCTATGACTGAATAATATTCCATTGTGTATATATAGCACATAGTCTTAAGCCGATCATCCACTGGTGGGTACTTGGGTTATTTCCATGTCTAGCCAATTGTGAATAATGCAGTTATGAACTTGCGATGCACGTATCTTTTTGAATTACAGTTTTCATCATTTCTGGGCTTTCCTGGTGGCTCAGACAGAAAAGAATCTGCCTGTAATGTAGGAGCCCTGGGTTTGATCCCTGGATGGGAGAGACCCCACTCTAGGATTCTTGTCTGGAGAATCCCATGGACAGAGGAGCCTGGCAGGCTACAGTCCACGGGGTTACAAAGAGTCAGACACGACTAAGCACCCAACACTTTCACCTCACATTTCATCTTTTCTGACTATATGCCCAGGAGTGGGATTGACAGATCATATAGTGGTTCCATTTTTAGTTTTTTAATGAATCTCCGTAAGGTTTTCCATAGTGGCTGTCCAGCTGACATTCCACAACAGTGTAGGAGGCTTCCCTTTTCTCCACATCTCCTCCAGCATTTATTATTTGTAGACATTTTCTATGGTAGCCATTTTGACCTATATAAGGTGATACCTCATTGTAGTTTTGATTTGCATTGCTCTAGTTATTAACAAAGAGTCAGACACAACTGAACAATGCAGCAGAGTACAGTAATTAACAATATTGAGCATATTTTCATGTCCCTGTTAACCATCAGTGTATCTTTGAAAAAAGGTCTATTTAGGTCTTTGGCCCATATTTTGATTTTTTTTTTTTTTTGACATTGAGTTGTGTGAGCTCTTCGCATATTTTGAATATTAATTCTTTGTTGGTCACATTGTTTGCAAATATTTTCTCAAGGTTGATAGGTTGTCTTTTTGTTTCATTGATTTGATTAGGTCTCATCTGTTTATTTTTGCTTTTCTTTCCTTTGCCTTTGGGGACTGATCTTAGAATATTGCTTTGATTTATGTCAGAGAATGTTTTGCTTATGTTCTCTTCTAGGAGTTTTATGGTGTTGTGTCTTATATTTATGTCTTTAAACAATTTGAATTTATTTTTTATACGGTGTAAAGAACTGTTCTAATTTTACTGATTTACATGTAGCTGTCCAACTTTTCCAGCATCACATGTTGAAGAGACTCTCTTTTCTCTCTTGTATTAATATATCCTGGCCTCCTTTGTCATAGATTACTTGACTGTATGAATGTGGGCTTATTTCTAGGCTCTCTGGTCTGTTCCATTTACCTGTATGTCTGTTTTTGTGCCAATACAATGCTGTTTTGATTACTGTAGCCTTGTAGTATAGTCTTAAGTCTGGAAGGGTTATGCCCCCAGCTTTGTTCTTTTCCTCAGAATTACTTTGGCAGTTCTGGGTCTTTTTGTGTTTCCATATAAATTTGGGAATTATTTAGCCACCTTGTTGCTGTTGTTCAGTTGCTAAGTCATATCTGACTCTTTGCGACCCCATGGACAGCAGCACACCAGGCTTCTCTGTCTTTCAGCATCTCCTGGAGTTTGCTCAAACTCATGTCCATTGAGTCAGTGATGCCATCCAACCATCTCATCCTCTGTCAGCCCCCTCTCTTCCTGCCCTCAATCTTTCCCAGCATCAGGGTCTTTTCCAATGAGTCAACTCTTTCATGAAAAATGTCATGGGCATTTTGATAGGGATCTTATTAAATCTGTAGATTGCATTGGGTAGCATGACCATTGTAACATTCCTCATTCTTTCAATTCAAGAACATGGGTGTCTTTCTATTTTTTGATTCATCTTCAGGTTACTTTATCAGAATTTCATGGTTTTCAGTGGCTAGGCCATTCACTTCCTTGGCTAAGTTGATTCCTAGGTATTTTATTCATTTGACTCAGTTTCGATTGAGATTTTTAAAAGAACTTTTGTCTGATATGAGTATTTCTACCCCTACTGTCTTATATTTCCATTTGCATGAAATATCTATTTCCACCCACTCACTTTCAATCTGTGTGTGTCTCTTGCCCTGAAGTGGGTCTCTTGTAGGCAGCACATTGTATGAACTTAAAAAAAAAAAATCCTATCTGCTACTATCTTTTGATCAGAGCACTTAGCTCATTGACATTTAAAACAATTATTGATAGGCTTCCCTCATAGCTCAGTTGGTAAAGAATCTGCCTGCAATACAGGAGATCCCAGTTCAATCCCTGGGTCAGGAAGATCCCCTGGAGAAGGATAGGCTACCCATGCCAGTATTCTTGGGCTTCCCTTGTGGCTCAGCTGGTAAAGCATCTGCCTGCAGTGTGGGATACCTGGGCTTGATCCCTGGGTTGGGAAGATACCCTGGAGAACGGAAAGGCTACTCACTCCAGTATTCTGGCCTGGAGAATTTCAGGGACTATACAGTTCATGGGGTTATAAAGAGTCAGATAGGACTTGATGGCTTTCACTTTCACTTTATGTGCTTATGACTATTTTAAACTTTGTTTTATAGTTAATCTTGTAGTTCTTCTTTGTTCATTTCTTCTTTGGGTTTTTCCTTTTGTGGTTTGTAGGTTTTCTTTTGTATTGGGTTGGCCAAAAGATTCATTTGGAATTTTCCATTACATCGTACAGAAACACCCAAACTAACTTTTTGGGCAATGCAATATTATGCTTGATTTTTTTTCCTGTTTTTATTAAAATGAATCTTTTGTATATTTTTGATTTGTGGTTACCTTGGGTTTCAAGACTGTTGACCCATAAATGTATATACTACCTTTAAACAAGTAGTCACATAAATTCAAAAACATTTATAAAGGTCTACACCATTATTGTCCCCTCCCTCACATTTTGTGATTTTGGTGTCTTATTTTATATCTTTATATTTATCCTTTTGCTATTAATTTAGTTACATTCATTTTTACACAATTTTTAAAAATTCTTTTTTAGTCTACATATAACTTGTTTAAGTGATCTTCAATCCTTAAATATATNAGGTCTACACCATTATTGTCCCCTCCCTCACATTTTGTGATTTTGGTGTCTTATTTTATATCTTTATATTTATCCTTTTGCTATTAATTTAGTTACATTAATTTTTACACAATTTTTAAAAATTCTTTTTTAGTCTACATATAACTTGTTTAAGTGATCTTCAATCCTTAAATATATTTTTCTTTCTTATTTAGAGAATGTCTTTCAATATTTCTTTTAGTATAGGTTTTGCATTGATATATCCTTTTAATTTTTGCTTGTCTGAGAGATTCTTTACTTTTCCTTCTATTGTAAGTAATAAACTTGCTGGGTAGAGTATCTTAGGTTGCAGGTTTTTCTGTCTCAGAACTTCGAGCCCATCATGGCACTCCCTTATAATCTGTAAATTTTCTGCAGAGAAAATAGCTGATAAACTTATGTGGATCCCCTTTGCAAAGCATAATAATTACAAAGGATGGGGACAATGATATGGAATACTTTGGAAAACTTGACCTTCAGATGTAGCAACTGAAGTGAATTAATCAGTCTGTGACAATATACACATTTTGATGAGGAGTCATGTATTCACTCAATTCTGCACTGATATTTCTTTCCTATGTGAGACCTACTTAATGTAGGATCACATTATCATATTTACCTGAATTTTCTTTATTCAAACTTTCATGAAATAAAATTTACAAAAGAATGCTTTAAAAAAAAGAGTAAGTGAAATTTTTATAGTTGAAGCACAGTCAATCTTAAATTGATGTAAAATATTGGATTAATTCAAGAAAAGCCAACTTCTAGTTAATGAGTCTTGTATTTATTCCCCTGAGGAAACAAAAGATTTATTAATTATCCTCCACCATTCTGACCATGAAACAACAGGAACAACAACATTTTAATTAGGATAAAAGCTTTGCTTCTTTTTTTATGCTTCTTTTTATGAATTCTAGCAGATGTCCTTTTTTCATTCGGTATAAGCTGATAACTGATATGAAATATATAGTTTTCATAGTAAATGATGGAGAACTGTCATAGTCTCAAGAATGCAACCAACAAAATAAAACAAAAACAAACACACAAGTGTGCTCTTGCTGGTTCAGATAATGAATCCAGTTGAACAAACTTGATGTGTATCCAAGAAATGGCAAATCCCTCCATCAGAGCCTATAAGGATAATAATTATGAATGACTCTTATAGAAGAAGTCATTTCAATGATATTTTGTGAAACCTGAAGACAATTTTTTGTTTGTGTTTGATTGTTTTTAAAAAAATAATGGACTTGCCATGGACTTTTGAATGATTAAAATTTTAGAAATCTAACTTCCTGCAGTAAGTGGATGGAAGTCCTTCATAAGGTACATGTTCTTATATTCTCTCTTAGGGCATATTTATATAAACTAAATCAGACTGGAAGGAAGGTCAAGGATAGCTCTTTAAAAGGAAATAGGCAAGAAGACAGAAGCTTAAAGAACTTACGTACAAAGAATAGTATCTATCCTACTGATATTTAATTATTTATGTTTGATAATCTTTTTTTTTAATTCTGAGAAAATATGAGATAACTTGCAATTTAATATCTCTTCCTTTATTTTTCCAGAGAAAAAAAACATTGGTTCCCAAGTTGATAAGATGCAGAAATGGGAGTAGAGGCTTCACTGATAGCTCAGTTGGTAAAAATTCTGCCTGCAGTGCAGAAGACCCTGCTTTGATTCCTGGGTCAGGAAGATCTGCTGGAGAAGGGACAGGCTACCCACGCCAGTAGTCTTGGCCTTTGCTGGTGACTCAGCTGATAAAGAATCTGCCTACAATGTAGGGGATCTGGGGTTGATCCCTGGGTTGGAGAGATTCCCTGGAGAAGGAAAAGTCTACCCACTCCAGTTTTCTGATCTGGAGAAATCCATGGAAAATGTAGTCCATGGGGTCACAAAGAGTTGGACATGCCTGAGCGACTTTCACTTTCTTTTTCAGATTACATTTGCTACCCAACACCCAGAGTGGGTGACATTTTAAAATCTTTCCAGGTGATTTTTGATATGTAGTATTTCCACCTCCATCACTAATAAAGGACTAGAGTTAATGGATGTTACCCTCTGTAAATAAAACGTGATTTAGTTTTCTGGCACTGTAATTAAAAGGAAAACATGACTTTGGAAACTCATTTCAAAGACTCACGTTTAGAGAGGTAATTGTTAGATGGGTTTGTGTCTAAGGAATAGTATAGCAATGGATTTATGATTTGCCGTGGATATAAAAATCTTTTCATGGCACATGGAATGTATAAAAAAATTTCAGGCTACTCTCTCAGGTAAATAAGACATTAGACTCTTTACTTTTGCATTAAATAAACCAATATTTATTTTGGAGGTTCCAATATCTCATGACAAAATTAAATCTCAGTTAAATCATTTTCTAACTTAATTACTGGATATATTTGCTTAAGATCCTTTGGAGTAATATAATGATATTTGGGTTATAGAGACAGACACAGTTATTGTCATCATATAACACAACTTGCACCTCTCTGGGATCCGTGTCCTTCAATCTTGCCCTCCATTGGCGTTTTGTTCAGGGAATTTTACTGTGGTTCCTTGTTGACTTCAAGGCATATTAAAGTCTAGTTTTCTCAACTACTTTTGAACACCTTTCTGTATTCCTTTATGAAAAACTTGATATGGTTGTCTGTAAGGCACTTTACAACTTTCATTTCGGTCCAGGAAAAGGCAAAGGCATTCTCCTCAAGACACTTTTCTTTTCTCAATACCATGGTATAATGAGTGAAAGCTCTGGGATGCCAACTCAGGCTTATCAGCCATCTCTATACCAGACGCAAGAAGGTCTTGTAGGGTTGAGTTCATCATTTAGGCTTTATGTGGGAAATGGGGCATGATATCTCTCGGCTTTTGTATCTTTTAAACTATCCGGGATGTCCAGTGTGTCTTTCAACACTGTATATACATTTCTACCTTTCCTTCTTTCAAGCTCATTTTTTTTTCTGGATTAGTTTCAAAATCCCAAGCCAAATATTGACTCCTCTGTAGTGCTCTGCCTTTCTTCTGCAATATTCCTGCTACAAAGCAGAGGTTTTCATAAGTTTTATGTGCTCAAGTAGAAAAGAGTTATTTATGAAAAGGAAATCTCAGCAGCAATGTCACTTAGTAGCTTCAAATAAAATCTCACATCTATGTACTGGATTTTTTCTTGGAATTAAAAAGTTATTGAAGTAAAATTAATGTACAATATTATATAATTTATAGATGTACAGTAGACTGGTTCACAAGTTTTAAAGATTATACTCTATATTCCCTGTGTTGTACAATATATCTTTGTAGCTTATTTTAAGCATAATAGTTTGTACTCTTTAATTTCCTATGTTGCCCCTTCCCACTTCCTTCTTCCCACTGGTTTATTCCTTATTTATGAGAGTCTTTTTCTCTTTTTTTATATTCACTAGTTTGCTATGTTTTAGATTCTGCTTATAACTGATATCACACAGCATTTTTCTTTCTCTATTAAGACTTACTTCACTAAGTATAATATACTCCAAGTCAATCCATGTTGTTGTAAACGTCAAAATGTCATTTGTTTTCACGCTGAGTAGTATTGCATTGTATGTATATACTACATCTTCTGTATTCATTCACCTGTAGGTGGAAACTTAGCTTGTTTCCATACCTTGGCAATTATCAATAATGCTGCTATGAAAGTTGGAGTGCATGTATTTTTTTAATTAGTAGAGTTTTTTTCTTATATTTAGATATATACCCGGGAGTTGCTTTTCTGAGTTATAGGCCAGTTTTATTTATACTTTTTTGAGAAACTGCCTATGTGGCTGCACCGGTTTACATTTCCACCAGCAGAGTAAGAAGGTTCTCTTTTCTCCACATCTTCAGCAACATTTGTTATCTCTGTCCTTTTTGATGATAGCCATTCTGACATGGGGAGGTGGTAACTTTGTAGTATAGTCTGAAGTCCAGGAGCATGATTCCTTCGGCTTTGTTCTTTCTCAAGATTTTTTCTTTTTTCTTTTTGGCTATTCAGGATCTTTTGTGTGTTTACATAAAAATTTTAAAATTATTTGTTCTAGTTTTGTGCAAAATACCATTGGTATTTTGATAGGGATCTGATTGAGTCTGTAGATTGCCTTGGTAGTATGGTCACTGATAATATCGATCCTTCCAATCCAAGAACATTGTATATCTTTCCATCTGTTTATGTCATGTTCAATGTGTTTCATCAGTGTCTTATAGTTTTTGGAGTACAAGTCTTTTGCTTCCTTAGATAGGTTTATTCCTAGGTAACTTATTCTTTTTGATGAAATGAATGCAATGGGTAAATGGGATTGATTGCTTAATTTCTTTTTCTGATAATATGTTGTTAGTTTATAGAAATTCAGCAGATTTGTAAATCTGAAGCAGTACATTAATTTTGTATACTGCAACTTCACTAACTTCGTTGATAAGATATAGTCATTTTTCTAGTGGTGTCTTTAGGGTTTTCTATGTATGATACCATGTCATCTGCAAACAGTGACAGTTTTACTTCTTATTCCATTTCAGTTCAGTTCAGTCGCTCAGTCGTGTCCGACTCTTTGCGAACCCATGAATTGCAGCACTCCAGACCTCCCTGTTCATTACCATCTCTCAGAGTTCACTGAGTCTCACGTCCATAGAGTCCGTGATGCTACCTAGCCATCTCATCCTTGGTTGTCCCCTTCTCCTCCTGCCCCCAATCCCTCCCAGCATCAGTCTTTTCCAATGAGTCAACTCTTCGCATGAGGTGGCCAAAATACTGGAGTTTCAGCTTTAGCATCATTCCCTCCAAAGAAATCCCAGGGTTGATCTCCTTCAGAATGGACTGGTTGGATCTCCTTGCAGTCCAAGGGACTCTCAAGAGTCTTCTCCAGCACCACAGTTCAAAAACATCCATTCTTTGGCACTCAGCCTTCTTCNCTTTAGCATCAGTCCTTCCAAAGAAATCCCAGGGCTGATCTCCTTCAGAATGGACTGGTTGGATCTCCTTGCAGTCCAAGGGACTCTCAAGAGTCTTCTCCAGCACCACAGTTCAAAAACATCCATTCTTTGGCACTCAGCCTTCTTCACAGTCCAACTCTCACATTCATACATGACCACAGGAAAAACCACAGCCTTGACTAGGCGTACTTTAGTCGGCAAAGTAATGTCTCTGCTTTTGAATATACTATCTAGGTTGGTCATAACTTTTCTTCCAAGGACTAAATGTCTTCTAATTTCATGGCTGCAGTCACCATCTGCAGTGATTTTGGAGCCCAAAAATATAAAGTCTGACACTGTTTCCACGGTTTCTCCATCTATTTCCATGAAGTGATGGGACTGGATGCCATGATTTTCGTTTTCTGAATGTTGAGCTTTAAGCCAACTTTTTCACTCTCCTCTTTCACTTTCATCAACAGGCTTTTTAGCTCCTCTTTGCTTTCTGCCATAAGGCTGGTGTCATCTGCATATCTGGGGTGATTGATATTTCTCTTGGCAATCTTGATTCCAACTTGTGTTTCTTCCAGTCCAGCGTTTCTCATGATGTACTCTGCATAGAAGTTAAATAAGCAGGGTGACAATATACAGCCTTGACATACTCCTTTTCCTATTTGGAACCAGTCTGTTGTGCCATGTCCAGTTCTAACTGTTGTTTCCTGACCTGCATACAGATTTCTCAAGAGGCAGGTCAGGTGGTCTGGTATTCCCATCTCTTTCAGAATTTTCCACAGTTTCTACTCTTATTTCTTTTACTTCTTTAATTGCTGTGACTAGGACTTGCAAAACTATGTTGAATAAAAATGGCAAGGGTGGGCATCCTTTTATTCTTCCTGATCTTAGAGCAGCTTTCAGCTGTTACTGTGAAGTACGGTGTTAACTTTGGATTTGTCATATATGGTCTTTCGTATGTTGATGAATATTCCCTCTATGCCCACTTTTGGTGGATTCTTTTAATCATAAGTAGATATTGAGTTTTATCAAAAAGATTTTTCCGCATCTATTGAGAAGATTATGTGGTTTTTATTTTTCAACTTGTTAATATGGTACATCCCACTGATTGACTTGTGAGTATTAAAAAATCATGTATCTCTGGGATAAATCCCACTTGATTGTGTTCTGTGATCCTTTGAATTTATTATTGGAATAGATTTTCTAGTATTTTGTTGAAGATTTTTGTATCTATCTTCCTCAGTGATTGGCTTGGAATTTCTTGTTGTATCTTTGGTTTTAGTTATCAGGGTGACAGTGGCCTCAAAGAATGAGTTTGGAAGTGTTTATTCCTCTACAAATTTTGGAATAGTTTCAGATTGATTGGTGTTAACTCTTCTCTAAATGTTTGGTAGAATTCACCCGTGAAACTATCTGCTGCTAGGCTTTTGTTCATTGGGAATTTTTAAATTACTGATTCAATTTCAGTACTGGTAGTTGGCCTGTACGTATTTTTTCTTTCTTCCTGGCTCACTCTTGGGAGGTTGCTCCTTGCTCAGAATTTGTCAATTTCTTCTAGGTTGTCCATTTTATTGGTAAATAGTTGATCATAGCAGCCTCTTCTGATCCTTTGTATTACTGTGCTGTTAATTGTAACTAACTATGGTGTGTTGTAACTTTTTCATTTCTGATTTCATTGACTTGGGTTGCTTCTCCACCCTTCATTCCTTGGTCAGTCTGGATAAAGGTTTATCAATTTTGTGTGTCTTCTCAAAGAACCAGCTTTTAGTTTCATTGATCTTTTCTATTGATATTTTTTAGTCTCTATTTCATTTATTTCTGCTCTGATCATTATGCTTTCTTCCCTTCTACAAATTTTGAGTTTTCTTTTTTCTTTCTCTTGTTGTTTCAGCTGTCAGGTTAGGTTGGTTATTTGATAAATTTTTTGCTTCCTGAGGTAAGCTTGTATGGCTACAAATTTCCCTTTTAGAGCTGCTTTTGTGGCCTTCCATATATTTTTTGGTTTGTTTGTTTTTAATCACTCCCTCCACTTTCCTCCTCAGTAATCATACATTTGTTTTCTATGTCTGTGAACCCTTTTATGTTTTATAAGCAAATTGATTTTATCATTTTTTGGATTCCATATATAACTGCTATATTTGTCTTTTTCTGTCTGACTTACTCCACTTCCCTTGGGCTTTCCTGAGGACTCGGTAAAGAATCTGCCAGCAATGCAGACCCCAGTTCAATTCCTGGGTCAGGAAGATCTGCTGGAGAAGGGATAGGCTACCCACTCCAGTGTTCCTGGGCTTCCCTTGGGGCTCAGCTGTTAAACAGTCTGCCTGCAATGTGGGAGACCTGGGTTCGATTCCTGGGTTGGGTAGATCCCCTGGAGAAGGGAAGGCTATCTACCCCAGTATTCTGGCCTAGAGAATTCCATGGAGAGTAAAGTCCAAGGTGTCCGAAAGACTTGCACACAGCTGAACGACTTTCAGTTTATTCCACTTAGTGTGGTAATCTCTATCTATTGACCTATCTATGTTGCTGCAAATGGCACTGCACTCTTTTTTTTAACAGTTGAGTTATATTCTATTGTATACACATCCTTTCATCTTTTACATCCTTTCATCTATTAGTGGACATTTTTATAGAAGGTTTAGGATTGGGAAGAGTACTTTAAAATGATCATCTAATTCTCTTAGTGCATTTGGGCTGCTGTGGGATTTCTTGTATGAAAACACTAATCCCATAAATGGGGGCTCAACCCTCATGACCTAATCATCTCCCAAAGGCCTACTCAAAAACTATCACCTTCAGGGGTTTACCATTTCAACATATGAATTGGAAGGGACACAAATATTGAGACCATTGTCTTCTCATTTCATAAATGAGGAAACCATACCCCATAATGGCTTATCTAAGTAATTTTTAAATATTATTTCATTGAAAACATATATATTGAACA
The DNA here is from genome assembly GCA_006410875.1 of Neotragus pygmaeus. NCBI lineage: Eukaryota > Metazoa > Chordata > Mammalia > Artiodactyla > Bovidae > Neotragus > Neotragus pygmaeus. The sequence continues at coordinate 820,815 of SJYV01015492.1, read as the reverse complement.
ATAGTTATGTGTCAGATATTGTGCTGTAACTGAGGATGTAACCCGAGGTTTTCTTGTGGTGGAGTTTGATATGGTTTTGTGTCTGGCAAGGTTACAGAAAGAGCTGTGTCCTCACTTTGTTAAGCGTAAGCCATTCTTTAAAAATGCAGATCACACAGAGAGATACAGAAGTTTGAACTAACGTTTCAATAAAACAATCCTTCTTGGAGAAAATTCCTATGAGAATGTGAGGAAAAGGAGGAAAACTAGGTTAAGAAAAAAGTTTGAAGAGGATGTTTGCTATAACCAGTGTGTTCTTTTGGCAAAACTGTTAGCCTTTACCCTGCTTCATTTTGTGTTCCAAGGTCAAACGTGCCAGTTACTCCAGGTATCTCTTGACTTCTTGCTTTTGGATTCCTTTACCTTATGATAGAAAGGACCTCTATTTTTGGCGTTAGTTCTAGAAGGTCTTGTAGGTCTTCATAGAGCCGTGCAACTTCAGCTTCTTCAGCATTACTGGTTGGGGCATAGACTTGGATGACTGTGATACTGAATGGTATGCCTTTGAAACAAACAAAAATCATTCTGTCGTTTTTGAGATTACACCCAAATACTGCATTTTGAACTCTTTTGATGACTATGAAGACTACTCCATTTCTTCTAAAGGACTGTTGCCCACAGTAGTAGATATAATGGTCATCTGATTTAAATTCCCCCATTCCAGTCCATCTTAGTTCACTGATTCCTAAAATATCAATGTTCACTCTTGCCATCTCCTGTTTGAACGCTTTCAGTTTACCTTGATTCATGGGCCTAACATTCCAGATTCCTAGGCAGTATTATTCTTTACAGTCTCTGACTTTTCTTCCTTCACCAGTCACAGCTACAACTGGGTGTTGTTTTCTCTTTGGCTCCATCCCTTCATTCTTTCTGCAGTTATTTCTCCACTGATCTCCAGTAGCATGTTGGGCACCCACTGACCTGGGGAGTTCATCTTTCAGTGTCCTATCTTTTTGCCTTTTCTTACTGTTCATGGGATTCTCAAGGCAAGAATACTGAAGCGGTTTGCCATTCCCTTCTCCAGTGGGCCATGTTTTGTCAGAACTCTCCACCATGACCTATCTGCCTTGGGTGGCCCTACACAGAATGGCTCATAGTTTAATTGAGTTAGACAAGGCTGTTATCCATGTGATCAGTTTGCTTAGTTTTATGTGATTGTGGTGTTCATTCTCTCTGCCCTCTGATGGAGAAGGATAAGAGGCTTTTGGAAGCTTCCTGATGGGAGAACTGACTGTCTCTTGTTCTGAGTCTGGTTCTGATGGGCTCAGTAGATATTTAATACAATCTTCTGTTGATGGGTAGAGCTGTGTTCCCTCCCTGTTGTTTGTCCTGAGGTCAAACTATGGTGGAGGTAATGAAAATGAAGATCTCTTTCAAAAGGACTTAGGCCCACTCTGGTGTATTAAGTGCCCCTGACCATGCAGCAGGCCACTGTTGACCCATGCCTCCATGACAGACTCTTGGACACTCACAGGGAAGTCTGGCTCAGTCTCTTGTTGGGACACTGCTCCTTTCTCCTGGCCCCTGGTGTGCAAAAGGCTGTGTTTGTGCCCTCGAAGAATCTGTTTCCCCAGTACTGCTGAAATTCTGTAATCAGGTCCCACTGGCCTTCAAATTCAAATTCCTTGGGGGTTCTGAGTCTCTTTGCTGTCTCCACAGGTTGGGAAATTTGTTGTCAGTCCTAGAACTTTCTTTTCAGTAAGAGAAATTCCTTAGTATAACACAAGAAACAACTCTACAGATGGACATCACCAGACGGTCAGTACCAAAATCAGACTGATTATATATTTGCAGCCAAAGATAGAGAAGCTCTATACAGTCAGCAAAAACAAGACCAAGAGCTGACTGTGGCTCAGATCATAAACTCCTTGTTGCCAAATTCAGACTTAAATTGAAGAAAGTAGGGAAAACTACTAGACCACTTAGTTATAACCTAAATCAAATTTCTTATGATTATACAGTTGAAGTGACAGGTTTAAGGGATTCAATTTGATAGACAGTGTTCCTGAAGAAATGTGGATGGATGTTCATGACATTGCATAGGAGGTGGTGATCAAGACCATCCCCAAGGGGGAAAAAACAAACAAACAAACACACACACACACACACACAATGGCAAAATGGTGGTCTGGGGAGGCCTTCCAAATAACTGAGAAATGAAAAGAAGCTAAAGGGAAAAGAGACAAGGGAAGATATATCTAACTAAATGCAGCATTCCAAAGAATAGCAACGAGAGATAGGAAAGATTTTCTAAGTGATCAATGCAAAGAAATAGAGGAAAGCAATAGAATGGGAAAGACTAGAGATCTCTTCAAGGACATTAGAGATGCCAAAGGAACATTTCAGGCAAAGATGGGCATAATAAAGGCAGAAATGGTATGGACCCAAAAGAAGCAGAAGATATTAGGAAGAGGTGGCAAGAATACAGAGAATAACTGTGCAAAAAAAGACCTTCATGACCCAGATAATCATGATGGTGTGATTACTCACCTAGAGTCAGACATCCTGGAATGCAAAGTCAAGTGGGCCTTAGAGGCATCACTAGGAACAAAGCTAATGGAGGTGATGGAATTCCAGCTGAGCTATTTCAAATCCTAAAAGAGGATGCTATGAAAGTGCTGCACTCAATATGCTGGCAAATCTGAAAAACTCAGCAGTGGACACTGGACTGGAAAGGGTCAGTTTTCATTCCAATCCCAAAGAAAGGCAAGACCAAAGAGTGTTCTAACTATCACATAATTTTACTCATCTCACTTGCTGTCAAAGTAATGCTCAAAATTCTCCAAGTGAGATTTCAACAGTACATGAACTGAGAACTTCCAGATGTTCAAGCTGGATTTAGAAAAGGCAGAGCCACCAGAGATCAAATCTGCGATATTTGTTGGGTCATAGAAAAAGCAAGGGAATTCCACAAAAATGTCTGCTTTTCCTTCACTGGCTACACCAAAGCCTTTGGCTGTAGATCACAACAAACTGGAAAATTCTTAAGGAGATGGGAATACCAGGTCACCTTACCTGCCTCCCGAGAAGTCTATATGTTGGTCAAGAAGCAATGTTTAGAACTGGATATGGAACAACAGACTTGTTTCAAATTGGGAAAGGAGTATGTCAAGGCTGTATATTGCCACAGTGCTTATTTAACTTATATATAGAGTAAACCATGTGAAATCCCAGGCTGGATGAAGTGCAGGCTGAAATCAGGACTTCTGGGAAAAATATTAATGACCTCGGATAAGCAGGTGACACGACCTTTATGGAAGAAAGTGAAGAAGAACTAAAGAAACTCTTGATGAAAGTAAAAGAGGAGAGTGGAAAAGTTGGCTTAAAACTCAACATTCAAAAACCGAAGATTATTGGCATCTGGTCCCATCAGTTCATGACAAATAGATGGGGAAACAATGGAAGCAGTGACAGACTTTCTTTTCTTGGGCTCCGATATCACTGCAGATGGTGACTGCAGCCATGAATTTAAAAGATGATTGCTCCTTGAACCAACCTAGACAGAATGTTGAAAAGCAGAGACATTACTTTTCCAACAAAGGTCTGTCTAGTAAAGTTTCCCAGCCCCTTCCGGCTTCCCACCCCCACAACCCCCCGCCAGTAGTCATGTATGAATGTGAGATTTGTACCATAAAGCTGAGTGCCAAAGAATTGATGCTTTTGAACTGTGGTGTTGGAGAAGACTCTTGAGAGCCCCTTGGACTGCATGGAGATCAAACCAATAATCCTAAAGGAAATCAGTCCTGAATATTCATTGGAAGGACTGATGCTGAAGCTGAAGCTCCAATACTTTGGCCACCTGATGTGACTGACTCATTTGTAAAGACCCTGATGCTGGGGAAGATTGAAGGCTGAAGGAGAAGGGGACGACAGAGGATGAGATGGTTGGATGGCATCAGTGACTCGATGACCATGAGTTTGAGCAAGCTCTGGTAATTTTGGACAGTGAGGCATGCCCTGCTGTAGTCCATGTGGTTGCAAAGAGTCAGACATGACTGAGTGACTGAACTGAGCCACTGAACTGAGCTACTGAACTGAACTAAACTGAAGAAAAAGTTATGTTCACAAAGAAATGAGGTCTTAAATATTCTCAATGAGTGCCATTGTTCAAGTGAGAGAAAGGTACGAGACCACGTCTTTTCTTTTCTCCTACTCCAAAGACGTAGGTTATGCTGTGCAACTGTCCAAAATATAGGATTTCATTAGAAGTCTTCTTTTAAAATTTGTTCTTATGTAGTTGAAATTAAGAAATTTACTTGTTTTGTAAAACAGTAACAACCAGTTGTGGGTGCTTTTGCCTCTGTGGCCTTAGTGACTGATAATGGAACTGTATTCTGTAGAGAATATAGAAATTTCCAATGTAATAACTTTATTATGCTTGTTTAATTGTATTTTTCTGATTCAAAAATAATTTTCACTACAAATTAGATTATTTTAAAAGTTAGGCAAGTGAAAATCAGAAAATGCACTTTTTAATTGCTTGTAATTCTATAAATGAGAGAAAAAATGAATGTTGTGTTCTGTAATGTATGTTTTTAGTATTTTTTTCCACACACTCCTTTTCAAACCAGTGAGATCATAGTAAATCTATTCTTGGCAATTATTTCACATTATTTTGTGGTATCTCTATTTTCTATTCTACTAAATTATTTTACATGACCTGATATTAATTTTTGAATACTTTTCCTTTATATTCAGGTATTGATTTTCATTTGACCTATTCTTCTATTTGCATGCAAATATCATTTAAAAGTTTTCTGTTTTGATTTTTAGGACAACATTAGTAATGCTTTTAGAAACACAGGACCCTAAATTTTAAAAATCTTTTCAGAAAGTCACCATCCATTGTATTTTTCTCTAATCCTTAATAGTATGCTGCTGCTGCTGCTAAGTCACTTCATTCGTGTCCAACTGTGTGCAACCCCATAGACGGCAGCCCACTAGGCTCCCCCACCCCTGGGATTCTCCAGGCAAGAACACTGGAGTGGGTTGCCATTTCCTTCTCCAATGCATGAAAGTGAAAAGTGAAAGTGAAGTCACTCAGTCATGTCCAACTTTTTGCGACCTCATGGACTGCAGCCTACCAGGCTCATCTGTTCATGGGATTTGCCAGGCAAAAGTACTGGAGTGGGGTGCCATTGCCTTCTCCAATCCTTATTAATATTATATTTACTGTCAATTTCAAGAGTATCAGTTTTTTAAAATAGAAACTATGGCAGCATCTCCTTTCCTTTTAAATTATCACCAATTTACTGGAAAGTTTTGTTAAGAAAATTAGCTGTTTTTTCTTTTCTCTAATTTCAAAGCCAAAATGTAATTTTAGCACTCTTAACTAGCACTCATCAAAAATTACCAGGAACATTTGTATTTCACAAAAACATTTGCTAAAATGACCCTAAAGTAAACATGTAGAAGCTTACGTCACTCGTCTTTAGTGCTTATGAAATACTAGAGTTTTGCTTCAACCAAATATATTAACTTTAACAATTCATTTCTTATACTCAAAAATGCTTGTTTTTATGTGTAAAGAGACAATGATTGTACAAAAAATGAATTCTGTTTCAATCACCTGAAAAAAAAAAAACCTGTCCAGCCAAGCAAAGCATTCATTTTATAAATGAGAATGAAAAACACATCAATCATGGCATGTCAGGAAGAGCAGAGGAGAAACAACTGAAAGAGAAGAAGGAAATTTGGAGACCTCTGCAGTCAGGGCTGTGCCATTTTGCAGGAGTTCTTCATGTGAAATCATGTAAGTTTTGCTGACTTATGGGCAGAGTAAGTGTTGAGGGTAGGACTAATCAAATGTTTCAAATAAAATAATGAATATTTTGAGTTTAAAACTTCAGAACTACTTTTTAGAAATAAAAATATTAATTGTTAGCCTTCATAAACACAAACATTTCTTGTCTATCAAATGAAATAAAATTAAAATGAAAGTAAATTATTTCATTTAGAACCTTAAATGTATATATTTGTATGTTTGGAAATAGTTATATATAGGCAATCATAAAACATTTTAGTATGTTATCAAGAAATAAGATGAGCAAAGAATTAGTTCTAGAAATTCAGATGTGGGAGAAACATAATGATAAGTTCTTTTAGTAAGCAGAAAATTAAACCAACTTTATATAATTGCCTGACAAATTTACTTATTCAGAATTAAGCCAGAGGATTAACAAATATGAAATAGATTACTTAAAGTAAAGAAGCTCAGTACTTAATCCAGTAAATATATTTCAGTTCATGGAAATACATTTCAGTTCATGGGTCCTTTGGTCTGTCTTATTTAATTCTTTTTATCTTATATTTGGCCTTCTGTTTTGTGTGCAAGGACAAATGACTATCATCTTTGCAACCAACAGTGATGGCTTTCGGAAGTGTCCTATTTAAACTACTGGATAGTTAACTTCTTATTCTAATTAGGGGATCCGTGTTAAGTCTGACTTGCTGCAAATCTTCATGTGGCTTATTGCGCCAAGGAAATTCAAAGTCTGATCTGCATTTTTAAGTCATTTTACTCTACAGAAGTGTGGTTTGCAAATGCATGGGGCTTACCTAGGTTCAATATTGTGAAACACAACAGAAACCCGTATCACCTTTAGTTACAAATATTTGAAATTTTAGTATTTCAGTAGCCATTCCATATTTCACCTCATATCACTTGAAGGATAAGAAAAATAAAAAAAGTACCCCCAATACAAGGTGAAATCACTGATAAAAACTTAATCTTTTATATACTAATGAAAATCACACATTAATTGCCCATTGCTAGATTGCATGTGTACGTTTCAGGTTGTGTGAATGTGAGGCTGTGAAATCTGCATCTTTGATTTTTTTTCCCCCAAGATCAAATCAGCTTCTCAAAGGAGGGAGGGATGATCATGATGTTCTGAGAGGCCCCAGCAACCTTCCCCTCTGCACAGTTGCCTTTGACTCTGCAGAGCACTCTTTGTACGGGTGCTGAAGGAAATGAAGAAGAAGCAAAGGCTTTCGGTGTAGATAAGGAGATGATATACACAATAGAATAAAGAAAAGGTCTCTAAGAGATGCAGCCGCCTCACTGATGTATCTGGCAGGGGTGCGGGGGGCAGGTGGTATTTCAGCCCTGGTAATTGAAAACTTCATGCAGCGAGAGCGAGAGAGACAGACAGACATTTGATATTTGGAAGTGGAACCTTCCAAACCAGAAAAACAAGATGAAAGGCAGCACTCGGATGAGACATACTATTATCATCAGACCACAGGCCAACTAAAATGAGCCAGTTGGAATCAATGCTAGTATGATGGTGCTAAGTAACACATGTAAAGTATTTTACTAAAGTAAGTGTGTCTTCTAAAATTCTGACCCCAGACTTATCCTCAACATGAACATGCAAGGAGTATAGGACTCCTTTTTTCACTCTAATGATGATGTTTCCAAACTAATATCATGGCCTTGCTTTGTTACTACACACCCACAGTTCATTATTAGCTTATGGGCATGCTTGAAAGGAGAAATAGCAATTTCATTTTGCTAATATCTATTAAAGGCAACAATCAAATACCCACTTTTATATTTTTCTTTTAAAATCTTGACTTTGAAAATAGTTGCTTTTCAGTCACTAAGCCATGTGCTTAGTGATTCTTTGCGACCCCATGGGCTGCAGCACGCCAGGCTTCCCTTTCCACCACTAACTCCCAAAGCTTGCTCAAACTCATGTCTGTTGAGCTGGTGATGCCATCCATCCATCTCATCTTCTGTTGCCCCTTCTCCTGCTGCCTTCAATCTTTCCCAGCATCAGGGCCTTTTTCTAGTGAGTCAACTCTTCGCATCAGGTGGCCAGAGTATTAGAGCTTCAGCTTCAGCATCAGTCCTTCCAATGAATATTCAGGACTGATTTCCTTTAGGATTCACTGGTTTGATTTTCTTGCTGTTTAGGGAACTCTTAAGAGTCTTCTTTAGCACCACGATTTGAAAGCATCAATTCTTTATCGCTCAGCCTTTTTTATGTTCCTACTCTCACATCTGTATATGGGGAAAAACTGGAAAAAACCATAGCTTTGACTATATGGAACTTTGTCTGGAGAGTGATGTTTCTCTCTGCTTTTTAATATGCTGTCTAGGTTTGTCAAAGCTTTCCTTCCAAGGAGAAAGCTTCTTTTAATTTCATGGCTGCATTCACCATCTACAGTGATTTTGGAGCACCAGAAAATAAAATCAACCAGTTTCCATTTTTCCCTTATCTATTTGCCATGAAGTGATGGAACTGAATACCATGATCTGAGTTTTTTGAATGTTGAGTTTCAAGCCAGCTTTTTCACTCTCTTCTTTCACCTTCATCAAGAGGCTCGTTAGTTTCTCTTCACTTTAGCCATTAGAGTGGTGCCATCTGCATATCTGAGGTTGTTGGTATTACTCTCTCGGGAAACTTCATTTCACCTTGTGATTCCTCCAGCCTGGGATTTTGCATGATGTACTCTGCATATAGGTTAAATAAGCGGGGTGGCAATAGACAGCCTTGACGTACTCCTTTCCCAGTTTTGAACCAGTCTTGTTCCATGTCTGGTGTCACATCTGACCCATTATATTTTCTCTAATTTGAAACTCCTTCACCTTGTCTGTTCAGTTACTTATTTGTATTTCCAGATTTATGACAGATTCAGCATGTCCTGATGTTTTCGCATTTCTCCCTCAGTCCCTTTGACTGACATCTAGTCTGTTTCCCGTGCATATTTTTCTTTCTATGACTTTGCTCACCACAAAGCACAGCTGTGTAGTAGGGATGTGGTGGAAGCATGTGGAACTGTAGACTGTTTTATTACCTTTTTTCTTAGTCATTGCTGTATTTTCAATTGTAGCATTATTTTAAGTACTGTTGATGAGATGGTTCCTCATAGAATTTTTGTAGCTGTGAGGTTATTTTATATGTTTTAGGCAGGAAATTTGGGGAGGTTGATTTCTCTATACCTGCCACTTTCTTCCTTACTTATATTCTTCTTTAAAATTGAAGTATAGTTAACACACTATATTTGTTAGTTGTGTTACTGACATTATGTTAGTGTCAGGTGTACAACCTAGGGCTATATCTTATGCTCACATTTTCTCAAGGATTGCATACTAAAGTTACCTACAAAACTAAATAATTTAGATATTTTCCTTCCTGTTCCTCTTCACCTAATTAGAAATATAAGTGCCACTGAATTACAACAGTGTATCAAAATATTTTAATACTTTTATTGACATAATATTATGGAAATAATCACTTTCACTCCAAATAAATTAATTATTGTAATCCATCATCCTGCTGCTGCTGCTGCTGCTAAGTCACTTCAGTCGTGTCCGACTCTGTGCGACCCCGTAGACGGCAGCCCACCAGGCTCCCCTGTCCCTGGGATTCTCCAGGCAAGAACACTGGAGTGGGTTGCCATTTTTCCCAATGCATGAAAGCGAAAAGTGAAAGTGAAGTTTCTCAGTCATGTCTGACTCTTCGCGACCCCCATGAACTGCAGCCTACCAGGCTCCTCCATCCATGGGATTTTCCAGGCAATAGTACTGGAGTAGGTTGCCACTGCCTTCTCCAAATACATCATCCTAAACCTCAATAATTGTTGAAGCAGCATGGAAGATTGTATCATATGCACACTTATATATCTAAGTATTACAAGAATTTATCATTTAGTAAGCAGAAATAGCCCAAGCTCCTAATACATATTGGTGTATTATGTACTTTGAATGAAAAAAATTAAAAATTATTGGATTGCTGAGGATTTCTTTTGCTTAACTTTTAAATTATTCCTAAGCTAAAAGAGCAAAAACTCATTGTTCTCATTTGGTAGTTCTTCCATCTACAGACTTTCTTAAGTGGCATGAGTGACAATCACCCTTCAACTTGCATGGAATTCTAAGTCAGTTTAAATTACCTTACCAAGAGTATTTCTCATTTGAGCTCTTTCCTATATTCTCCTTCATCTTAGGACTTGTTGCAGAGGTTATGAAAGTGAAAGTGAAGTCGCTCAGTCATGTCCGACTTTTTGCGACCCCATGGACTATATAGCCCCCCAGGCTCCTCTGTCCACGGGATTTCCCAGGCAAGAGTACTGGAGTGGGTTGCCATTTCCTTCTCCAGGGGATCTTCATGAATGTTCACGAATGTCTAACTTTCGTATTACGCTTGGAGTCCTGCCAGGTTTCTTTTGCACTTCAGTGCCAACTGTAGCTGAGTTACGGTCCATGAATGTGAGGAAAATGATCAGCACTGCTTCTAGACCTGGTCTTTAGAAACATACCACTTACCATCCTTTCCTTCCCTAGCTATTGGTTTAACGTAGCTGACTCAAGTAATAGACAGGAAGAAATATGGATTCCTGAGTGAGTTAAAGAGTTTGGCATACTCCTCCATCCTAATATGGATAAAAGATAAGCCTTTAAGTGAAAACTTCTGGAATTTTGATAATTACATCTGAGATTGAAACTTATTCTGTTTTTTCCACCTCCTCCATCATCAACATCACCTTGAACATAAAATATACATGCACAAATTCTTACTGAATGGATAAATTTTTCCTGCCAATGTAGTTAATATAGTCTTGTTAATGTGCTATTTCTATTAAAGTTCAGTTTTTGTTATTTGTTTTTTCTAGAAATACTTGAGTCTACTGCAATATTCTGACCTTGGGGATATTACAATTTATTTTTTGTCCTCAAAGCTAATTTTCACTTTGTTTCACAGCTTCTTTCTTCATGAGACTGTGAACACTATCCTGGAGCTAAGCCAGAGAATATATCATGGTAACATCTGTCTATGATGCTCCAGATTAGTCTTCTCTGACGTTATGAACACAGCGGAGCTCCATCCTGGGCCCTGTTTAAGGAAGTGTTTGTTTTGATCTGTGGGAATAGTGTGATCAGGAAGCCTCTAGATAGCAGCTCCTTCAGGGTTTGTCTCAGCTTCAGAGAGCTGCCTTGGACAAGGCTATGTTCTGCCTGGGGTGTTGAGGGTCTGGCTGAGGAGTGAGGTGGAGTATAAATATCTGGGCACTTCACACAGATGCAGAACACTCTGCAGGGCAGTATCCCCTTCAGAGCTTTCCATCATTTGGGGTGAGGTGTTGTTGGGCCTCTCTCATAGGTGAGTTTCTCCCCTTACTTCTGATCCCATCTTATTGTTTCCACAGATGTTGATGAAAGTAAATTTCTTACACCCAAACTCCATTCCATTGTATGTTTCCAGGATACCAAATGCCCCATACCTGACCATATGTTAATTTTTTTCTCAAAACTAAGCATGTTTAAGAGCTCTCTCTTGCATTCTAAACCTCATGGAGGCCATCTCTGTTATCCCAAATTGTCTGAGACAAGAAATCTTATTAAATTCTGAATCTCATGTTAGTTATGACATAACAAACAAATAACAATTAGATAAATAAATGAAACAAATCAACATAACAAGTAACAACAACAAAATAGAAGAGGAGCCAGGCAAAGAAATTAAAAAAAATATTAAAAGAGTAGTAGAAAAATTAGAGGGAACAAGCAGAGTAGATATAAGCAAGCATGTGATAGTTATATTGCAATGCTGTTCATAAAGAAGCGACAGGATCAAAAATAACATTTGATCCTCAATGTATTAAACACTTAACAAGAATACAATTTTTATGAGAGGACCTACATTCCACAGTGGCTGCTTTAAAAACTTATTTTATTAAAAATGAGACCTGCCTCTCCTCTTCATTACTTCCAAGCACAATAAAAAATAGAAGCCCATAACACAAAGGCAAATGAACTAAAGAACCGATGAACAAGTGCATTTAAAACCAATCAACGAACAAATAAACCAACTCGTGTTCTGTTGTCATAACACTTATACTGTGTCCCTGGGTCTCCATCAATATGGAGACTGAATGTTTCTGGAAGCAGCACTCTACTCTTACTCTGCAGCGTGACTTGAAGGGTCATTTATCGTGGACCCTGGGAGTAACGGCCGAGGTGCAACCACAATATTACGACAGTATATCCTGTAGTTCTCAGCCTCTGAACTGACAATAATTGGTTAAGTAAACTGGCTACTAAATCGAAAAGAATGGAAACAAGACAAAGTGATCTGTGAAAAATAGCGCATATGAGAGAATAAAATGCAAACCTGAATGTTGATTTAGGGTTGCATCTTACGGAATGGGGAGTATTCACTGGGTAGTTTTAAAAATACTCAGACTATTTTGAAAGTAACTTGAAGTCATAGATTTGAAATAAGTTCCAGGGATATGTTACAGTGATTATATATTCAGTCGAGAAAGATTTTGATTCAGTGACCAAAAATATAACATTAAAATATTCAGTCTGCAAGTTTGATATTACACACGCAGCTAAATTTTTTTCTAAAAAATATCACATTATGCACAGAAATTCCGAAGTATCTGCAGATTTTTGAAATGGATGCATTAAGGCTCAGTTTCAGTTCCCAAATAAAGTTTTGTTGACAGAGCAAAAAAGACATGAGATGTGCTTGGAAAAGTAGCAATGGTTCTGTGAACAATGAAAACATCTACTGCCTCATTTGCTAATATTTTCCTTAAGACAGCTACATGTAGTAGAGTCGAAATGTATTTCTTATAATCAAAGGATAGAAGCTTTCTTCTATTTCCCACAGTATCCAGGTGAAGAAAATAATGCCCAGAGAATTCACATTTCCTCAGTGACAGTTAATGGATGGCAGAATTAGCAACAGAAGGCATGACATCTAGCTTTTAAGGCCAACTAACTCCTTCCCAATTCTTTACAGATAGGATGTCACTTATGGGACAGTGATTGTATTCTTTATAAAGCGAATCTCCTGGTAAATTTCTGTTCCTGTAGTGATATCTTACATTAGGGACTAAATGAAAAGAGGGAGCCCCTTACTAAGAGAAAGAGCCAGAAATGAAAGACTTCCGCTGTCTTGTTGAGTGCTATTAGTAAGAAATACTATAAATTAGAAATTAGTGGTTTTCAGCCTTCCAGTTTAATCTGTCCTTTGATCAGCATTGACTGCAAACTCATATACCCAATCCCTGTGCAACAAACTCTATGCCAAAGTGACTGCAGTAGAATAATGGGGGAAAACATGGGTCTCTCTCATATTTGGACATTCTTTTGACTGTTTTCAGGCTGTCAGTACTTAGTACACATTATAAACCTTAATTATACAGCCATAAAATGTTATGGCATGAAGGACTTCAGCATATTTCAATATTTATTTGATTTTAAGGTTATTTCCATGCATATTTTCTTTAGATTATATTCAATGAAGAAATCAGATGAACTATATATTTTACATAATAATCTGTAAAACATCAATGTAAAATGTGAGTATAGATTGCACTCAATAGTGAAAACAAGTTAGGTCCAAAGCACTTTTAAGATACTTTACAGATGTCATTTTTAGAAAAATATCAGATAAATGAGGTCAGTCAACAGCATACTTTGAAATTCACCAGTTTAATTAAGCTAAATTACATGATACTTTTTGCCAGACAGAATGAAGTGAACTATTTTATATTTTTTCTTTATAAGAAAACACCCTTGGACCTTTGTTTTACATGTATTTTACCTTAAACTATGCTATTTTTGGTAGCCGATTCAGCAAATATAAGTGTGAGATGTTCTTCATATGGCTCTCTATACTTTTCTCTTCTGTAATATGATTTTTTTTTCTTTCTTGCATTAACTGTATGATCAAATAATCATACTGGAACTTGCCATACTTTGCATATTCCAGTCTTTCCTTACCATCGATTGGCTCAGTGATGGCTACTTGACTCAAAGTGAACTAATGAAACCATTTCTACCCCATATTAGTCCAGGTAATTTATTTAAAGCCAAGTACTTAGAATTCATCAGGATTCTCCAGAGAAACAGAACCAAGACGATTTACACAGAGAGGCAGAGGTGGTGAAATAGTGAGAGAGATTGATTTATTGATTTTAAGTAATTATGTCATGCAATTATGAAACCTAGTAAGCCCCAAATCAGCAAGGTAGGTTGGAAGTCTGGAGATGGAGGAAGAAGGGAAGTTTGCAGTTCAAGTCTGAGGGCCATCTACTGGAAAATTTTCTTCTTTTTCCAGATAGGTCAGTCTTTTTTCTTTTCAGTTCAGTTCAGCTCTCTTGCTCAGTTGTGTCCAGCTCTTTGCAACGCCATGGACTATAGCACACAAGGCTTCCCTGTCCATCACCAAGTCCAGGGACTTGCTCAAATTCGTGTCCATCAAGGTGGTCATGCTCCAAACGTCTCCTCCTCTGTCATCCCCTCATCCTCCTCCCTTCAATCTTTACCAGCATCAGGGTCTTTTCTAAGGAGTCAGTTCTTCACATCAAGGGGCCAAGGTATTGGAGTTCCGTCCTTCCAATGAATATTCAGGACTGATTTCCTTTAGGATGGACTGGTTGGATCTCCTTGTAGTCTGAGGGAGTCTCAAGAGTCTACTCACTCCAGTACCAGAGTTTGACTCAACTTTCTTTATAGTCCAACTGTCCCATCCATGCATGACTAGTGGAAAGACCATAGCTTTGACTAGACAGACCTTTGTTGACAGAGTTATCTCTCTGTTTTTTAATATACTATCTATATTGATCATAGCTTTTCTTCCAAAGGGCAAGAATCTTTTAATTTCAAGGTTGCAGTCACCATCTGCAGTGATTTTGGAGCTCAAGAAAAGAAAGTCTGTCACATTGTTTCCCCATCTATTTGCCACGAAGTGATGGGACCAGATGCCGTGATTTTAGTTTTTTGAATGTTGAACATTAAGCCAACTTTTTCACTCTCCACTTTTACTTTCTTCAAGAGGCTCTTGTGTAGTTCCTCTTCACTTTCTGCCGTAAGGTTGGTGTCATCTGCATATCTGAAGTTGTTGATATTTCTCCCGGAAATCTTGATTTCAGCTTGTGCTTCCTCCAGCTCAGCACTTTGCATGATGTACTCTGCATATAAGTTAAAAAAGCAGGGTGACAATATACAATCTTCACGTACTGTTTTTCCAATTTGGGACCAGTCCATTGTTCCATGTCCAGGTTTAACTGTTGCTCTTGACATGCATACAGATTTATCAGGAGGTAGGTCAGGTGGTCTGCCATTCCCATCTCTTGAAGAGTTTTCCACAGTTTGTTGTGATCCACACAGCCAAAGGCTTTAGCATAGTCAATTAAGCAGAAGTAGATGTTCTTCTGGAACTCTCTTTCTTTCTCTATGATCCAATGGTCTTGGCAATCTGATCTGTGGTTCCCGTGGGTTTTCTAAATCCAGCTTGAACATCTGAAAGTTCTCAGTTCATGTGCTGTTGAAGCCTGGCTTGGAGAATTTTGAGCATTATTCTGCTTCCATGTGAGATGAGTGCAATTATGCAGTAGTTTGAGCATTCTTTGGCATTGCCTTTCCTTGGGATTGGAATGNGTTCTCAGTTCATGTGCTGTTGAAGCCTGGCTTGGAGAATTTTGAGCATTATTCTGCTTCCATGTGAGATGAGTGCAATTATGCAGTAGTTTGAGCATTCTTTGGCATTGCCTTTCCTTGGGATTGGAATGAAAGCTGCCCTTTCCAGTCCTGGAAAACTGGTGAGTTTTCCAAATTTGCTGGAATACTGAGTGCAGCACTTTCACAGTATCATCTTTCAGAATTTGAAATAGCTTACCTGGAATTTTGTCACCCTCAATAGCTTTAATCATATGATGATTCCTAAGGTCCACTTGACTTCACACTCCAGGATGTCTGGCTCTAGGTGAGTGATCACAGCCATCATGGTTGTGTGGGTCATGAAGATCTTTTTTGTACAGTTCTTCTGTGTATTCTTGCCACCTCTTCTTAACATCTTCTGCTTCTGTTAGGTCCCTACCATTTCTGTCCTTCATTTTGCCCATCTTTGCACAATGTTCCCTTAGTATCTCTAATTTTCTTGATGAGATCTCTATTCTTTCCTATTCAAATGTTTTCCTTTTTTTTTTTTTTTTTTGCATTGATCACTTTCTTATTTCTCCTTAGTATTCTTTGGAACTCTGCATTCAGATAGATGTTTCCTTCATTTTCTCTTTTGCCTTCCACTTCTTTTCTTTTGCCAGATATTTGCAAGGCCTCCTCAGACAACCAATTTGCCTTTTTGCTTTTCTTCTTGGGATGGTTTTGATCCTTGCCTCCTGTAACCTCCATCAATAGTTCTTCATGTACTCTGTCTATCAGATCTAATCACTCTATCAGATCTAATCAGTTTCACCCCTCCTATCATCTTGTTGGGGCTTCTCACTTGCCCTTGGATGTGGGTATATTTTTTTGGTGGTATCTAACCTTTTCCTGTCGATGCTTATTCAGTGGTTAGTTGCAATCTTGGAGTTCTCACAGGAGAAGATACGTGCATGCCCTTCTACTTTGTTATCTTTATACTTTCTCTCTGCAGTGCAGGAGACACAGGTTCGATCCCTGGGTTGGGAAGATCTCCTGGAGAAGGAAATGGCAGCCCACTCCAGTATTCTTGCCTAGAAAATCCCATGGATGGTGGAGCCTGGTAGCCTACTGTCAAGGGGGTCACAGAGTTAGACACGACTGAGCAACTTCACTTCACTTCACTTCACTTTTGGTCTCTTAAAGCCTTCAAATGATTGGATGAGCCAATCCAATTACCACACTATGGAGAATAATCTGATTTACTCAAAGTCCATCAATTTAAATGTAAATTTCATGCAGAAAACCACCATATAAACATCAAGGATAAGTGTTTGACCAAATATCTGTGGAATGTTGACCCAGCCAAGCTATTACATAAGATCGCAGGTGCTTTTGTGAAACTGAACTTGAAATGGGAGTTAAGGTTAGAACATGTGTGTGTGTATGAGTGCATGCTCAGTCATATTTGACTGTTTGTGACTGTGTAGACTCCATCCCACCAGGTCCCACTGACCACGCTATCTTCTAGGCAAGAATAATGGAGTCAATTGCCTTTTCCTGTTACAAGGAACTTCCAAACCCACGGATAAAACTCATGTTTCCTGTGTCTCCTGCATTGACAGGCAGATTTTTTTAGCACTGAAACCACCTGGGAAGCAGGTCTTAGAGTATTGAGTAATCTCAGTTCATCTCAAATATCCAGAACATTAGTCTAGCAGTCTATAGATACCCCATATTTTTAGATTAATAGATAAAGGTATTGGAGACAAAAATAAAAGATAGTCCCCCCAACAAGTNCAGGTCTTAGAGTATTGAGTAATCTCAGTTCATCTCAAATATCCAGAACATTAGTCTAGCAGTCTATAGATACCCCATATTTTTAGATTAATAGATAAAGGTATTGGAGACAAAAATAAAAGATAGTCCCCCCAACAAGTAAAGATGAGCAATAGGAAGAAAATCAAGGGATAGTAGTATAAGTCTGTGTGAGTTTAAAAGCCCAAGAACAAGAAGCATTGATGTCCTGGGGCAGGAGAAGGTAGATTTCATGTCTCAGCTCAAACAGAGAGAGTTAATTTCTTCTCCTTCACCTTTTCTTCTATTCAGGACTGCAAGAAAATGGATGATGTTCATTCACATTGGTTGAGAGCAATTTTCTTTACTAAATCTAATGATTAAAATGCTAATCTCTTCTGGAGTCATCCTCACAGGCACATCCAGAAATAATGTTTCTCCAGTTTTCTGGCTATCCCTTAGCCGAGTCAAGTTGACACAAAACTTTAAAATTAAACCATTACATCGGTCATACCATACTCATAAGGAAAATATGCCAATAGTTTACAGCAGGATTTCTCCAGGTTTCTTTTCATTCAGTTCAGTTCAGTTGCTTAGTCGTATCTGACTCTTTGTAACCTCACAGATTGCAGCATGCCAGGCCTGCCTGTCCATCACCAACTCCTGAAGTTTACTCAGACTCATGTCTGTTGAGTCATTGATGCCATCCAACCATCTCATCCTCTGTCATCCTCTTCTCCTCCTGCCTTCCATCTTTCCCAGCATCAGGGTCTTTACACATGAGTCAGCTCTTTGCATCAGGTGGCCAAAGTATTGGAGTTTCAGCTTTAACATCAATCCTTCCAATGAATATTTAGGGCTGATTTCCTTTAAGATGATGGACTGGTTGGATCTTCTTGCTGTTCAAGGGACTCTCAAGAGTCTTTTCCAACACCACAGGTCAGAAGCATCAATTCTTCGGTGCTCAGCTTTCTTTATAGTTCAACTCTCACCTCCAGACATGACCAGTGGAAACACCATAGCCTTGACTAGACAGACCTTTGTTGGCAAAGTACTGTCTCTGCTTTTTAATATGCTGTCTATGGTATTGTTTTCCATTGGAGTACATTAAAAATATTCTTGATAATTATCAAGTTATTTTTATTAAAATATTAATTTTATTTAAATTATAAATCATAAACTCCTTAATCATAGCTATTTTATATAATAGCAAAAATACAAAAATAAATACTAATAAAACTATTAAACCAATCAAAGTGAAAGTTGTCATAACTGTATGAACAGTGGTTGAGTATTCTAATCTCAAAATGATCATTATGTTTTGTATTGTCTACTGAGGATAGGTTTTATTTTACCTTGGTATGTGTGTTGTTTTCTTTTTTTCTTTTTTAATTAATTTATTTTTAAGAAACAAGAAAAAAATCAAATAAATAACCTAACTCTACACCTAAAGCAACTAGAAAAGGAAGAAATGGAGAACCCCAGAGTTAGTAGAAGGAAAGAAATCTTAAAAATTAGGGCAGAAATAAATGCCAAAGAAACAAAAGAGATGTGTGTTGTTTTCTAATGCCTTCAAAACAGAGTCACAAACTGGGTGGTTTAAATAATAGGAATTTATCACCCCATCGTTCCAGAGGCCAGAAGGCTAAGATAAAGGTGTTGATAAGGTGGAATCCTTCTGAGAGTTGTGAAAAGCATCTGTTCCATGCCTCCCTCCTGGTTTGGTTTGGTGGCAATCTCTGACATTCCTTGGTTTTTAGATCACTTCCTTCTTCTTCACATAGTGTATGTTTTTTTTTTTTTAATCCAAATTTCCCCTTTTTAATTAAAATATTACATTGAGTTAGGATCCGCCCTGACTTCATCTTAATTAATTCCACCTTCATTGACTATTTCCAAATAAGATTGGATTCTGAAGTACTTGGAGTTAAGACTCAACAAATAAATTGGAGGTGGGATGCACAATTCACCCCCTAGCAGTACTTGTCTATTAGCTTGGTTCACCTGAATAAAAACTCTTAACTTTTCTCTTCTAAAATTTCTCTGAAACCTCCATTCACACCATGTGTCATGACGTTTTCCTTATTTATTTTTTAAAAATGTATGTTTCTTGATATGATCTTTCACTGAGTTACTGAAACGACAAGAAGTGAACTAGTTCAAAGTTACTAGCCAGATTCAGCCTATGCTGAAGCTATGTTTAAGTAAGATAATACAAAAATTTAAAAGCATTAAAATTTATTGTAGAAACTAAACCAGAACTCTACAGCATTCTCTCAGTTGAGAAATATTGGTGTAATGTGTATAGCAGATGCTTTGAGTTCCCACCCAAATCTCCTTGGCACTCACAGCTCTGACAGCTTCTTACTGCAAACACCTGTGAATCCGTCTTTGGCTATAAAAATATCTCAGTCTGTGGGCAAGGGTCAAGGCAGAGTGCAAACAATTTAATGCCCCCGTGAGTAGTATACAACCAGGTGATGGATGGAGTTGATGAATGGGAATCACATTTTGGGTGGAATAACTTGGAAACATGTCCCTGTGGGATTGAGCTTCAGTAACTCACAGTGGTAACCTGTGTACATATGTACCTGTACAGACTTCTCTTTCTTCTCCATCTCACATTCCTGCTCTCCTACTAGTGTTTTTTGAAATCTGACTAGTAAATTACTTGTATTCACATCATGGTCTACTTCTGTGGGAAGGCATAAACTATGTTAGCTATAGTTAAATGTCTAGATTTTAATAAAGACTTTCTTTTTCTTTTTAAAATATTGGAGTGTAGTTGCTATACACTGTTGTATCAGCCTCTGTTGTACAGAAAAGTGAATCAGTCATAGATATACATATATGCACTCTTTTTAAATTTCCTTCCAATTTTGATCATCATAGAGCATGGAAGAGTTCCCTGTCCTTCCCAGTAATAGTGTATATACATAGTAATGTACGTAGGAAATATCAACCTCCCAATTCATCCCACCTCCCTATCTTTTCCTCTTGGTATCCATTTATTGGTTCTCTATACCTGTGTCTCTATTTCTGGCTTGCAAATAAGATCATCTTTACCATTATTCTAGATTCCACATAAAGGTGTTAATATACGATATCTGTTTTTCTCTTTCTTATCTGTTTCACTCTGGACAGCAGTCTCTTGGTTCATCCAAGTCTCTGCCAATGACACAGATTATGGGTGAGTAATATTCTATTGTATGTATGTACCACATCTTTTTTTATCTGTTCCTCCATTAATGGACACGCAGGTTGCTTCCATGTCCTAGCTATTGTAAATAGTGTTGCAAAAAATGAACATAAGGGTGAATGTATCTTTTGGAATGATGGTTTTCTCCAGGTATATACCTGGTAGTGAGATTACTAGGTCATATGGTAGTTTTCTTTTTAGTTTTTTAAGGAAATCCCATACTATTCTTCATAGTGTCTGCACAAATTTACATTCCTACCAACTATGCAAGAGGGTTCCCTTTTCTCCACACTCTCTCCAGTGTTTATTGTTTGTAGATTTTTGATGATGGCATTCTTGAGCCATCTCAGGTAAAGGAAAAATTTTGCTTCAGGGAGCTCCGATTTTATCAGTGAATGTTCTATGAATCCTAGTTCTAAAGTATCTCTTTATGATATTTCATAGAATCCTCTTCTAATTCCCACACCTGTTAGTAGTATCTTAACATATTTCAGTTAGATAATTTTCATGACCTCAAGAAATATCACTCTAATTCCACGTATACTCCAAAGCGGGTTCCCTATTAGCTGTATTAAAGGTTTCATTCCCAGCATTTTTTGCCATATATCCTTTGTTCTAGTCAAGAAGAAGCGCTGGGACTTTCTATGAAGTCATTGATCCTTCATGTGTCTCTACTTCATCCATGCTTTTTCTACTGTCAGGAATTATCTAGTAATTCTCTGAGGGAATTTCTGCCTGTGTCCCTAGGCTGTCACTAAAGACGTTCTCTTATTCTCTAGCACCTGTCTACCCTAACCCTTTATGTATAGCCAAGATTCCATCTTACTGGTGATATAACTTTGTATTTATACCAGTATTAATCCATACCAAAATATTGTAAGTATATTCACATTATTCAAATGCTATTTAAATTTCATTGTTAAATGTTAAACACCTTGAGGAAATCACATTCTTCTCTGTTTCCTCTGCCAGATTGGTAGGTGTTCAGTAAAATGTTATTGAATAAGTGAATAGGCATTGTAGATATGCTCAAGACTCCATGTTTGGTCTAGAATTAAAGTCAGTATAGTGGAATACTTCACTGAAGATTTTCTGGGAAAGCACAATACTGGAGTCAGTGAAAAATGCATCCTGCATCTTCAGCCTTGATTCACACACCTCTGCTATATTCTCTGATTTGCGAACAAGAGGAGCTGGGCTTCTTTGTCATTTCATTAGTTTTGACTAAGAAAGTGAGATTCTCGAGCTTGAGGATAGGAATGAAGGGATAGAGCCTGGGAGGAGAGCGTTCCTTGGAGGAGAAGCTGATGTGTTTTGGAGGGCAGCCAGGAGACCACAGGCAGTTAGACAGACACAGTCAGCCTCAGGAAGAGGGAGGCACTCTCTTTCTGCATTTGCCTGTGTCCAGGACAAGTGCTGGCTATTTCAGTCTCATTGTGTCACCCAGCCTATCTCCCCACCTGCGGGAGGAACTCCGCACGCTCTAAAGACAGGATCAGAGCAAACAGCTTTTGTAAGAGTTTCATCCTGCAGAGCCTCCTTTAAGCCAATCCAAGGCTGACAGCTTAGACTCAGGTTTGCTACTTCTAACTTGCAAACAAACTCACCATTTAGTACAGGTTCTTGGAGGTGGAATGCTTTTGGTTACTTCATAGTAGTGAATGTTTGTTATGTGTATTCAAGAATAATTAGGTATGAGAAGTTGCCTAGTTAAAGTACACACCCAGCCCTCTTGAAGAAGTAAGCGTTTTTCACTTTGTAGGAGATACACCCAACTGTCTTCTTAAGCCTGTTTTGTCATTCTAATTTGGCTAATGTGGGTTCTCATACTTTGCTTTTCCTTAAATTTCAATATTTTTCAAAGAGCTTCATTATTTTCCCAGTTTTCTTTACATGTTTCTATACCAAGTCATCCGTGATTTGCTTTAGTGTCACGTATGTGTGTGTGTGTATACATTTATGGCCCAGACTTTATTCTTGGCTCTAAGTATTATTTTGTTTTTAAAAGCTATTTTAAAATAATTCAATGTGGAAATCGTTCCATCATTCAACCATACTAAAAAAATTATTGTCAGTTTGAAAGTTTCCTTCAGTTGTTGTACATATGCCTGTACTTTTCATGTAGCTTCAAATATTAATGTGTTTATAACTTATAACCTGAGTTTCACTTGATAATATATCGTATCTGTAAGCTGTTTTTCAAACTTCATAAATTATTTTATGACAGCTTGATATTCCATTGAGAGAATAACCATAATCTTATTAACCATTCCTTTAGTGTTAGGTACATTGACTTCCCTCAGAAGTTTCATGGAACATTTCAAGGATCATTTACATAGAGTTTCTAGTCTGCTTCTAGTTTTGCATAAGAAAACTCATAGTCGGGATTGAAATTAAGGAGGGATGGGGTCAAAATGTGTGAACTTATAGTTTTTCATAAGCATTCTAATACTACATTGTTAGAGTTGTGATTACATATCTTTTCTTGGTTGCTGCAATTTTGATTTCATCATGTATTATTAAATATATTTTAACTTATTAAGGAAAATAAAATGGCACTAGTGTTTTCAGTTACGTTTACTAGAATCCTTTGAACAAGTTAAGATATTTTTATATTTTGTTTACCAGGTAACTTTCTATGTTTGTGAATTGTTCTTTCATGTGATTTCCTCATGTTTGTCAGCAAATATAGTTCTAACTGTTAATATTTTCAGTTAGGTATATTCCATTTTGGTATGCTTTTTATAACCCTGCACATGATTTGTTCATATATATATATACACATATATATGTATATATATATCTTTGTTTATTGTTTAATCAATATGTTGACATGAGTAAATTCATATTATGAAGTCCTTATAAATACTTTTTCACAATATCCTTTTGTATGTGTGTATATATATAAAGCATTATTTACCTATCTATTCTTCAGCTTTTGTCCTCTAATATCAGTTTTACTTTTCCTAAAATAAATAATACAGTGAGAAATATATTATGAAGATAGCCTTTCTAATGTTTTTGGATATTTGCTTCAAAGAGGATCTGATACTTTTGTGCTTTGTGTGGCTATTGGCCAGTGCGTTTGTGCTTGCTAAGTCACTTTAGAAGGGTCTGATTCTTTGCAAACCCATGAACTGTAGCCCACCAGGCTCCTCTGTCCATAGAATTCTCCAGGCAAGAATACTGGAGCAGGTTGTCATGCCCTCCTCTAGGAGATCTTCCTGACCCAGGGATTGAACCCACGTCGCTTATGTCTCCTGCAGGCAGGTTCTTTACCACTAGCACCACCTGAGAAGCCCTATTAATTGAGTCTAAACAAATACTGAATAATAATTGCACGTATGAATTTAGTGTCCACAGTGTATAAGATTATTTTCCTTATCTATCTGGCATAGATTATACCTAAGATATTGTCCACAGTTCTTGATCATATTTAAAGAGGTAGATGGTCAGCGAGCTTTGGTTTTTCTTTCTCTTGGGATACTGAAAGGATTTAAAATTCTAATACACTAATCCAATTTCAAAATTAGACCTGGAAANAGATATTGTCCACAGTTCTTGATCATATTTAAAGAGGTAGATGGTCAGCGAGCTTTGGTTTTTCTTTCTCTTGGGATACTGAAAGGATTTAAAATTCTAATACACTAATCCAATTTCAAAATTAGACCTGGAAATATAAGCTTGTGGAAAGACGCTTTAAAATCTGTCTTGAAACGCATAAAGGTCTGTTCAAAGGTTGATGTATTCAAAATATTCTGAGGGTTTTTATTCATCCTGCAGTTTCATATCAATCTGTCCTCTAGTTAAAATCCCTAGCACATGTTTTTGTTATGCCTCATGTTGCACATGCTATGTTATTTTTGCAATTTTTTTTCATAATGAAGATGACCTTTTCCATTTAATGTTTTAAAATTCCATCTCATTATATGTTACTTTTCAGTTTGTTGACATCATTTTGTATTCTCTCAAATATTGAGTAGCTCTCAAAACTTTTATGCCATCTATACACTAGATAAAAAAGGCCTCGATGTCCTCTTCTGAATATTAATTATGATCCCTGCTCCCATGTCACCTCACCAGCTGCATCCTTTACAGGTTATCATTCAGGAATCCATGACATAGACACCTTTTTAAGGGATTCTTCAATCACCTACACATTTATTGAATTTTACTCTCATGTATAGTTTTGTTTCTTATTCATGAAATATTTTAGAAAGCACTAATCAGTGGTGCTCAAATTTTATTTCACCCTGTTTTACATAATAACATGAAAAATATGATTTAGAAATTAATCTCTCCTATTCAGAATCACTGATTGTTCATTTAATCATCAAAAAGTAAAATAACTATAATAATAATAATAGGTGTTAAGTGGATTGCCATAAAGCTATTTTATGCATTGGGCAGGAGTTTTAAAATATCACCAGACTATAATAGTGAACTGTCTTACAATGTGTCACCATTTCAGCATGTTTTAATGTGAGTCCTAAGCATAGGGATGTGGGAAGGGTGAGAAGGGAAGTGAGGGGTATTTACGACTCACGTCAGTTCTACTGGAGGGATGTAGGTTCAGGTTCCTTAGCATGATATCCAACTTCATTCATATGTATTACGCTGTCATATTGACAAATAGTAACATATGTTCCTATAACGTTAGGAACTGAAGTACTGCATGATATTAAGGGATCAAAAGCACCACAGCTGCTAACAAAGATCACCTGAATATTACAAAGCTTCTTCAACAATTCAACCAACTTTCATGTGAGCAATTGTACCTGGATAATCACAGCCATATTCAGATTACAGTTCATAATTCATCTCCTTTAAAAATTGAGAACACCACCTGTTTTCATTCTGCTTAAAAAAGAAAAGTTTGATAGGATTAGGAAACACATCTAGTCTTTGTTTTTAGCTAGCCCATTTTGAAAATTGGGGTCATGGATGACGGCTTCCTGAGTGGGGCAGCAAAAGCAATGGTAATGGAGGAACATTAAAAAGATTCAGATGTGTAGTTCTAAGCGGCATTCACAAATGTGTGAGTGCATTGACATGGTTGATTATGCAAAAGCTGAGCTGTGCAAATCATAATAATAAGCTTTCTCATTAGATTTCCTGCATTTTCTGCTTCTTGATCAGCCAGAAATACAGCCAAGTGTTCCCATTCTTTGGAAATTTCCCATTTACACTTGTTTCAACTACTCAAAGAAAAATAGGGAAAATAAGAGCAGTGAAATAAGATTTTAATTAAAAGGGAAAATGGAAAATGTTCAAATTTCATAAAATGCAAAAGACATGTGCACTTTGGTTATAGTCAGCTTGAAAGCAAATTTTGCTTGGCACTCACAGACGTTAAAAATCAGTTCATAAGTCAATAGGTAAAAAATGTAGTCCAACTATTTTAAAAATAAACCTAAAAATGATAATTTAAGAAGGCTAATTGGATCATGTGCTTCACCAAGAAAGGTTTTATTCAGAGTATCAGGACTATCCAAAATAGAGTATAGTAATAATAATAGAGAATTATTTGAAAGGAATGATATAACTAAAAAGATACATCCAGATATTCAAAACCATTTCACTAGTTCTAAATGTTGGATTTCCGCTTTCAGTGGGAGTAGACAAATATAATTAGTGGTTACTTTAAGGGAAATGAAAACTAAAACCAGTTACTCGTTCAGCGTGACCAGTGCAGTCTCTTCATGTGTGGTATATCAGCGTCCATCTTACAGACCAGCAGTGATCACGATAGTATTATGCTAACAATCAAGTGGTTTGCTTGGCTTCCCGATTTAATACCAGCTAGGTCAGTGACCAAGTGAAGTTGAAAAGATTCTTGGTCAGATTTCTATGTGTTGACACAATATATTCAATGAATGAAAGCATTTTCACTTGCTTTAGGTAACACAAGACATATTTTTCCCATTATGCATGTGGATTTGCTGTTAAAAAATGCGGATTTGCTTGATGGTCCCATTAGATTTAAAGTTGCATGGCATGCATTATTTATGTCTGTGTTACAGTGAGAGAGAATCAGAATTCAAGCGAGAAAGTCCTTAGGAGATCAGATTTGAGCCCCTGCATTCCATAGCACGACAGTTACAACAACTCTGGACCTCCCAGGCTCCAGGAACCTGCAGCTCCCAAAATCCAGTCGTTATAGTACATGAGTGATCAAGAACAAACACACACCATGAGGTAGTGGGGACCTCCAGTTTCCAGAAGCCACACAGGAATCTGCTCAGGAAAGGATCACTGATCCTGAAGCTCAGTATATGTCAGCATGACAACCTCAGAGTACCCACCTGTCTTTCACGATACTCTTAACTTCACACATTCTTAGGTATAAAGACTGATGGTTTCATTTCACCATCCCCAGCCAGGCACATGGTTAACAGATTAATTGTTCTAATGCACCTTACACCTTACAGGCACCTTACATCTCAACTGTATAAGAAAAAGCTTGCATTCCATGAGAGTCTTTCTGTTTCCTCCCCTCCATGAGCTACACTGCTTCTGGGCCCTCTGGAGTGTAGACACTGTGCCTCTGGACCCCTGTCCTTTCTCTCCTGCCACCATTTCAACCCCTCTTAAGCTCCATATCCTCCTAATCCTCCCTATAACTTCCAATTTTTTTTTTTCCTTTTTTTGTCTGCGTTTTCTAAATAATGAGAATCTAACAAAATCCACATCAGGGTCCAGGGATATTTACTCAACTAAGTCAAATGATCAAAATTGTATCATTGATATTTTAAGAGTTTAGCCTCAACACTTTTGGATCCCTCACTCACTAATAACCCACTCACTAATAACTAATAATTACAGTTTTTCCCTATGGTAAGAGACAAAAGGAAATTAACTTATTTCAATAGTTAAATGCACTATGCAATTCACAGTTATCATTTTGTGATGAAAAACATTTGACTTTGAATATTTATGTCAGAGATGTACAGGGACATCTCTGAGCAAAATAGTTGAAGAATAATTGAGTTATACTAGGAGTTTTCTACCCCTCACTTTTTTCCTCCTCTGGAAAATCAGCACCTGATAATATGCCTTGTCAATCCATATTGCCAGATGCAATCATTACATTTCTCCAGTAATTTTCTACAAATTCATTCCTCATCTTATAAGCTTTACTAATATTTCAGTGACTATGGTGGTATTTGTGAATCTGTTTTCAGAGTGTTCAGGATAATTCTTTAAGACAAAGTTGCAATTAATGAAAAGGTTCAGTTCAGTTCAGTTCAGTTCAGTCACTCAGTCGTGTCTGACTTTCTGCAGCCCCACAAACCGCCGCACGCCAGTCCTCCCTGTCCATCACCAACTCCTGGAGTTTACTCAAACCCATGTCCATTGAAGTGGTAATGCCATCCAGCCATCTCATCCTCTGTCGTCCCCTTCTCCTCCTGCCCTCAATCCCAGCATCAGGGTCTTTTCCAATGAGTCAGCATCAGGNTGGAGTTTACTCAAACCCATGTCCATTGAAGTGGTAATGCCATCCAGCCATCTCATCCTCTGTCGTCCCCTTCTCCTCCTGCCCTCAATCCCAGCATCAGGGTCTTTTCCAATGAGTCAGCATCAGGGTCTTTTCCAATGAGTCAGCTCTTCGCATCAGGTGGCCAAAGTATTGGAGTTTCTGCTTCAACATCAGTCCTTCCAAAGAACACACAGGACTGATCTCCTTTAGGATGGACTGGTTGGATCTCCTTGCAGTTCAAGGGACTCTCAAGAGTCTTCTCCAACACCACAGTTCAAAAGCATCATTTCTTCGGTGCTCAGCTTTCTTTATAGTCCAACTCTCACATCCATACATGACCACTGGAAAAACCATAGCCTTGACTAGATGGACCTTTGTTGACAAAGTAATGTCTCTGCTTTTTAATATGCTGTATAGATTGGTCATAACTTTTCTTCCAAGAAGTAAGCATCTTTTAATTTCAAGGCTGCAATCATCATCTGCAGTGATTTTCGAGTCCCTCAAAATAAAGTCTGACACTGTTTCCATTGTTTCCCCTTCGATTTCCCATGAAGTAATGGGACCAGATGCCATGATCTTAGTTTTCTGAATGTCGAACTTTAAGCCAACTTTTTCACTCTCCACTTTCACTTTCATCAAGAGGTTCTTTAGTTCCTCTTCACTTTCNCATTAGATTTAAAGTTGCATGGCATGCATTATTTATGTCTGTGTTACAGTGAGAGAGAATCAGAATTCAAGCGAGAAAGTCCTTAGGAGATCAGATTTGAGCCCCTGCATTCCATAGCACGACAGTTACAACAACTCTGGACCTCCCAGGCTCCAGGAACCTGCAGCTCCCAAAATCCAGTCGTTATAGTACATGAGTGATCAAGAACAAACACACACCATGAGGTAGTGGGGACCTCCAGTTTCCAGAAGCCACACAGGAATCTGCTCAGGAAAGGATCACTGATCCTGAAGCTCAGTATATGTCAGCATGACAACCTCAGAGTACCCACCTGTCTTTCACGATACTCTTAACTTCACACATTCTTAGGTATAAAGACTGATGGTTTCATTTCACCATCCCCAGCCAGGCACATGGTTAACAGATTAATTGTTCTAATGCACCTTACACCTTACAGGCACCTTACATCTCAACTGTATAAGAAAAAGCTTGCATTCCATGAGAGTCTTTCTGCTTCCTCCCCTCCATGAGCTACACTGCTTCTGGGCCCTCTGGAGTGTAGACACTGTGCCTCTGGACCCCTGTCCTTTCTCTCCTGCCACCATTTCAACCCCTCTTAAGCTCCATATCCTCCTAATCCTCCCTATAACTTCCAATTTTTTTTTTTCCTTTTTTTGTCTGCGTTTTCTAAATAATGAGAATCTAACAAAATCCACATCAGGGTCCAGGGATATTTACTCAACTAAGTCAAATGATCAAAATTGTATCATTGATATTTTAAGAGTTTAGCCTCAACACTTTTGGATCCCTCACTCACTAATAACCCACTCACTAATAACTAATAATTACAGTTTTTCCCTATGGTAAGAGACAAAAGGAAATTAACTTATTTCAATAGTTAAATGCACTATGCAATTCACAGTTATCATTTTGTGATGAAAAACATTTGACTTTGAATATTTATGTCAGAGATGTACAGGGACATCTCTGAGCAAAATAGTTGAAGAATAATTGAGTTATACTAGGAGTTTTCTACCCCTCACTTTTTTCCTCCTCTGGAAAATCAGCACCTGATAATATGCCTTGTCAATCCATATTGCCAGATGCAATCATTACATTTCTCCAGTAATTTTCTACAAATTCATTCCTCATCTTATAAGCTTTACTAATATTTCAGTGACTATGGTGGTATTTGTGAATCTGTTTTCAGAGTGTTCAGGATAATTCTTTAAGACAAAGTTGCAATTAATGAAAAGGTTCAGTTCAGTTCAGTTCAGTTCAGTCACTCAGTCGTGTCTGACTTTCTGCAGCCCCACAAACCGCCGCACGCCAGTCCTCCCTGTCCATCACCAACTCCTGGAGTTTACTCAAACCCATGTCCATTGAAGTGGTAATGCCATCCAGCCATCTCATCCTCTGTCGTCCCCTTCTCCTCCTGCCCTCAATCCCAGCATCAGGGTCTTTTCCAATGAGTCAGCATCAGGGTCTTTTCCAATGAGTCAGCTCTTCGCATCAGGTGGCCAAAGTATTGGAGTTTCTGCTTCAACATCAGTCCTTCCAAAGAACACCAAGGACAGATCTCCTTTAGGAGGGACTGGTTGGATCTCCTTGCAGTCCAAGGGACTCTCAAGAGTCTTCTCTAACACCACAGTTCAAAAGCATCAATTCTTTGGCGCTCAGCTTTCTTCACAGTCCAACTCTCACATCCATACATGACCACAGGAAAAACTATAGCCTTGACTAGATGGACCTAGTCCATAATGTCAACATAATGTCTTTGCTTTTTAATATGCTATCTAGGTTGGTCCTAACTTTCCTTCCAAAGATTGAGAAGGTACTTAACCCAACAATAATTGGCCGATGTTTTATTTTTGTGTCTCATCAAACTTTCCATGCAAATTATGAGCACCATAAATGATACTAAGTTAACAACATTGTATTATATATTTGAAAAGTAGCTCTTTGAAAATTCTCACCACCAAAGAAGAAAAAAAAGTTGGAATGATCTGAAAGGATAGATGTGTTAACTAACTTTACTGTGGTAATCGGTTCATAATATATACACAATTAAGCCATTATGTTGTATACCTTAAGCTTATACAATGTTATATGTCAGTTATACCTCAATATAACTGAGGGAGAAAGTCAATGCTATTTTTGGCTTTTTTGGTCCACTATTATACCCTCAAGGCTGAGGACAGAACATGGCAAATAAGATAGTATTTTTTTAAAAAGTTAGGGAATTAATGTATGGATACTAGCATATCTAATCCTAGCATGGAGAAAACTTTTTATGCAGAAATCAACATTGCCTCATAAATATATTTTACATAAATTGGTAAATTGAAAATGCTGAACAGTATATATGGAAGGGGCTTCCCACATGGCACAGTGGTAAAAAATTTGCCTGCCAATGCAGTAGATGAGAGAGACACAGGTTTGATCTCTGGATTGGGAAGATCCGCTGGAGTAGGAAATGACTACCCACTCCAGTATTCTTTTCTGGAAAATTCCATGGACAGGTGGGCCTGGTGGACTATAATTCATGGAGTCGCAAAGAGTAGGACATGACCGAGCACACAGCATGCATTTATGGAAAGTGGTTTTTATTTTAAAATCAACTAAAAACCTTTTTTTTTTTTTTTTCATTTTGCTTTTAAGCAAGGTTAGGTAATTTGTTGACTTAAAAAAGTGTCGGAAAGCCNCCAGTACTCTTGCCTGGAAAATCCCATGGACGAAGCAGCCTGGTAGGTTGCAGTCCATGGGGTCACTAAGAGTCGAGCATGACTGAAGCGACTTCACTTTCACTTTTCACTTTCATGCATTGGAGAAGGAAATGGGAAGTGGGATAGTTAAATATTTGTGTTTGTGTATATGTGCATGTGTTAATCACTGCATTTAATATCTGATCATTTAAGTTTATTAAACTCCTATGTGGGATCCACTGTTCTGGGGGCTAGAGATACAACACTTTATTTGATACAGATTCTGACATCTACAAGATTCCAGCTTGGTCAATGGTGCTATGATCTGACCACATGCTGAGGATGAAAACCAAGTAGTCATCCTTCAAAGACTTCACATTTGTAATGCATCAGCAAATCACTTTTGCTCCACCCCCGGGGTACAACCCCTGCTTATGGTCTTCATTTCTCCCTCCTTGAGCTCAAGGCATCCCTGTCTCCCACTTGTCCTCTGCAGGTTCTTCTGTACATGGTAGGATCTTCTCTACATGGTAGCAAGGGTGATTTTTTTTTTTTTTTAAAAACCTCAAGGAGATCATGATGGTCCCTTCTTTTCAGCTTTTTCATGGCTTTGCATCACTATTTAAAAAATAATCTAAAGACCTATCCCTTGTGCACAGAGCTTTAAGATCTAACACCAGTCACCTCTCCACGTAAATTCTGCCTTCACTGAATCCAACATGAGTATCCTGGTCTCCTTGCTGTCGTCCCACAGCAGGCTGTTCCCTTCCTGGTAACTTGCCCTGATTTTCTCCCTTCAGTCAGGTCTCTGCTCTGAGTCTCCCCAGGTGTATTGTGTATCTACTCATTTATTCCCTGTTTTCCTCACTTGAATATCAGTTCCAGGAAGGCAGGGTCTTGGCCATTCTAATGAATCCAAATGAGTGAATCAGTTAACGAATTGTGCGTGATAAGCTCTTTTTCTTTTTTTCCCTCCTCTTGATTCTGCCCTGCCTGGCAACATTTTCTGGCCCGGGTTCATCCATTCTCTGTGCCTATGTGTTTGCATTTGCGAGATGAGGGGAGATTTCGGGCCTGTACGAGGGTGGGAGGTTTTCAAGCGCAGGCCTGGTGGCTCTCCTTCCNTTTTTTTTTTTTTTTCATTTTGCTTTTAAGCAAGGTTAGGTAATTTGTTGACTTAAAAAAGTGTCAGTACGCTATTGAAAATCTGTGACATATTTCCAAAGAATCCCCTTCAATTCTGTATCATCTTCCCTTAGCACTTAATATGTTTACTTTCACCAGTGAATACAGTAACAGAATTTTCACTCAGCTCCATATAATTCCTTGGTGAAGAAAGGCATTTTTTTTTTCTCTTGTAAAATTGTAGGGAATTATTTCCATGTGATATCTCTTACTAGAGGCTTTGGTCAAAGAAGGTGCTATACAACAACATTCTGACCTTTGACTGCTCCAAAAGGTACATCAGAAATATTCCTAAATCCTAGAAACAAATATTAACAGGTACTCTAAATTAAATATTAAAACTGATTCTGTGCGTTCCCGATTATGTCTTAAGGATCTCATGAGTGAAAAAGTTTTCATTTCTTATTCTCATTTGTTTTATATTTTCAAACATTTTAAAATCTTGATACCCTATTAAAAACAGAGGGGTGTCCAGGAAAAACATCTGGGACTTTTTAACTAATCTAATTTTCTCAAGTAATTTTACTAATACTCAGTCAATTAAAAAATGTTAGTACTCTTTATGCTGCAATTCAATGTGATCATTTGTGAACTGCTTTATTTTTTAAATTAATTTTTCAAAATGAGAAACCAATGAGTCCAATTAATTTTAGGCCCACAAACAATTAATTGTACATTAAAAATAAATGACTTCAATTGATCACAATTCTACTCAACTGATGGTAATGAGTGCTAATTTGGGAATGACAGGGAGCTTGGATTCATGAAGATCAGGAATTAGATTTGAGTTACAATTTAAAGAAAATTCTTTGAATGAATGAAAAATGTTGATAAAGTTTTACAGTGATAAATGTATAAATGTCAGTGCATAATGTTAAAATGCCTTCATGAAGGCTTAGATGCCAGGATTAACCTGTGCAATAGTGTACATTGATGAATAAATTATCAAACATACCTTGAACTACATAAGAAACATATTTGTGTAGAAAAGGTAATTACCATCTGTCCTTAAGGGAGAATACTTAGAAAATTTTAATTGTGACATAATCCTATAAGATATATAGAAGCTCAAATTTATTTTTAACAAGTTACAATGTTTCCTGTGTCATATTTTAATAATAAATAATCTGTACTTCCAAACCAACCATAATTCAATTTAAAACCAGTAGCATGCAGATAACCTATAAAACATTTGAAGTAATGGAGCTGTAACAATTGCATATTTTGTACATATGCAAAAATATTAAAATGGGTCAAATGTAAAATGAAAAGCTGTAAATTTTTTGAAGAAAACACTGGAGGAAAATCTATGTGACCTTAAATTATGTGTAATAAGTTTTTGCCACAATATCAAAAGCAAATTTTTTACAAAAGAAAAAATTGATAAAGTGGACTTTACTAAAATTTTTAAAGTTCTCGGCTATAAAAGATGTTATTAAGAGTATAAAAGACAAGCTACATACTAGGAGAAAAATACTTGCAAAGCATATCTGATAAAATGCTTTTATCCGATCTATAAAAAAACTATTAAACTAAAACACTAAGAATATAACGCAATCAAAAAGTGGGCAAAAGATCTGAACAGACACCTTACCTTAAAAATAAAACCTCATTAACATCTACAAAGCTGACAATACGTGTCAGTGAAGAACATAAAATGGAGCAGCCATTTGGAAGGAAGTTAGGAAGAGTCTTACAAAGCTGAACATCGTCTTAAATATATCATTCCACAGCTGTACTCTTAGGTATCGATTTGGAAATTTATGTCCAAAGATAAACCTATGCATAGATGTTTACAGCAGCTTCATTCATAATCTTCATATACTGGAAATAAGATGTACTTCAGTAGGCAAACAGATAAACAACCCTCTCACAACCATAACATTGAATACTATTTAATATTATCAAAAAATGAGCTATTTAATCATGGAAAGGAGAAGGCGATGGCAACCCACTCCGATACTCTCGCCTGGAAAATCCCATGGACGGAGGAGCCTGATGCCCTGCAGTCCATGGGGTCACTAAGAGTCAGACATGAGTGAGTGACTTCATTTTCACTTTTCACTTTCATGCGTTGAAGAAGGAAATGGCAATCCAATCCAGTGCTCTTGCCTTGAGAATCTCAGGGACAGGGGACCCTGGTGGGCTGCCGTCTAGAGGGGGGCGGCTCACACAGAGTCAGACACAGCTGAAGCGATTTAGCAGCAGCAGCAGCATTCATGGAAAAATATTGATAAACTTTGATGTGTATATTGGTTAGTTAAAAGCAAAGTCTAAAAAGGCTCATACCATACATATGAGGTCATTTGTATGACTTTCTGGAAAAGACAGAAGTATACAGATGCTAAATGGATCAGTGGTTTTTCAAGAATTCAGAGTAAGGGGTTGTATAGATGAAGTACAGAATTATATAGGCTGATGAAACTACTTTGTATGATAATGCAATGTTGAATATATGAATTTTTCAAAGCCTTTTTTGTTTATTTACAATAGAGTGAATATTGTATGCAAATTAAGAATAAATCATGTAGGAAGTCTGAGGATCCAGAATGGAACCAGTCTAACTGTATTTTAAGGTCATAAACAGCCTCACTGGAGGACACAGGAAACAGCACTGGCCTAAGCTATCACTGACCTGAGTAACTGGGAAATGAGCGGAGTCTGTAGCATCAAGGGAAAGGTGAAGGGCTTCCCTGGTGGCTCGGATGCTAGAGAATCTGCCTGCACTGCAGGAGGCCCAGGCTCAATCCCTGGATTGGGAAGATCCCAACTGTCTATCTATCTATCTATCTATCTATATCTCCCAGATTCAATCCCTGAGTTGGGAAGATCCCAACTATATACATATATATGTATATCCCAGGTTCAATCCCATATACATAATCACCATGCCTTCCTCCAGAAGATACACACACACACACACACACACACACACACACACACACACACATAATAAGGCAAGGCGATCCGCTCCAGTACGCTTGCCTGGAGAATCCCATGGACTGAGAAGCCTGGTGGGCTGCAGTCCATGGGGTCGCAAAGAGTTGGACAGGACTGAAGTGACTGAACACACAAACATATATATATATCTATATCTCCAAATGTACTTCTTTTAATATATGTATATGTACACAAACATATGTGTGTGTGTGTGTGTATCACTCCTGTTTAGTATGAAGGCAGACTATATCTGAAGGCTACCTAGAACTACTAAAGAACTTTGAAAAGAATAGTGAGCTACCATATTCTTTACCATTTAGAACAATGTCTGAGAAAGGGTAAGTATTATAAACATTTGCTATTACTGTTTGACAGTAGGGTTTTGGTAAGTGTGTCACTGCAGCTGTTTAGAAGAACAATGCTGATCCGTATCTTTTTCTTTCTTTTCTTGTTTTGAATTGCATTCTATTTCATTGAAGTATAGCTGTTCACAGTGTTGCGCCAGCGTCGGCTGTACGGCAGCTTGACGTACACACATGCCCCCTCTTTTCCGGGTTCCTCCCCCGGTAGGTCACCACAGAGCACTGCACAGAGTCCCCCACGCTGTACAGTTGGTTCTCATTACATGCCTTTTTCTTTTAATGCAAATTAAATTCATTTAGGCAAAGTGTATTTCGGCCCACCTTCCTGTCTTTAGGAAAGTGCATACAGGGTTCATCAGAGGTCAAGCCGAGGTGTGGTAAAGCCAGGATGAGACAAATGAATGTCTTACTTCCCCTTCTGTGTGCAAGTCACACCACTCTTTTATTTTCAGTAGCGTATCACAGAAGGGCTGACGAGCGTTTGCCTAGTTATTTTTGTTTTTTAAGATTTTTCCAAATTTATTTTTGTTTAATATCAAGAAGAAAGAATAAACATTGAGTTTCTAATGTGTAAAGGAAATAATTCTGGTAGCTGAGATTGCAAACACTGTGCAATATTCTTCTCATCACTGAGCAGTTCATCATATGTTTGATAATGTAAGCATAGATGTGTTAGAAAAATTATAACGATACTCAGAAGTTCTCTGGAATTCAACGTTTTTATTTTGCTAACTAAGAAACTGGCTCTGAGAGCCAAAATCCTAATATTTTGATGCTGGACCTAGACCAAACTAGGTTTTCTGATCCTCCGTTCTCTTGGTTTTTTTCTGTTCTATCTCGTTCTTTCCCTAGCCAGTTGTTATATACACATTATTTCACTTTAAAAATAAGTCTGTATTATAAATTGCTGAAGGAAATAATTCCTCACGTTTCCATGAAGATGGATTTCATTTCTTCTTTCCCATGGAGTTGAAATCAGTTACCTGATAGCTACACATGAAAGAGACTGAGGGTGTGTGTGGATCAGTTTCCTTTTCTCTTCCCTCTCGTGATGTGGATGTTCAGTGGTGTTTAGAGGCGACTGCTACATGGAGGCGAGGGACTGTTGTCATTTAAGACTGATGGTAACTGCCGGTTAGTACAGCTGAGAGGTTGTTATAATCGACATTTTGTGCATTTGGCCACAGGGGTTCCCTGGTGGCTCAGATGGTAAAGAAACCACCTGTGGTGCGGGAGACCTGGGTTCAGTCCCAGGGTGGGGAAGATCCCCTGGAGGAGGGCATGGCAACCCACTCCAATATTCTTGTCTGGAGAAGTCCCTGGACAGAAGAGCCTGGCGGGCTACAGTCCGTGGGGTTGCAAAGAGCTGACTGAGTGACTAAACAGCACACACAACACAGACAACATGTAGCATTTGGAAAGCAAGTAGGCTTAATCATTAAACTCAACGAGACAGATGAAAAAGCTCGAGTATGTTAGGTAGGAATGTATATACATGTTACATAATGGGAATTTTTTCCCTAATATTTCTGATAACATGATCCTCTCAAAGGACAGAGAATAAGTTACCTTGTGAGTGACAAGCTTTGGTCTGCATTCTATGACTGGGATATTAGTTGGGAGTTTTTAGACTTGTTTTTCCTTTCTGGATTTGTCAACCAAGTAGTGAACTTGGTAGGTTTGTTTTCACAGTGGACTAAAATTTTCCATCTGTGAGTCATTCCTGTAGCTGCTACTGCTGCTAAGTCACTTTAGTCGTGTCCAACTCTGTGCGACCCCATAGACGGCAGCCCACCAGGCTTCCCCGTCCCTGGGATTCTCCAGGCAAGAACACTGGAGTGGGTTGCCATTTCCTTCTCCAATGCATGAAAGTGAAAAGTAAAAGTCNAGCGTCGGCTGTACGGCAGCTTGACGTACACACATGCCCCCTCTTTTCCGGGTTCCTCCCCCGGTAGGTCACCACAGAGCACTGCACAGAGTCCCCCACGCTGTACAGTTGGTTCTCATTACATGCCTTTTTCTTTTAATGCAAATTAAATTCATTTAGGCAAAGTGTATTTCGGCCCACCTTCCTGTCTTTAGGAAAGTGCATACAGGGTTCATCAGAGGTCAAGCCGAGGTGTGGTAAAGCCAGGATGAGACAAATGAATGTCTTACTTCCCCTTCTGTGTGCAAGTCACACCACTCTTTTATTTTCAGTAGCGTATCACAGAAGGGCTGACGAGCGTTTGCCTAGTTATTTTTGTTTTTTAAGATTTTTCCAAATTTATTTTTGTTTAATATCAAGAAGAAAGAATAAACATTGAGTTTCTAATGTGTAAAGGAAATAATTCTGGTAGCTGAGATTGCAAACACTGTGCAATATTCTTCTCATCACTGAGCAGTTCATCATATGTTTGATAATGTAAGCATAGATGTGTTAGAAAAATTATAACGATACTCAGAAGTTCTCTGGAATTCAACGTTTTTATTTTGCTAACTAAGAAACTGGCTCTGAGAGCCAAAATCCTAATATTTTGATGCTGGACCTAGACCAAACTAGGTTTTCTGATCCTCCGTTCTCTTGGTTTTTTTCTGTTCTATCTCGTTCTTTCCCTAGCCAGTTGTTATATACACATTATTTCACTTTAAAAATAAGTCTGTATTATAAATTGCTGAAGGAAATAATTCCTCACGTTTCCATGAAGATGGATTTCATTTCTTCTTTCCCATGGAGTTGAAATCAGTTACCTGATAGCTACACATGAAAGAGACTGAGGGTGTGTGTGGATCAGTTTCCTTTTCTCTTCCCTCTCGTGATGTGGATGTTCAGTGGTGTTTAGAGGCGACTGCTACATGGAGGCGAGGGACTGTTGTCATTTAAGACTGATGGTAACTGCCGGTTAGTACAGCTGAGAGGTTGTTATAATCGACATTTTGTGCATTTGGCCACAGGGGTTCCCTGGTGGCTCAGATGGTAAAGAAACCACCTGTGGTGCGGGAGACCTGGGTTCAGTCCCAGGGTGGGGAAGATCCCCTGGAGGAGGGCATGGCAACCCACTCCAATATTCTTGTCTGGAGAAGTCCCTGGACAGAAGAGCCTGGCGGGCTACAGTCCGTGGGGTTGCAAAGAGCTGACTGAGTGACTAAACAGCACACACAACACAGACAACATGTAGCATTTGGAAAGCAAGTAGGCTTAATCATTAAACTCAACGAGACAGATGAAAAAGCTCGAGTATGTTAGGTAGGAATGTATATACATGTTACATAATGGGAATTTTTTCCCTAATATTTCTGATAACATGATCCTCTCAAAGGACAGAGAATAAGTTACCTTGTGAGTGACAAGCTTTGGTCTGCATTCTATGACTGGGATATTAGTTGGGAGTTTTTAGACTTGTTTTTCCTTTCTGGATTTGTCAACCAAGTAGTGAACTTGGTAGGTTTGTTTTCACAGTGGACTAAAATTTTCCATCTGTGAGTCATTCCTGTAGCTGCTACTGCTGCTAAGTCACTTTAGTCGTGTCCAACTCTGTGCGACCCCATAGACGGCAGCCCACCAGGCTTCCCCGTCCCTGGGATTCTCCAGGCAAGAACACTGGAGTGGGTTGCCATTTCCTTCTCCAATGCATGAAAGTGAAAAGTAAAAGTCAAGTAGCTCAGTCGTGTCCAACTCTCAGCAACCCCATGGACTGCAGCCTACCAGGCTTCTCCATCCATGGAATTTTCCAGGCAAGAGTACTGGAGTGGGGTGCCACTGAATCTAAGCTAATTCCTTTAGATCTCTAAATTGACCTTTTATCAGGAATAAAGGTGATACTTTGACTTCCTAATGCCTTTTTCCCTTGGACAGAGATTGTTTGCTGGGTATTTTCAAACTTCTAGAGCCTTTGTCATGGATACACAGATAATGCTGATCTATGTATGATAAGATCACATTTGGTCTCAGTGAGTGACAGTTAACCCTGGGAGAGACCAGTAAGGACATCAGGAAAGTTCCTGAGTCTCAGGATGTGATATCTTCTGTGATTACAGACCACCTGACATAATTTAAATATTACAATATTTGGCATTCCAAAACATATAAATAAATTCATCCAAGGAGGATAAGACTGTAGGAATCAGTGACTCAGAAATGATGTGTGACTTGGCAGACAGCCGTCATACCGCAGTGCTGAGAGCTGAAACTCTGCTGCTGTGGCGTGAGGCGTGAATAACAGGCCGCCAAACAGAGAGCACACGATTAAAGGGTTAATCCAAGGGAGCAGACAAGACTGCTAAATGTCTCCAATTAGCAATTATTTAGAGTACTTGAAGAAAAAAGTGAACTTTTTAATATTTTTTTTTTGAAGTAGTTGTTGCAAGCTCATCAGTTACTCTTTGAAAATCATTTGAACTTCAGCTGTATTGTGCACTAATTGCAGGTCATGTAAACTATCTTCTGGGGTCATACTTGTATACCAACAAGAACAACAACAAAACTAAATCATGATGAAACAATGTTGATAACATAAATTATTTATACTTGATATTACTAACGTTCATCCAGACCTCGCTTTATGAACCATGAGGAAATAAAGAAAATGTATTCCTTCCTTATTCCTAATATATTTTAAATGCTTTAGTTAATAATTGCTTAATAGAAACTTTATAATTCGTTGTTAGATGTTAAAAGAACCTGGAATTACAGTAATTTAGCATCAGAAAACCACCCCCTGACACTTGAAGCCCTGAAAATCAGGAAACCAGAACCATTACTGAGAAAGCAGATAAAATACATTGCCTGTTTAATAAGAGGATAAAGCTATTATAAAGGTGAGGGTTTTTAATTTAATTGTGGGTTTCCTATCCTGCCTTTCCAGAAAGTCAAGGGTTTTCTTCTTCTGCAATAATTGGACTTTCTCACCTTCTTGTCACCATTTTGATGATCATTTCATTTTGACTGCATAGAACTCTTTTCAGTTCAGTTCAGTCACTCAGTCCTGTCTGACTCTTTGTGACCCCATGGGCTACAGCACACCAGGCCTCCCTGTCCATCACCAACTCCTGGAGTTCACTCAAACTCATGTCCATTGAGTCAGTGATGCCACCCAACCATCTCATCCTCTGTCGTCCTCACTCCTCCTGCCTTCAATTTTCCCAACATCGGGGTCTTCTCCAATGAGTCAGCTCTTTGAATCAGGTGGCCAAAGTATTGGAGTTTCAGCTTCAGCATCAGTCCTTCCAATGAACATCCAGGACTGATTTCCTTTAGGATGGACTGGTTGGATCTCCTTGCAGTCCAAGGGTGTCTCAAGAGTCTTCTCCAACACCACAGTTCAAAAGCATCCATTGTTTGACACTCAGCTTTCTTTACCATCCAGCTCTGACACCCATACATGACCACTGGAAAAACCATAGCTTGGACAGTGCATCAATTTGCCTGAAACATTCTCCTTTCCAGAGGATAACAACCGGAACAGAGTTTATTTTTAAGGTCAGAGAAAAAACTACAGGCAAAGAGAGGATGTTATACTTCTGGGATCCACTCTTCTTTCTTCCCTGGGAGGCTTAGTGAATGGTAAGAGAGCCACAGCTGAGGGAAAGGGACTCGGAGAACAGTCTCAGTAGTCTCAAAACTAGTGATTGCAGAAAAGAGAACATGTTTTGGCCATATTACAACTGTGTTATCATTTTGAAAACCATGTTAGATGTATGACACCAGTATTCAACAGGAATGTGGGCAGTGTGGAATCATGCATTGATGCTGTTAGCTCCGTCAATGACTTGAAGAGTGCACTTGGTTCTGAAATACATCTATTTATTTAGCATTACTTCCTGCCTGATCAGTGCATTTGCCCAAATACATGACAGAGTTGAGAAATTGCATATCTTTTAGGATCAAAGTTGGATAAAAGCTTAACTTCAAACTTTTGTTACCTTCAAAATTCATTACAATATATGACTTGCAATTTTTTTCACTGTATTCTGGGAATAAAGAAAAAAATGCCTTCTCATCTTAAAAGATGCTGTGAAAGTGCTGCACTCAATATGCCAGCAAATTTGGCATTTCCAGTCCTGGACTGGAAAAAGTCAGTTTTCATTCCAATCCCAAAGAAAGGCAATGCCAAAGAATGCTCAAACTGCTGCACAATTGCACTCATCTCACATGCTAGTAAAGTAATGCTCAAAATTGTCCAAGCCAGGCTTCAGCAGTATATGCACCGTGAACTCCCTGATGTTCAAGCTGGTTTTAGAAAAGGCAGAGGAACGAGAGATCAAATTGCCAACATCCACTGGATCATGGAAAAAGCAAGAGAGTTCCAGAAAAACATCTATTTCTGCTTTCTTGATTATGCCAAAGCCTTTGACTGTGTGGATCACAATAAAATGTGGAAAATTCTGAAAGAGATGGGAAAACCAAACCACCTAACCTGCCTCTTGAGAAGTGTGTATGCAGGTCAGGAAGCAACAGTTAGAACTGGACATGGAACAACAGACTGGTTCCAAATAGGAAAAGGAGTACGTCAAGGCTGTATATTGTCACCCTGCTTATTTAACTTAGATGCAGAGTACATCATGAGAAACGCTGGACTGGAAGAAACACAAGCTGGAATCAAGATTGCCGGGAGAAATATCAATCACCTCAGATATGCAGATGACACCACCCTTATGGCAGAAAGTGAAGAGGAGCTAAAAAGCCTCTTGATGAAAGTGAATGAGGAGAGTGAAAAAGTTGGCTTAAAGCTCAACCTTCAGAAAACGAAGATCATGGCNGGTTGGGGCAGGGGAGAGATGTCCTTCCGGAAAGACAAATGGCCTCATATTCTGTAGAGATGGCCCTGATGCTCAGTGGCCTTTGGCTTAGTGAGTGAGCACAGCACACAAATAGGTCAGTGCTGTCAGAGGGCGAGTAAGTGGGGGGCCCAGGTAGGGAGAGGTGAACCTTGTCACCGCAGGGGAGCAAGCCTGTGACAGTAGTTTAGCAGATCTAATGAGCAGCCCAGCTACCCCCCATCAACCCTGACACCTCTGTTTCTGCAGGCAGCAGCACCTGTCTATCTGTCAGGTCAGGCCCTACCCCTACTCGTCCCCCTCCCTGGATGCTGGTGCCAAAGAAGCAGCCATGTGACAGTGAGACGGAGAGCCAAGTCGGGGGCTGAGCCAGTCCCCCACCTCAGAGGGCACTTCTGCACAGCTGCATGGGCCCTGGGCATGGCACAGGCCAGAGATGGGGGTGGGGTCCCTTTGATAAGCCAACACTTACCAAGGACCTACTATGTGCAGGCGCTGGGCCAATCTGTTTCAGGGATTTGGGAATGAACAAAGAAATCTGTATGCAGGTCAGGAAGCAACAGTTAGAACTGGACATGGAACAACAGACTGGTTCCAAATAGGAAAAGGAGTACGTCAAGGCTGTATATTGTCACCCTGCTTATTTAACTTAGATGCAGAGTNTCCAGTACTTTGGCCACCTCATGCAAAGAGTTGACTCATTGGAAAAGACTCTGATGCTGGGAGGGATTAGGTGCAGGAGGAGAAGGGGACGACTGAGGATGAGATGGCTGGGTGGCATCATTGACTCTATGGATGTGAGTCTGAGTGAACTCAGGGAGATGGTGATGGAAAGGGAGGCCTGGCGTGCTATGATTCATGGGTTCGCACCGAATTGGACACGAGTGAGTGACTGAACTGAACTGAAATTAACTGAGGAGATAGGAAGAACAAGGAAGTTGGTATGCTGTAGTCCATGGGATATTGCAGAGTCAGACATGAATTAATGACTGAACAAAACAATACATTGTTTAAAAAGCAGATTTTAGCACTATGTATTCAAATGGACAATGATTGAATTTTTTCCTTTGATTTATATTTAACTTTCATTTAAAACTCTCGTCAAATTCCATTAAGCTGATTGCTAAAAAAGCACTAGATTCATCAAAAATTATTGTTGATAGCATCATTTCTCGGGGTCACGTAGCTACAGGCTACATAAAACTTTCTTTCCGATTAGAGATTTGGAAATAAAGTTCTCTTTTCCCCAAAAAAAGTAATTGACTAGAATGAAGACTTAGATTTCATACCTTTACAGTGATTTATTTGTTCTGGGTCTTCTTGATTATACTGTCATTTTCATTTGGGTGCCATTCTTTGCATAAGTCCACCCATTTATGATATTGTATGATATTTAATTAAATACTATAAAAGTGTTGTTTCTTAAGTCTTCTTTAGCACATTTTGACTACCCACAAATGTAGTACATTTTTACACATACTGCATCTATTTCACAGATGTATTTTGAATAAATGAATGATAACAAGTGGAAAAGTGGAAGAGAAATATATATTTATTTTTACTGAAAGTGTAGTTCATAATGAATTGTAGAGATTGATGGTAATGTGAAAATGCAGCCACATCTTACATTTATAATATCTTATTTTCAAAGTGCTTTATAATTATGAATCATTTCAATCCAGTCTTATAACAATTGCCTTTGCATCTCCCAAATACATGAGAGCAAAATCAGCTAGGGAGCTATGCTGGGCCCAAGGTAACATGCCTGTGTCTACTTGATGATGGAGAAGGAAATGGCAACCCACTCCAGTATTCTTGCCTGGAGAATTCTGTGGACAGAGGAGCCTGGTGGGCTGCCATCTATCGGATCGCAGAGTCAGACGTGACTGAGGCAACTTAGCAGCAGCAGCAGCTACTTTGATGACATAAAATTCTGTCTGTGTAGCTAGGGTAGCTCCACAGTATGATCTAGGCTTCTTTGACAATATATTAGTGTTTTTTTTGTGTGTGTACACAAGAAAGGTATCACAATGTCAGCAGTTGAAACAATATACACTTTTTTTTTTTTTTAANTGTGTCTACTTGATGATGGAGAAGGAAATGGCAACCCACTCCAGTATTCTTGCCTGGAGAATTCTGTGGACAGAGGAGCCTGGTGGGCTGCCATCTATCGGATCGCAGAGTCAGACGTGACTGAGGCAACTTAGCAGCAGCAGCAGCTACTTTGATGACATAAAATTCTGTCTGTGTAGCTAGGGTAGCTCCACAGTATGATCTAGGCTTCTTTGACAATATATTAGTGTTTTTTTTGTGTGTGTACACAAGAAAGGTATCACAATGTCAGC
Source organism: Neotragus pygmaeus (assembly GCA_006410875.1). Lineage (NCBI taxonomy): Eukaryota > Metazoa > Chordata > Mammalia > Artiodactyla > Bovidae > Neotragus > Neotragus pygmaeus. Next base: position 775,955 of record SJYV01015492.1, on the reverse strand, counting down.
AGTTGAAACAATATACACTTTTTTTTTTTTTTAATCATGCTGTTTATTTGGCTTGGGAGTCTAGGTTTGGATTTAGCTGGGTTCTCTGCTCAGCGTCTCACAAGGTTGCAACAAAGACACCAGTCCTTTCTGAAACACTGAGTTCTCATTTGTGCTCACACAGTTTGGGCAGAGTTTAGTTCCTTGGGGCTGTGGGACTGAGGCTCCTTAGCTCCTAGAGGGCACCCACACTGCTCTCCCGTGTGGCTTTCTCCATAGGCAGTTCACATACAGCTGTTTGCTTCTTTCCAGTAGGAAAGCGTCTCTGCTCTTTGTCTCTTCCTGCAAAGAAGGTCTGGGTTCTTTTCTAAAGGACTCACCTGATTAAACTAGCCTGATCCATGATAATCTCCCTTTTGAATAGCTCAAAGTCAGCATATTAGAGAATTTAATTACATCTCCAAAATCCCTTCACCTTTGCCATATTCTGTTGGTTAGAAGTCAGCCCCAGATTCTGCATGCATTCAAGGAAAAGGGATTGTATAGAGGTGTGGGTAACAAGGAATAGGGCTATGTTTGAATTCTCTATACCACAGTGGGATTAGAACTGAGCCATTTCTCTGTTCTCCTTGATTTCTGATCATTTTCTACTCATTGCATCCAAAGCTCTTAAGGTGTTGAATGCTTTAAGCAAGGTGTTATGTGTACTCTAGGGATACAAAATGCGATCATTAAAGAGAATCAGTTTAGTAAAGAAGAGAGAGAGAGGGCAAACACCACCCTTCAAAATGTAATATAACTTAAATTGTGCTTCATGATCAAGGCTCAAAAAAAAAAGTGAAATTATGAGGAGAGAGGTGATATCAGACTGAACAAGTGTGTGGATCACTTCATAAACTAAATGTTACCATTGGCATGTCTAATAATAATAATAACTGCTTCTCAGGTGGTGCTAACCCTAACCCTGTTGGTCCTGCCTACCAATGCAAGAGACATAAGAGATGCAGATACGAGCCCTGGGTCAGCAAGGTCCCAGCATGGCAATCCACTCCAATATTCTTGCCTGGTGAAACCCATGGACAGAGGAACTTGGCGGGCTACAGTCCATAGGGTCGCTAAGAGTCGGACACAACAGAAGTGACATACACACACAGACACACGTGCGTTAGAATATAGATAGTTGCTATCTTAAATTCCTGTAACTAAGCAGAACAGGAGACAAAGCATGAACTAAGAAGGTATATTTTAACTAGTGACTAGATAATATAAGGAGGAAGACTTTAGTTTATTAGCCACTTTATTTGAGTAAGAAAGAACTGCCAAACATCTGCCAATCCGAGATGTCTGTACATATTGAAGAGCAATAGATTTGACTTCTTGAAATTAACCACAGGACACAATCCCCACTCCTCAGTAATGATAAACATGAATATTTCTTCATGGGGTTGTATTTTAATTTGCTACACATAGAATTCTTCTGCCCACTTTCTGTGAATTTGATATTGTAAAAAAAAAAAAAAAAAAAAACCTCGTTCTAGTCATTATTACTATACTGCTCATTTTAATTGCATTTTATTGTAATTTACTACTCTTTGAATCGAAAAGACTCATACTATTTTTCTGTCTAGGACAATAGATCTATAAACACTCAAACTGGGCACATTTCACAAAAGGAACAAGCACGGGCACCAAGATATGGAACCATGGGGTGGGAAAAGGGTTTTAAGGTAGCCCCTGAAGACATTGTAGTGTTTCAGGTCAGGTTATATTTCTTACCTTATTCTGTAATAACTTGGAAAATTTTCAGTTTAATACTAATGGGTGTGTATATTATTTTAAATAAATTAAAGGATAACTTTAGCAAAGAGCAAATACTTCCAACTATAAGAATTAGAAATTGTGCATAAATAATCGTCTGCTATAAGCAGTTAGCCTGTTTAGAAAGTATTCTACCTTGTCATTGTTGGTGACTCTTTGACTCACAAAACTCTTCACATCCGAAAAAATGATCATCTGTACCCACTCTTCATTTCAGGTCATGATATGAGGGGGGAAATATTGCATAGAGTATCCTACAGCTGTCCTCCCAAGCATTTAGGAGTTAAACATTTACTAAATAAGGAACAGAACTCTTAGCACCCCTTGCTTTAATTTATTTTTCTCAGTGTCATGCTGCTTGTAATTTTGAATAACTGCTTTTACCTGCTGTGAGGAACAGTAACCACTGAGCATTGTGTTTTTGCTCAAATCCTATTTGTTGTTATGGAAACAGCATCTCTATTAAGCTTCCTGCTGCAAAACGATTGTAGAAAATGTTACTTAAAATGTTCACCAGCAAAGGAAGGGGGGAAAGTGAATTCAAACAATACCTGACTATTTCTGTTTATGACATGAAGATGTTTGAAATATAAAGTGTAAGTAATGATGACTGGGCAACTTCATTATCCCAAATCAATGCATTGAATAAGAAAGGGACTATTGTGGAGGTATGCAAATTAAAAGGAAAAAAGTATAATGGATTATTCAATTTTATAGAGTTCAAAATGGTTTTGAGTGTTTGGAATAAGAGGTTCTTAATTTGATGGTTTCATGAGGGATGAAACACAGAGTTCACCTAGGTAGAGAGCTGGATTTAATTGTCTTATTCTATAGAACACTTTTCCTACACAAAAAGCACTTGTATTTAAGTAGCACAGTTACATGACATTCATTTGTTTCAAAATGTATCGGTAGATTTATCTTAATTTGCTTATATAATTGCACATTTGATGATAAAGCCTATGATTGTGCATCAGATATTTATATACATTGTATTCATGATCCAATGGACATTGTTAGCTACACTTCAGTATTTCAGCCCTGTATAATATTTTAATGAGAAAGAGAAACATAAACTCAAATCCTATGGTACAAAACTTTTATCCTTCTATCCCCTGGTCCTATGGACAAGTTCTAAGAGTGAAACATGTTTACTCACATAATTGAGAGTCAGCATCATTTCTAGCAGAGGGACTATGCAAAACTCCTTTGGGTAAAGTTGTAGTTCAGTTCTGTATCAACATGCACAAAATGGAAGCCACCTATCCTTTGTCATTTACAATTTCTACAGCAGACAAGGTGCCATATCCTCTACTGACATTGTATAGAGCCTCTTGTAAACATAGGGAGACTGGCAAACTGGAAGTTGTCCCTGTTTTACAGATGAAGAAACAAATCCCAGAATAGAAATAACTTTTGCAAGCTTACCAGCTGGGGAGTGACAGAGCTGAGATTTTTTTCTAAGATTTTTGTTTTTCTAAAAAACATGTTCTAAGAACATTTAAGACAACATTTCTATACAAAAAAATACTCAATTATCTAAACTTAACTTTTCTACAGCCTTTTTTTTTTTTTAACTTGGAGGGGGAAGATGGAAAGAACTAGACTTTTCAGGAAATGGTTTCAGTTGCGTTTGTCATGTATATGAAGTTGTATCCATATGCACAAATGGAAAATAACTGGCCTGATTCACTCATTTACTTAATTGTGATAATGAAGAAATTTTGAAATATTAAACAAAATTAAAGTTTGGTATGCAAATGTCTGCCTGCATGCCTCTATAGATGTGTATACGTGTATGTGTAAATAAGATTGCTTGAGGCAGTAATAAGGATCAGGTGTAATTTTAAAAAGCAGAAGCAAGGAAAACTTTCACTTGTAAATACCACATAGTTGTTGCTGCTGTTGTTCAGTTGCTAAGTTGTGTCTGACTTTTTTGTGGCCCCATGGACTGCAGCACGCCAGCCTTCGCTGTCCTCCACTATCTCTCGGAATTTGCTCAAGCCCCATGTCCATCGAGTTGGTGATGCTCTCTAAACATCTCTATCTATTGCTGCCCTCTTCCCCTTTTGTGTTAAATGTTTCCCGGCATCAGGGTCTTTTCCAATGAGTCAGCTCTTTGCATCAGGTGGGCAAAGTATTGGAGCTTGAGGGATGGACTGGTTGGATCTCCTTGCAGTCCAAGGGACTCTCAAGAGTCTTCTCCAACACCATAGTTCAAAAGCATCAATTCTTCAGCGCTCAGCTTTCTTTATAGTCCAACCCTCACATCCGTACATGACTACTGGAAAAAACCATAGCTTTGACTATAAAATTTACATGTAGCAATATAGGATATGTATATATATATATGTGCATATATATATACATATGTATTTCTATATATATGTACCTATACTGTATATATTCCTGTTATAGTACCTAGCAACTGGAATACTAAGTGTTATGAGATATGCTATATGATACTGAATGTAACCAATAAAATCCTGGTGCAACTTTTCGTTACCTACCCTTTAAAATATTTTATAAGGCATTTCAGATTTTTAAAAGATAAAAATGATGTGCTTACTATTTTAAAATAGTACAGTTTCTGTTATGCTGTTCTTATAGCTAATTAGTAAGCTTTTGTTATTAAGCCTATGAATATACCTGAACTTCACGAAAATGTCACCTTGTTTGCAGTGACAGTGTTGACTTTTATTGCATAGAAATTATGGCCATCTTTTTATATGAAAGAAAAATACAAATTTCTCAGAAATAACTCCTAAGGCTATAATTTTTGCGATCGCTGGGAAGTGATTCTAAATGATACCTAAAACAAAAGCTTCCTGCTGTGTAGATATGCTGAAACTAGACTCCAGAGTAAAATATTCTGATTTCTTACACACCTGTAACATTTGTAGAAGGAAGAGGGCAGATCAGTACTAAACGGAAGGGGCATCAAAACAGGGAAGGAAAATTGGAACGATTGTGTTCTTGCTGGTCATAGTTGCCTCCAATGGAATCTGCACTTAGGAAACTTGTTAAACAGCACCTGTAATAGCAACAGGAAGCGAACACTTGTGGTATGTCCTCCACCTCTCACCTCCCGCCAGATTCCTTCTGAGAGCTGAAGGATTTATTTATCCAATTCTTGAAAACTCTTCTGGATCACTACCCTGTAGCACCTTATCCTAGGCAATAAAGAGTTGCCCAAGCAGGGTCATGACCCCTCCTTGAATATGTGTGAGTCTATTAACTAGTTGGTGCGAGAGTATAAAGGCGTAGTCCCCGTTGCAGCAGAGGACCACGCTGGAGGCCATCCCAGCCTCAGAGCCCCCTGAAGCTAGTGGACTTAGTTGAGGCTGTGGCTGAAACCATCACGTGGCTCAACTTTTATTGAAGCCATTTTTCTCAGAAATCTAATTTATAATCAGAACTAATGTTTATTAAGTCCATAATATATGCTAGTTGTTTTTTTAAAGCATTTTAAATTGATTCATATATTAATTCACATATTCTTCTCTATTAATTCATATATTCTCCACACAATTATGATCTGATATTAGAGATGAGAAAATTAAATCACAGAGAAGTTACATAACTGGCCTGAGATCATACAGCTACAAAAATGTACAGTGGGTATCTGAAAGTCTAATTTCAGAGGGTATATTCTTAAACACTGGGCTATACTAAATTAGGGTTCAGTAGGTAAAGAATCTGCCTGCAATGAGGGGGACCTGGGTTTGATTCCTGAGTCAGGAAGATCCCCTGGAAAAAGAAATGGCAACCCATTCCAGTATTCTACCCTGGAGAATCCCATGGTCAGAGGAGCTTGGTACAGTCCATCGGGTAGCAAGAGCTGGACATGACTTAGTGACCAATCCACCAAACCATACTAAATAAACTATTTGTGAGTTTGTTACACTCTGCACATTTCACTATCATTTGCATTCTGTCAATATTTAGTGCTGAATTATAAGTGGTGAAAGACGGCCATATAGCAAATATATTTTGTGAAACAAAGTAAATGTTAAACACATTAAAGGAAATATTTAATATTATGTCTTAAAAATGAATAATTATTTTTATTCAATGTGGACTGTAGGCCCACATTAAAACAAATTGTTATAACACTTTCAATACAATCAAAGACAAATGTGGCTAGCAAAATTAGAGGGAGGTCAGATATCAACATAGAATTCTTGAGGAAAGCTTCGTAGAATAGAATAGAATTGATCACATCTTTGCAGGATTCGTAGGATTCAAGTAGAGAGTAAAGAGGCAGGAGATATTTTGATGTGGGAAACAGAGTTGGCAAGGGGAATCCAATTTGCAGGGATTTGGATTTTACACACGACGTTGTCTTTCAGTGTTAGGTTTAGGAGGGCAATAAACACATACACACACAAACGCACATGTATGCACACATGTATGCAAACATGTGAACCACACACAAGGAAAGACGTATGGCAAAGGAGGAGGAAATGCATTAAATTGCACATCATCATCTGCATGAAGGAATATGTGGACCAAATACGCTACAGTGCATTAGGGGAATGGTGAGCTTGTCGCCTAAGGAAAGAACCTTACTATAAGTAAACGTTATTTATAAATACCTTGATATATTTTTCTGTTCTGGTTTTCTACAATGAATTGTATAGTTAGCGAATGCAAGAGGGAAACACACCTCCCTAAGCCTTCTTTACTGTTTAGTTTATGTAATAATTTGAACACTCAATATTAGTTTTTGTTTGCATATTAATGTGATAACTATCTCAGAAGTATTCTTTTTTTCTATCATATGATATCCTATACATGATACATCTACTTATGTAATTTCATCAGTACATGCTCTATTAATTTGTAAATTTCAGTGTCACAAAGAAATGTGTCTGATCTTAAAGAAATAATTTTTAAACCAAAGTTTCAAAATTTGGAATCATCAGAATAAGTTAGGAAAACATGACTTAATTTTTTCCCCAAATTAATATTCTCTTGTTATACTTAAAATAGGCTAAAAATAATTAGGAAATATATATTAAAACATTTATTGGTCTCAAATATTCCAGTGTGCATGGGGGATGGAAAGCCACATTTCCCACTAATTTGAACACAGGAATTTTAGTCGTTGGATTTTTCTGTGGCTTAGTGTTCTATGGAATACAATTTGGGACACGCAGTTTTAACTTGTATTTGAGTATCTGTTGTGCTTGTTAAAAATATATATGAATATTCTGTTGTGTATTCTTTGGAAGAGAAATGGTTTGATAAGCAAAATTCTGNTTTTAGTCGTTGGATTTTTCTGTGGCTTAGTGTTCTATGGAATACAATTTGGGACACGCAGTTTTAACTTGTATTTGAGTATCTGTTGTGCTTGTTAAAAATATATATGAATATTCTGTTGTGTATTCTTTGGAAGAGAAATGGTTTGATAAGCAAAATTCTGCTTTGTTCATTATTTCACTTGGCTTGATGTATACATATACCAGCCCCACCCCCGCCCCCCCCCACACACAAATGTACACACATGCATACATGCAAAGGGGTTATGGTTTAGCTTGAAATAAGCAGTGATTTATTCAATTTTTATTAAGTGATTTACAATTTTTAATTGGTTCTAGTCTTAGCTTTTGCTGAGTTGCAATTATTATCACATAAGATTTTATACAGAGAAAATGAAATAATATTCCCTTCCCTCTTGCTGCTGAAGCAATCAAGATTTAACAGCTTCTGGATGTAATTCAAGCCACACCAAAATCTAAAATGCAGCGGTCCCATTCTTGATCCAATACAGTTTTTTCATAGATCAGCATGCCCGCTTCTTAGAACTTGTTACAAATGCTCCATCCTTGGCTTTGGCTCACTGGCACATACTTGGATCAGTGTGGATGGGGCCTAAGACTCTGTATTTTAATCATCCATCCAGAGAGTCATGCTCATTGACCTTTGGGAATAAGGATTTGAGCCAAGCTAAGTATTCTGGGGAGGAAACACAACAGTGAAAAGGCTAGGGTGGGAGAGTGGGTGGGGTAGGGCTGCAAGAATAGCTGTTTCTCCTGGGGTTGTTTCCAACCTGGTGACATGTTTAGACAAGGAGAAAGACAGAGGAAACACGCAGGGGGAAGGAGGTGTCCTTTTTCATGCTTCCTGTACAACCTCTCTCTGACTTCATGTTCTCTGTGGCTGCCAGGATAACAGAACATCTGAGTCGATGCTGGGACGGAGGCCTGGAACTTGAAGCAGCAGTTCATTAGTTCCCCGAGCAGTAATAGAGTTTTTAAGCTATTATCATTACTTCATTTCTCCCTTATCTTTCTTTCTGCCTCCTTTTTATTTTCACCTCTGTTTTTGCTTTGCAGTAACTTTTCATATTTAGGAATAAGGAAGAAAGAAAAGAAATAAACAACAGGATCAAGAAAGGAGATAAAAGGAGAGACTACATTTAATAAGCTGAATTTAATCCAAATGCATGCCTTCATGTCCCATGCACACACCTAAGTCTTCACTTGCATTTATTTAATTTTTGTGTTAAGGACATAGCCCTGCATTTAAAGACAGATACAAAAATCTGTGCTCTATTTCCATAGACTTGATCTAAATTAATTGGATTAAATTACTTAAGCTCTGCTATTCTGAGGAAAGCCTGAGACATTTTATTCAAAACATCTATAGTAGCCTCAAACCTACCCTTCAAGATGAACCTTTTTCTCTTTGAAGCTTGGATGCTAGCCATGGATGCAATATAAGTTAATGCCAAGAGAGATCGTTTAAGTGCGGTTATTAAGGAGACTATGATTGATGGAGTTTGTAGCTGGTAATGTGATTCCCCTTTGGCTGCTCAGTGAGCATCGGCAACAGATCAATATCTCATCTGCATGAGATTACAGCCACTTTTGACAATAGCAGTGAGAAGAGTTTATATATAAAAAAATATTTGGCCAGAAATCATGAGGGTTATTCCAGTTTAAAATGTAATGCAAATAACTCCTTTTTTAGATAGGAATTTTTTTGTTGTGGCAGTTTTTGTTCAGCACTGATCAGACCGATTTTTTTTTTAATTTTTTAATTTTCTTTTACTTTATTTTACTTTACAATACTCTATTGGCTTTGCCATACATCGACATGAATCCACCACAGGTGTACACGAGCTCCCTATCCTGAATCCCCCTCCCACTTCGTCTCTCTGGATTATCCCCGTGCACCAGCCCCAAGCATCCTGCATCCTGCACCAAACGTAGACCAGCACCTCGTTTCTTACATGATAGTATACATACTTCAATGCCATTCTCCCAAATCATCCCACCCTCTCCCTCTCCCTCAGAGGCCAAAAGTCTGTTCTATATGTCTGTGTCTCTTTTGTTGTCTCACATATAGGGTCCTCATTACTGTCTTTCTAAATTCCATATATATGTGTCAGTATACTGTATTGGTGTTTTTCTTTCTGGCTTACTTCACTCTGTATAATAGGCTCCAGTTTCATCCATCTCATTAGAAC
>SJYV01015492.1:732550-763321 GCA_006410875.1 Neotragus pygmaeus | reverse complement strand
TGTGGTTTTGATTTGCATTTCTCTGATGATGAGTGATGTTGAGCATCTTTTCATGTGTTTGTTAGCCATCCGTATGTCTTCTTTGGAGAAATGTCTATTGAGTTCTTTGGCCCATTTTTTGATCGGGTCGTTTATTTTTCTGGAGTTGAGCTGTATAAGTTGCTTGTATATTTTTGAGATTAGTTGTTTGTCAGTTGCTTCATTTGCTATTGTTTTCTCCCATTCAGAAGGCTGTCTTTTCACCTTACTTATAGTTTCCTTTGTTGTGCAGAAGCTTTTAATTTTAATTAGATCCCATTTGTTTATTTTTGTTTTTATTTCCAGTATTCTGGGAGGTGGATCATAGAGGATCCTACTGTGATTTATGTCAGAGAAGGTAGATTTTTAATGGAGAAGGTGATGGCACTCCACTCCAGTACTCTTTCCTGGAAAATCCCATGGATGGAGGAGCCTGGTGGGCTGTAGTCCATGGGGTCGCGAAGAGTCGGACACGACTGAGCGACTTCCCTTTCACTTTTCACTTTCATGCATTGGAGAAGGAAATGGCAACCCACTCCAGTGTTCTTGCCTGGAAAATCCCAGGGACGGGGGAGCCTGGTGGGCTGCCGTCTCTGGGATCGCACAGAGTCGGACACAACTAAAGTGACTTAGCAGCAGATTTCTAACACGACCATATAGAAAACTGTCCACCTACTCAAAGAAATCACAGCAGGTTTGACAAAAACTACCTATAAGTATCCCAAGTGTTTAAATAATTTAGAAACCTTGAAGGAATATCAAGACTATAGATATTCTCATTTAACTATTTCTTTTGCATTGATTGGATGAATTATGCTGTGAGTCTAGTGAAGTGAAGTTGCTCAGTTGAGTCCGACTCTTGGCGACCCCATGGATGGTGGTCTACCAGACTCCGCGGTCCGTGGGATTTTCCAGGCAAGAATACTGTAGTGGGCTGCCATTTCCTTCTCCATAGGATCTTCCCAACCCAGGGATCAAACCCGGGTCTCCTGCATTGCAGACACACGCTTTACCGACTGAGCCACTAGGGAAGCCCGCCTGAGTCTCAGCCTGAGTCTAAGCCTGAGTCAGCCTGAGTCTCAGCCTGAATAATTCTTTGTCGTCTCTCTCACTGGCGCTCTATTTCTCTGCCCTTACTCTACGCACCCTCTATTGCTCAGCACCTGCACAGCCCACCCCATTACAAAGTTAGATTCTTGGGTGACTTGTCTATACCTTGACCCTGCTCTGGATCTTTCTGACTTGCTGAAAGCAAGATCTTACCAGTTATTCTTACCAAGCCTCTGTCAAACTGTTTTTAACATACAGAGTACTGTAATTTTCCAACTAAAGACTCCCCTTCAACAGTAGTATCCTGCTTCTAAGAGAGACCTGAAGGATAAGGAAGGGAGCGTACATACTACCAGGCCCTTTGACAAAAGGAAGTTCAAGTGCAATCACATGAAGAATTAGGAGCTCTTAGGACTATGCTACCAAGCCCTTGAACTGAGGTGGATTTGTGTAGGTACAATGATTTAGCGTCTTTTGTTAAAAATAAGTACAATTTTTTTATTTAGAATAGATCTTAAGTAATGCGTGGCAAACTTATTTTCAAAGGCGGTAAAATTCTCCTCCATGAGAACTATATTGAATCATTTTCCTATGCTGTAGTATTTTCTGCTCTTAGGCGCCTGTTTTTATTCAATTCTGCAGGCTATTTATTTTGATGTCATAAGCTCCTAAAGTCCTGGCAAAACAAGTAGAATTGAAAAGAAGGGATTATATAAAGGTGTAAAGCTTAACAGAAATAAGTTCAAAATAAGATCCAAAAATCCATTTCTGGCATAGGATTTACTTATTAATATGGAATAATTTTCAGACTGAGTTTTTAAAATATCATAATGCTGTTTGAAGTTAGATTCACATTCGAACAATTTGATTGTTTAAATTTTCTTTCAAAATTGATTTTATATATACAGATTTTCACATTCATATATATGGGCATATGAAGAGATAGATAGATATGATTCATATTCCTTTGAAAAGATTTAGTGACCCAGCAATAAACAGGTCTTGTAAATTGTACTGTGTCCTCTGAAACTAACTCAGACTGAGATTTGCAAATTACGATTTAGCATTGCTTATTAATATGATTGTCCTTGAATATTAATGGGATGCGTGTGAAGATTCCTTGCTGATGAGAAAAAAAAAATTCAAACAATTGAACCTACCCTTTGAGGCTGACAGGCTAGTTCTGATAGGCTTTCACAAAAACAGTTCAGAATTAATCATACCTTTCTGTGTGTGGCTGTTAAGGTTTAAGTTATTCTTTTCTTCCTTTATTTTAATGGAATGGGGAAGAGGATCATAGGATAATGGGGTCCACATGTTTTCTGAAAATCCTCTGAGGAGTAGAATCATTTGTAACCTATAAGGCATCCATCTGAAGCAAGTGAAAATGAGCCACACTAGTCAAGAGTTAGAGAACCGAACGTTCTTTCAAAATCGCTCTTTCTTAAGCTCAGGAGTTTTGCTTTTAAGAATTTACTTCTGGTCTCACTTCTGAGAGTCCCATTGCACATCTTCATTTAGACTCAGGAACCTAACAAACTATTCTTATTGATAAGGCTTTTTAAACTTTGATTTCTTGAGTTTATCCTCTTGTATTTGACTGACCTAATCCTCTGAGCTGACCCTGTAGTTTTAAAACTGTTTCCCAGGAGAAATTAAATACCTATCGATTTTAATTCTTTAGGAAAAGGGCTTCCAAGGAAAATTTATCTTCTCTAATGTGTAGAAAGAAAAGAACAAAAAAGTATTGAGGCAGTTTTTGGCTCACATGATAGCAATTGCTTTTAGACTGACTATAATATGTGTCAAAAATCAAATTCTGTAACTAGTGTTTTATTTATATTTATATATAGTGTTATATATATATATGCTATATATAGATACTATAGTATCTATATACATATACATATAGTATATATATACATATAGTATATATACATATAGTATATATATACATATAGTATATATATATAGTTGTTGCTATTACTATTGTTTCTTCATTCACACTGAATTCTTGTAAAAGCCAATTGAAGCTATAGTATATATTATGGTTCCAAATGACATATATTGAATATTGTGATAATTATTTTCTAAGTGAAACTTTGAAATAATATTTATGTCTATTTTAGTAATTGTATGATACCCATTTTCTCCATAAATCTTGCAATGAGCTTTGAGTGAAAAGCTATGCAAAATCCAACATCAAAATGCATACATTCTGTCAATATCCCTTCACCAGTTCTGAAAGAATTATTTTAGTAAGAATATTTGAGAGCAGTTGAAGCTTTAAAGAACTGAATGCAAGACATGGGCTCCCTCTGTCTTTATATGTTAATATTACCCATTTCTTCTTTTCTGTTACCTGTCCCCGTTGTTACGCTGGTTCACCTTAAATTACTAATCTAAGAAAATTTAAATATGTGCTTTCAGAAAGCAAGTCTGTCCTGCCATGCAACACACTTTCCCATAACAACTACACAGCCACAAGCGAAACAAGATAATTTTAACCTAAGAGTTTCTCCTGCCAACTGAGACAGTAATAGAATCAGCCCCCTGCCTGACTGTCCTCCCCCTCCACCAGGACATACTGGAGTCTGTAGCTATGAAGGACCCAACCTTGTAGGTCAACAGTTGGCTTTGAGGCTCTGGAGCGACACTTCTCAAATTATCTGTGTTGAAGGAACACTTCCTCCCCCAACCCATTTCAGAGACCAAAATTCTTTTGAAAGTGAAAATGTTAGTCACTCAGTCATGTCCGACTCTTTGGATCCCAGGGATGTAGCCTACCAGGCTTTTCTTTTCATGGGCTTCTCTAAGCAAGAATACTGGAGTGGGTTGCCATTCCCTTCTCCAGGGGATCTTTCTGATCCAGGGATGGAACCCAGTCTCCTGCATTGCAGGCACATTCTTTGCCATCTGAGCCACCAGGTGATACCCCCATATTCTTTTATGATATGATAAAAATGCATTACTTGAAAAATACTCCCTTACTTGGATATCACAGAAATATCAAATTGCTATAAAAGTTTCTAAATGCTTTAGGAAGGCTAGTAACTGCTCCAGTGTTTGAGCTATTTTGTCTTGGTGTAAACAGTGTACCCGCTGGCAGACTGTTGAGGGCCCTGGCTATTGTTTGGGGAAGTGTGAAGATAGGAATTTTGCAGAGCTCTCTCTCTATTATTCCAATGAGTGGAGAAATAGGAAGTGATTACAGACACAGGGACCAGAGAAGATGATCGTTCTTTTGGGATTTAGTTCTCATTTAGTTCTCAGTGGGTCTAATAAAATCGATGGCGATGATGCTGATGACAGCAATGAGAAGGGAAAGAAGAGAAGGAGGAGGAGACAGTGACCACCATTGCTAGCATAGACCTCTCTTTTTAAAATCATTTATTTTAATTGGAGGCTAATTACAATATTGTGATGGTTTCTGCCATACATTGACATGAATCCGCCACAGGTATACATGCGTCCCCCATCCTGAACCCCTCTTTCCCCTCCCTCCNAATCCCATGGACAGAGGAGCCTGGCGGGCTACAGTCCATGGGGCCACAGAGAGTCAGACACAACTGAGCGACTAACGTTTTCACTTTTCAGTCAAAACCAGGTTCTAGAACCTGCTCAGGATTTTGATGGACTAGGATGTGGCTCCCCACTCCAGTATTCTTGTCTGGAAAATCCCATGAAGATGGCGGGCTACAGTCCATGGAGCTGTAAAGAGTCAGACTCAGTTGAGCACGCACAGGNTCAGTCAAAACCAGGTTCTAGAACCTGCTCAGGATTTTGATGGACTAGGATGTGGCTCCCCACTCCAGTATTCTTGTCTGGAAAATCCCATGAAGATGGCGGGCTACAGTCCATGGAGCTGTAAAGAGTCAGACTCAGTTGAGCACGCACAGGTGCACGCAGGGCCTTGATTCGAGAATGGCCGAGCCAGGCTGGGCCTCCTGATGGAGTGTGACTGGAGCCACACCCCAGACAGACTTCTCCCACAGCCGGAAGCTGCGGATTGGGGTCCCCCCGGGCCCGTCCCGCTGGCAGACAGGGCTTCTGACACACAGTGCCCCCAGGGGCACCAGAGACCTGCTCTGTAGTTTCTTAGGATTTCTGTCAGGTTCTGAGGTCTGGCTGGGCTTTAGCGACCAGTTATATCTGAGCAGTTGTCTCCTTCGCATAGAAACAGGCCTTTCTAGGGAATACATGAAACATCTTTCTGCCTTCTTTGACCTTCTCCCTTCCCCCTTCACATCCAGCAGAAGCACCAGAGTTCCTCAACTGGCAAAGAATCCAGCACGTTTCTCTAAGGAGGACCAGGACACATCTCGCTCGCTTTTTTTCTTTTTTTTAATTGACAAGAATGCGTTTTTTTTTTTTCCCTTTCTTTTTTTCTCTGTCTCTTCTTTTGAGAGAATTGGCAACCTATATGCAATTTTAAGAAACAACACAGATGGCCCTGGATTACCTTTTGCCCAGGTCCCCTAGTAATGACATCTTGCAAAGCCATCGCACAATATCAAAATCGGGACATTGATTCGTGAAGATACAGAACGTCTCTGTCACCAGGACCCCTCGGGTTGCCCTTTCATAGCTCTCCCCACCTCCCTTAGCCTCCCCCCGTTAATTCGCCTTCCATCTCTAGAATTCTGCCACTTCACAAATACCATTTAAATAGACTCAAGCGGTATGTGATCATTAGGCCTGGCTTTCTCCACTCACTATCAGTCTGGAGATTAATCCCAGCTGTATTGTGCATCAGTTCACTATCTTTTATCGATGACAACATTCCAGAGTATGGATGTTCAGAGTTTGTTTCCCACACTGAAGGACAATGGGATCGTTCCCAGTTTGGAGCGAATGTGAATAAAGCCTCTCTGAACATTTTTATACAGATTTTTTTGCGAGAACATGAGTTTTCATTTCTCTGGGATAAATGCCCAAGAATGAAATCACAAGGTCAAATGGTAGTCCCACGATTAGTTTTATAAGAAGCTGCCAAACATGTACAGGGTGGCTGTGCACCATTTTACATTCCCGCTGGGAACATGGGAAAGATCCACTTCACATTCTTACCAGCCCTTGGTGACATCGCTGTTTTTTATGTTCTGATGGGCATGCACTGACATTGTGGTTTTAATCGGTACTTTCCTTATGGCTACTGACACTAGGTATCTTTCCATGTGCTTAGTTGCCGTCTTCGGCAAAATGTCTGTTCATGTCTGTTGCCCATTTTCTGATTGGATTGTCTGGTTTTTATTGAGTTCAGGTCTCCCTTTTTAAAACAGATTGCAGGGTGGAAATTAACCCAGTAATTCTGTTGGGTCTTTGCTCATCCCCTGGATCTCTTAGCCAAGGATTATTAGCAAGGTGGGGGTGGGGTGAGGGACTTGCATTTGAATCCCTATTTTCTGCTTTCAGTGGGGTGACAGGACGTGTTTGCACAGCAGCTTAGAAGCAGGGATGAGCATCTTTCCTCCAACCTGCTCTTTGAGGAGGGGCAATGAGGGAAGGGAGAAATGATGGGCTTCATGTTTCATGATGAAGGGCTCCGTGGTCTCCATCTGTGACCACCAGACCCAGCGAGTTTTAATCAGTGCCTCTCAAAGTTCCACGTGCCTGTGACCATAAGATGGAGATTCAGACTCACCTGGAGACCGTAAGATGCAGATTCAGACACACCTGGCCTGGGGTGGGTCCGGAGAGTCTGCCCTTCCCATCAGCTCCCGGAAGTGGAATGCTCCTGGTTCCTGGCCCAGGTTTGAGCAGGAAGGGCTGAAAGAGCCCCTCCCTCTCACAGAGGACACCGAAGCCCAGGCAAGTTAAACAATTTACCCCAAATCACAAAGTCCACACCAGCTCTCTTCCCACTCTCATTGCCTCCTTCATTGGCAGCGCTGCCTGCTCAGGGAGAATGATGTCCTTCTGAGGAAGCGGCCAGAAAATCCTGCCCTGGGGTGCATTTTAGTCGATGAGTTAGTGCAGTTTCCCCCCAGGGGTTTCTGCAGTTTGGGTCTGGTCTTGAGTGGTTTCGTGTCCACTGAGCAGATTCCAGGCTATGTCAATACATAGTGAGCACCTATCCCATAAACCAGCAAAGTTTCATCAAATCAGCAAACTGCAAACTTACAGGGCATGTGAGAGGGGTGTGTTTAGGCCTGACTTGTGTGCCTGACCCCCCTCCCACCCCCGAAATTCATATGTTGAAGCCCTAATGCCCAGTGCCTCAGAATGCAACTGTATTTGGATTCAGGTGTTTTAAAGAGGTAATCAAGTTCAATGAGGTCATTAGGGTGGGCCCTAATCCAATACAACTGGTGTCATATGAAGAGGAGATGATAACACAGACACACACACAGGGGGAAGATGGTCATTTACAAGGCCAAGGAGTGAGGACGGGAGAGATCAAATGTGCCAATACCTTGAGTTGGGCTTATGGCCTCAAAACTGTAGGGAATTAATCTATGTTTTGTAAACCACCCAGTTTATGGTACTCTGTTATGGCAGCACTACAAAACTAACATAGCTAATCGGAAGGCGAGAGGGGGAGGTAGCAATATTCCTTGGCACAGCCTTCAGGCAGGTGTGCTGGAGAGTGGCCATCTTTCAGCAGCAGATTACTTCCTCATCCGTCCCCAGCCCTGCCTTGATTTTCTCCGTAGTTACCTACCTTTGTGTTGAACCCTGAGACCCCAGGCATCCTCACTGTCCCCGACTTCACTTCTATTGACTTCTTTACTTGTTACAATATTAAATCCTGGAAGGTAAAACATGACTCTCAGACAGACGTACACTTGCTTGTTAAAAATTTTATTTAACTTATTAATCAATGAGAGAATGAATAAGAGGTTAAAACCAGGNCACTTCACTTCTATTGACTTCTTTACTTGTTACAATATTAAATCCTGGAAGGTAAAACATGACTCTCAGACAGACGTACACTTGCTTGTTAAAAATTTTATTTAACTTATTAATCAGAGAGAATGAATAAGAGGTTAAAACCAGGTCAAATGAGATTTAGACTTGCAGGGATTTATATTCTCCACTGGGTAATCTTTTGCATTGCTATGAACAGGACTCATTGGCGTGGCTCGAGACAGAGGATGTTTGCCTGACTATCCATTTTCCACACGTTTACTTCTATCTGTACATAACTAAATACTAGTCCAACCAAAAGCAATCAGAGGTGCACACACCCTTATAGGATCTGGTACTCCTGAATGATCTGGGGGACAAGAGACCAGCATTTTATTGGAAGGATACTAATAATCTCTTTTGCCCATTTCCAAACCTTTGGCCATTTTCCTAGCATACCTATTTTGCAACGTGTAAGGGGGTCCCTGAGAGTGATTCACACCCAACTTGGTGAGTCGGGGTGGGTGGGGAGGAAACTCACTCAGTCCTGACCTCACCTGGGGTCTGGTCCAGTCTGTCTCTCGCGGGCCAAGCTAAAGTCATCCTACCAGTTGACCTCCTTCCGAGGCCACTTGAGCCCCACTTGGGCCACACCTACGTCCCTCCGTGCGTCCTAAGTGCACGCTAAGTTGCTTCGGTTGTGTCCAACTCTGTGCAACCACGTGGACTGGAGCCTGCCAGGGTCCTCTGTCCATGAGTTTCTCCAGGCAAGAATACTGGAGTGGGTTGCCATGCCCTCCTCCAGGGGATCTNCGCTAAGTTGCTTCGGTTGTGTCCAACTCTGTGCAACCACGTGGACTGGAGCCTGCCAGGGTCCTCTGTCCATGAGTTTCTCCAGGCAAGAATACTGGAGTGGGTTGCCATGCCCTCCTCCAGGGGATCTTCCCAACCCAGGGATCAAACCCATGCCTCTCACGTCTACCTTCACTGGCAGGCGGGTTCTTTACCACTAGCTCCACCTGGGAAGTCTGCCATCTACATCCCTGGGGACCCACGGTTACCTGGTGCCTGAGACGAAGAACAGACCCTCTGCCATTGTTTCAGCAATTCTCCTTCTCAGCCTTCGCCACTTTGTCTTATTTAATGCATTTGTGAAAGTGCTTTATGTGGTAACTGATCATCCAGAGCCGGCCTTCAAGCTCTACATCCGCTTCCTTATTTCCGAGCTGGGAAAACTATCTGCTCCTTTAGTAATATACTTCCTTGCTCATTCTATGACATAGGCAGGTAACAGCTCACAATGCGGCAGAAAGAGGATTTAGCAGAATAAGCATTTAACAATATTTGAAACATTTATTCATCTTGAGTGCCTCTTATATGTTAGGCTGTATAGTCACAGCTAAGATAGATTTTCTTTTTTTTTTAAGAGTCAACCTGGGACTTCCCTGGTGGCCCAGTGGCTAAGACTCTGCACTCTCAATGCAAGGGGCTCAGGTTCGATCCCTGGCCAGGGAACTAGATCCCACATGCCATAACTAAGGGTCCTAATGCCACAACTAAGACCTGGCGCAGCCAAATAAATATATATTTTTAAAAGGTCAACCTTCCCATTCTAATGGGGATTATAGCCAGGAAAGCAGATAACTAGCAAATGAATGATCTGAGAAGGGCCACCGCCATACATTCCCAAGGAAAGGCAATGCCAAAGAATGCTCAAACTACCGCACAATTGCACTCATCTCATATGCTAGTANATATAATCAATCTGATTTTGGTGTTTTTCATCTGGTGATGTCCAAACAGATGGAGAGATATACCATGTTCTTGGATTGGAAGAATCAATATTTTGAAAATGACTATACTATCCCAAAACAATCTACAGATTCAATGCAATTTCTATAAAATTATCAATGGCATTTCTCAAACAATTAGTACAAATATTTTTATGATTCATATGGAAACACAAAAGACCCCCAAATCCAAAGCAATCTTGAGAAAGAAAAACAGAGCTGGAGGAATCAGGCTATCTGACTTTACAATATAAAGCTTTGGTAATCAAAACAGTATGGCACTGGCACAAAAAGAGAAATACAGATCAGTGGAACAGGATAGAAAGTTCAGAGATAAACCAATGCACTGTGGCTTCCTAATCTATGACAAAGGAGGCAAAAATATACAGTGGAAGAAAGGACAATCTCTTCAATAAGTGATGCTGGAAAAACTGGACAACTACATGTAAAAGAATAAAATTAGAACACTCCCTAACACCATACACAAAAATAAACTCATAATGGAATAAAAACATAAGTGTAAGGCCAGATACTATAAGACTCTTAGGGGAAAAAATAGGCAGAACACTCTTTGTCATAAATCACAGCAAAATCTTTTCTGACCCACTGCCTAGAGTACTGAAAATAAAAACAAAAATAAATGGAACTTAAAAGCTTTTGCACAGCAAAGGGAAACCATAAGCAAAACAAAAAGATAACCCTCAGAATGGGAAAAAAAATATTTGCAAATGAAACAGTTTACAAGGGATTAAACAGCTCATGCAGTTCAATATAAAAAACAAACAACTCAATCTAAAAAAAAAATGAGCAGTAGACCTAAATAGACATTTCTCCAAAGAAGATACAGATGGCAAAAGCATGAGATGATCAACATCACTAGTAGTAGTGTAATGCAAATCAAAACTACACAATGGAGTATTACTCAGCCATTAAGAAGAATACATTTGAATCAGTTCTAATGAGGTGGATGAAACTGGAGCCTATTATACAAAGTGAAGCAAGCCAGAAAGAAAAACACCAATACAGTATACTAATGCATGTATATAGAATTTAGAAAGATGGTAACGATAACCCTGTATGGGAGAGAGCAAGAGACACAGATGTATAGAACAGGCTTTTGGACTCTGGGAGAGGGAAGGGTGGGATGATTTGGGAGAATGGCATTGAAACATGTATAATATGACATATGAAATGAATCGCCAGTCCAGGTTTGATGCATGATACTGGATGCTTGGGGCTGGTGCACTGGGATGACCCAGAGGGATGGTACACGGAGGGAAGAGGGAGGGGGGTTCAGGATGGGGAACACGTGTATACCTGTGGCAGATTCATGTTGATGTATGGCAAAACCAATACAATATTGTAAAATAATCAACCTCCAATTAAAATAAATAAATTTATATTTTTTAAAAAACTACAATGAGGTATCACTTCACACAAATCAGAATGGTCATCAACAAAAAAATCTACAAACAATAAATGCAGGAGAGGGTATGGAGAAAAGGGAACTCTCCTACACTGTTGGTGGTAATGTGAATTGGTAAGCACCACTATGGAAAATACTATGGAGGTCTCTTAAGAAACTAAAATAGAGCCACGATATGGTCCAAGAATCCCACTCCTGGGCATATATCCAAAGAAAACCATAATCTGAAAGAATGCATGGACCCTGATGTACACTACAGCTCTACTTACAATAGCCAGGGCATGGAAGCATCAGCATCAGCTAAATATCCATCAGCAGAGGAATGGATAAGAAAGATGTGGCACATATATACAATGGACTATTACTCAGAGATGTGTATAAGAGACAGCATTTCAGTNTGTACACTACAGCTCTACTTACAATAGCCAGGGCATGGAAGCATCAGCATCAGCTAAATATCCATCAGCAGAGGAATGGATAAGAAAGATGTGGCACATATATACAATGGACTATTACTCAGCCATAACAAGGGATGGAATAATGACATTTGTAGCAACACGACTGGACTTAGACATCATCAAAGTGAGGTTAAGTTAGAAAGAGAAAGACAAGCATCATTTAATATTGCTTATATATGGGATGTAGAAAAGTAGTATCGGAGAAGGCAATGGCACCCCACTCCAGTACTCTTGCCTGGAAAATCTCATGGATGGAAGAGCCTGGTGGCTACAGTCCATGGGGTTGCTAAGAGTTGGACACGACTGAGCAACTTCACTTTCACTTTTCACTTTCATGCATTGGAGAAGGAAATGGCAACCCAGTCCAGTGTTCTTGCCTTGTGAATCCCAGGGACGGGGGAGCCTGGCGGGCTGCCGTCTATGGGGTTGCACAGAGTTGGACATAACTGAAGTGACTTAGCAGCAGCAGCAGCAGAAAAGTAGTATAGATGAAGTTATTTGCAATGCAGAAATAGAGTCACAGATGGAAAAACTTATGGTTAACAAGACGAGAAAGAGGGTGGGATGGCCTGGGAGATTGGGCTTGACATATATACACTACTATATACAAAATAGATAACTAGTAAGAACCTACTATTAAGCACAGGGAACTCTCCTCAGTGCTCTGTGGTGACCTAAATAGGAAGGAAATCTCAAAAAGAGTGGATATAGGTACACTAAGTCCCCTACAGAATGGGAGAAAATATTTGGAAATCATGTTTCTGGTAAGAGTTAATATCCAAAATACATAAAGAACTCTTACAACTCAATAACAAATAGGTAAATAACTCAATTTTGCAATAAAATGGGCAAAGGACTTGAATAGACATTTCTCCAAAAAAGATATACAAATGGCCAATAAACATGAAAAAACACTCATCTTTAATCATTAAAGAAACTGAAATTAAAACTATAATAATATACCCCTTCATAACTAATATAATAATTATAAAATAAATAAATAATAAGAGTTGGTGAGAATATTGAGAAGTTCGAAATCTTATACATTGCTGGGGGATGTAAAATGTTACAGCTGCTTAGAAAACAGTTTGAAACTTCCTCAAAAAAGCAAAACATAGAATTATCATATGACCCAGCAAATATACTCCTAGGTATATACCCAAAGGGACTTAAAACATACTCAAATAAAAACTTGTACATGGATGTTTATAGCAGCACTATTCATTCACAATAGCCAGTATGTGAAATGCCTATCAATAGATAAATAAATAAACAATGTGGTGTGTGAGTATGTGTGTATAAATATCCATTTTTTGCCAATAAGAAGATATGTGCTACAAAATGGATGAACCCAAAAAACATTATGCTAAGTGAAATAAGCCAGATTAAAAAAATAAATAGCATATGATTCCACTTACAGGAAATATCTGGAACAGGAAAATTCATACAGACAGTAAGTACATCAGAGGTTATTACTGGCTGAGGGGAGAAAGCAATGGGAAGTTATTTAATGCTTACAGAGTTTCTGTTTGAGGTGATGAAAAAAAATGGGAAACAGAGGTGATAGTTATACATGTCAAATGTAATTAATGCCACTGAATTGTACACTTATATTCAAAATTGAAAATAAATGTTTTGAGTAAACAATCTGCCTCAGAGCCTCTGCTCTTGACCACCATGGATGATATCCCAGGCCCTTTCAGTTGGAACACACTGACAGCACTATATCTGTAAAATATAGATAATAATCCCTGTACTCTCTCTCTCTCATACTTTTGTAAAAATCAAGTTAAATAAAGACTAGCACAGGGCTTTCTAAACTACAAAGAGTTGAAGTCAAGTGCCATTATTATCTTGAAGATTTATACCTAAATTACAACATTAAGTTGCTTTTCAGCACTGTGCAATAAAACATGTGTTTTGTCATATCCTGCAGCTCAGGCAATTTCAACAGCATTTTAAGTTTCCAATGGCAACACTCCAAGTGGTAAAACTTTACACTTGACCAGCCTGATAAGGATCTCTGGTCAGACTGGCTGTAACTACAACTTTTCCATTTAGGAGCACAAGATACCTTTTAAGGTATCTTGCACATGCTTGTCACAAAAGATTAATTCACCTAAGGATCTCATAACACTGATCAGAAAGAAAGTAAAACACACACACACACACACACACACACACATTGAAGGTGATAGCTCTTTCTCAAGGAGGCTAAGGAGNACCTTTTAAGGTATCTTGCACATGCTTGTCACAAAAGATTAATTCACCTAAGGATCTCATAACACTGATCAGAAAGAAAGTAAAACACACACACACACACACACACACACACATTGAAGGTGATAGCTCTTTCTCAAGGAGGCTAAGGAGACTTCCAGGGGAGCTAACATAGCATGAAATGCCAGACAGCATAGTAAGGAACAACAAAATGTCAGTGGTATCCAGCTTGTGAAATGGCTCCCAGATGAAGACCTACCACAGGCATAATCAGCTTGCTGAGAGGGTTCTTCAGCCTTTTCAGTTCTCCTGAGCAGTATGTTTTAGAAAGACTACCCAAAGAGAACCTGGCACATCCCCAGGCTATTGGCACCAAAACAACAGTGCTCACAGCAAAACAGTCTTGGACTAGATCTGTTTGAAGAACAGAGAGCAAAACACTTCATACGCATCTAGTGAAATCCATCCTAAAGTGAAAAACCAAGGCCAACACATTAAACAAAGCTATGAGGCAAGTACTCCATATACCTCAATATCCTGCTTTGGTCATATTTGATGTCTAAAACTCTTTTGCCTTCACCTATTTAATGAGGAAGAATTTTTGAATTCTTCTTGACTTCCATAGCATCTGAATTCACTTTTCATTTCCTGCTTTTGACTACACACTCTTGCCTTATTGAACTCGCCTTGGACTCAGCTCCCTTCCCAATTAGAAATTGCTATCACTTCCTGATTATAAACTATTTCAGTCATCATCTCAATAGAATCCATCAGAACCCCACCTCAGCACTTATCCATACACCCAAACACCCTTGGAAGGGATTAAAAGGAATAATGTATCATATGTTCTCAAATTTTTTAAATAATAAAGTAAAATCTCAAAATTTGAAATTCTATAAATATAATGGCTATGACTATCTACTGTGCACTAGGTGTTTAAACATATAGTCTAAAATCCTCACTTCAACCTTAGGAGGTAGGACCGATTAGTATCCTGTTTTGAGAAAACTGAATCCATGAGAGGTTAAGTCATTTCCCAAGATATTACAGTTAAGAAGTGGCAGAGATTTTCAAAAAAAATAGTGTGGAACAATTGGACATCCATAGTTCAAAAAAGCCCAAATAAATTTTTTAAAAAGCTCAACTTAAACCTTGTACCTTGTACTTCAGATATGCAGAAAACACCACCCTTTCAGCAGAAAGTAAAAAGGAAAGACCCTCTTGATTAAGGTGAAAGAGGAGAGTGGAAAATCTGACTTGAAATTCAACCTTCAAAAAACTAAGATCATGGCATCCACTCTCATCACTTCATGGCAAATAAATGGGGAAAAAAAACGGAAACAGTGACAGATTTTATTTTCTTGGGCTCCAAAATCACTGCAGATGGTGACTGTAGTCATGAAATTAAAAGATGCTTGCTGAAGGGGAACTAAAAAGCCTCTTGATGAAAGTGAAAGAGGAAAGTGAAAAAGTTGGCTTCAAGCTCAACATTCAGNTTCTATGCAGAGTACATCATGAGAAAGGCTGGGCTGGATAAAGCACAAGCTGGAATCAAGATTGCCAAGAGAAATATCAATAACCTCAGATATGCAGATGACACCATCCCTATGGCAGAAAGTGAAGAAGAACTAAAGAGCCTCTTGATGAAAGTGAAAGAGGAGAGTGAAAAAGTTGGCTTAAAGCTCAACATTCAGAAAACGAAGATCGTCGCATCTGGTCCCATCACTTCATGGGAAATAGATGGGCAAACAGTGGAAACAGTGTCAGACTTTATTTTTCTGGGCTCCAAAATCACTGCAGATGGTGACTGCAGCCATGAAATTAAAGACGCTTACTCCTTGGAAGGAAAGTTATGACCAAGCTACATAGCATATTGAAAAGCAGAGACATTACTTTGCCAATAAAGGTCTGTCTAGTCCAGGCTATGGTTTTTCCAGTGGTCATGTATGGATGTGAGAATTGGACTGTGAAGAAAGCTGAGCACTGAAGAGTTGATGCTTTTGAACTGTGGTGTTGGAGAAGACTCTTGAGAGTCCCTTGGACTGCAAGGAGATCCAACCAGTCCATCCTAAAGGAAATCAGTCCTGAATATTCGTGGAGGGACTGATGCTGAAGCTGAAACTCCCAATACTTTGGCCACCTCATGTGAAGAGCTGACTCATTTGAAAGACCCTGATGCTGGGAAAGATTGAGAGCAGAAGGAGAAGGGGATCAGAGAGGATGAGATGGTTGGATGGCATCACCAACTCAACGGACATGGATTTGGGTGGACTCTGGGAGTTGGTGATGGACAGGGAGGCCTGGCGTGCTGCGTTTCATAGGGTCACAAAGAGTCAGACACCACTGAGCGACCGAAATGAACTGAACTGAACTGAACTGCCATACGTGGCCTTCTGATATCCCCATCTTTTAAAGGCTTGTCCCTTGGCCCAGATGCCCCCTAGCTAGAAGCTCTTCAAGAGCACCGTCCCTGAGTTACCCTCGTACCTGTTGCTGGGCCCAGTCATGACTCGTTGGGACAGGCCATTGCCACGTGGGCAGGGTCTTCCCAGTGTCAGCCTGGAATTCTGTGTGTCATAGTTGTGTCAGCTAATGTGCTCTGGGGGAAACCTGGGTTTGATTAGGAGAGAGAAAAGAGCACAGGGTCCTGGGGAAATATTATGGGTTAATGGTGTCCTCCCAGAAAGGATGTGTTGAAATTCTACCCCCGCCCCCGCCCTTCCCTGGCCCACCTCACAATGTGACCTTATTTGGAAATAGGGTCCTTGCAGATGGAATTAGCTAAGTTAAGGGCATATGGGCGTTAGGTGGACCCTGTTCCAACCTGACTGGTGTCCTCATTAGAAGAGGAGAGAGCCACGTGAGGACAGAGACAAAATGGGAGATGCCACGTCACGACTAAGAGCGCCTGGAGTGAGGCCCCTGCTGACCAAGGAGAAGCTGGGAGAGGCGAGGAAGGACCCATCTCCACAGGTTTCAGAGGCGCCCTGAGTTTGGATTTTTAGCCTCCAAAACTGGAGAGAACATGTTTCTGTGGTTTTAAGCCTCCCTTCAACCCCCCTGCCCATTTTGTGGCGACTTGCTCCTGCAGCTCTAGACCCTGCCCACATGGCAATGGCCTGTCCCAACAAGTCATGACTGGGCACAGCAACAGGTACGAGGATAACTCAGAGACTGTGCTCTTGAAGAGCTTCTAGCTAGGGGGCATCTGGGCCAAGGGACATCAGAAACTCAAACAGCAGGCAACCAGTAATCTCCCGTATTCAGCAGGTAATGAAACATGCTTTCTGGTGTTCCAGTGGATGCAGCTCTGTGCTTCCAAGGCAGAAGGCGTGGGTTCAATCCCTGGTTGGGGAACTCAGCTTCCACAGGCCATGCAGATGCACTAAAAGATTTTTTTTTCAGTTATTAAAAAATTAAACAAAAAATGAAGTGGGGACAGAATTGAAATTAATAGTCCACCTGAAGGAGCTCTAGAGCCTTCGCTGCCCCGTTCCTATTTTGACTCTAGCCTAGATGAGGGATGAATAATAGCTGTTTTCCGGGGGTGACTCTCTTAATCACCTTTCAAAATGATTTTGCTTATTTTCCGTTTCTGTGCTATTGAAATATGGATTCAGACCATGAATGCTTTTATCGCATGGAAGGCTTTCGACCCGAGGTGTTTGGTTAAAAGGGCAGGACTCTGAGGGTGACAGACGCTGACTGACCCACTAACCCACTGTGACCATCCTGGTCAGGGCTGGGCGCTGGGCCAGTGTGATTGATGGCAGCTTTAGTGAAGAAGACTTGTCTGCGCTGCCTGCAGCTTTTGACCATGGGGTATTCCCAGGGGATAGGAAGAGCTTTTGGGGGGGTATTTTTGCAGGGGACAGGAAACCACCAATCTATCCTCTGGAAATTACTATCTGGACTGACAGCATAGATGCCTTCTCAGTTTGTCCAGTACTTCCTGCCAAGCCTCTGTGGTGTTTCAGTTTCTTAGCCACTCACTTCTTCTTGAAGCTCTGATGGCTCTGTGTGGTTCCTCAGACCAGCAGCAGCAGCAGCATCTGAAAACTTGTTAGAAGCCCACACTTTCAGGCCCAGGCCCAGACCCACTGGACTGGAAGCTCTGCAGGGTGTAGGGGGCCACCCAGGAAGCTGAGGTTAAATGAACCATCGAGGTGGCTCTGAAGCTCCCTGATTGTCTGAAAACCAGAGTCGAATCTGTTGCCATCTGCTTATAGCCTTGTCTTAAGGGACTTACGAGTCTTTCTAGCTGCTTCTTCACTTCCATAACATCTTACAGGGAGGCCACGATGAATTTTTTGGCCAACCCAGTACATATTGACTCATTGGGAAAAAACCCTGATGATGGGAAAGATAGAGGGCAGGAGGAAAAGGGAGCTACAGAGGATGAGATGGTTGGATGGCATCATCAAAACAGTGGACATGAGTTTGAGCAAACTCCAGGAGATAGTGAAGGACAGGGAAGCCTGGTGTACTGCCGGCCGTAGAGTGGCAGAGAGTCAATTTAGCAACTGAACAACAAACAACAATACATACACATGTATATACATATTCATACATATGTACATACATGCAGTCTTGGGCTCTGGGCGTCCTCCTGTTTTTGTTTTTCTCTCCTTCACAGCGTGACCTACTCATGCAGCTGTATGAACCTCCCGTTCTTGCAGCCCCCACGGCATGCACCCAGCACAGTTGCTCTGTCCTTCCCTTTCATATGACTGGTCTGACTCCAATCGCCTGCTCCCACAAACTGCTAGGATGCATCCTTGTATACCTTCTCTTACAGACTGGGGTAAACTTCCTGAGTTGCGTGCGGGCATGGGATTGCAGACTCATGTGGTGTACACATAGGTTAGCTGAGTTCTGTTGAGCTGCTCTCCAGAAGACGGCAGAGTCTACCGGCCCATCTGCATTGCGTGCTTATTTCCACCTCTTTAGATCTTTCTCAACAATTGCTATCATTTGACTTTCTAACTTTTCCTATGGTGTGGGTGTACAGGAGGGATCTCCTTTTACATAATTTGCATTTCTCTAACAGTGAGGTTAAAGCTCAACACTCAGAAAACTAAGATCATGGCATGTGGTCCCATCACTTCATGGGAAATAGATGGGGAAACAATGACAGACTTTATGTTTTGGGGCTCCAAAATCACTGCCGATGGTGATCGCAGCCATGAAATTAAGATGCTTACTCCTTGGAAGAAAAGTTATGACCAACCTAAACAGCATATTGAAAAGCAGAGGCATTACATTGCCAACAAAGGTCTGTCTAGTCAAGGCAATGGTTTTCCAGTGGTCATGTATGGACGTGAGAGTTGGACTGTGAAGAAAGCTGAGCACCGAAGAGTTGATACTTTTGAACTGTGGTGTTGGAGAAGACTCTTGAGAGTNGCGTCCCCCATCCTGAACCCCTCTTTCCCCTCCCTCCCCACCCCATCCGTCAGGATCATCCCAGTAGCATATACTTCTTGAGTCTACCCCAGTCCTGAATCTCAGAGGATTAACTGCAGGGCTCCTTAAAATGGCAGTGGCCCTTCACTTGTTTTGCACTGAGAAGTCGCCTCTCTCACTTGTCCTGTAGAAACCCTTAAAAATCCAAATGGAGAGGACTAGATGGGCAAACAGTGAGACCTCAATCCATTAGCAATTTTCACTGCACAGACACCAAGAATTTAAGCTAGAGGATAAACCCGTCAAAGCTCTGTGGCCAGTGTTTCATAAAAACCTGCTCTAGGATGCACTCACTGCTCTGCACCATTTTTTAAAATTTGCTTGAGAGCAATAACATGTATTCATGGCAACCTTCATGAGGTTACTACCTACAGATTACTCAATTCAACCAAGGTGATCCTGTCTGGCAATCTGTCTTGTACAGATAACTCGTGCAAGACTATGGTGGCCAGAGTTGACCATGGGATGGGATTTGGAGCACTCAGCCATTCTGTGGAATCACTGTCAATAACTTCTTCATACTGTGAAGTTCATCGTCAATACCTCAGAAGACTGCCATTTGTTTGTTTAAGTGAATGCTTTCTCTGAAAACTTCAGTAAAATCTGGTAGAGCAGAAAGAATTAAACTCCTTGCCTTGTTTTGAGGGTAGATGACTCACACATTGCAGTCTGTG
Organism: Neotragus pygmaeus; assembly: GCA_006410875.1. NCBI lineage: Eukaryota > Metazoa > Chordata > Mammalia > Artiodactyla > Bovidae > Neotragus > Neotragus pygmaeus. The sequence continues at coordinate 743,373 of SJYV01015492.1, read as the reverse complement.
GAGTGGAATACTAGGAACTCAGACAGAACAATGCTGGAAGGAAATTTCCTTTTCTGATTCTTAACCTGCTTCTTAGAAACCTGATGTATGAGCCTATATGTCACTATCTGGAAACTTTCCAAAAGTTATTCTATATTTAACTTCGAGTTTTATTAAATTAAGATAAATCCTCTGGGTCTATCAGATCTTCTGTTAAATTTCTAGGACAAGGATTATTAGTTGAAAATCTTAATATTATACACTGGCCTTCATTGACTAGGAACCATTGTATCATACATAGCATGGTCAGTGATGAATTGTTGAACAAATGGATTCCCTAGTGGCTCAGATGGTAAAGCATCTGCCTGCAATGTGGAGACCTGGGTTCGATCCCTGAGTCGGGAAGATCCCCTGGAGAAGGAAATGACAACCCACTCCAGTACTCTTGACTGGAAAATTCCATGGAAGGGGGAGGCTGGTGGGTTACAGTCCATGGGGTCACAAATAGTCGGACACAACTGAGCGACTTCACTTTCTTTCTAAGAGAAGAGTGAGAGCTGGCTTAACACTCAATATCACTCAGTGGTTATATTTTTCAAGAAAATCATCCAANGGCTGGTGGGTTACAGTCCATGGGGTCACAAATAGTCGGACACAACTGAGCGACTTCACTTTCTTTCTAAGAGAAGAGTGAGAGCTGGCTTAACACTCAATATCACTCAGTGGTTATATTTTTCAAGAAAATCATCCAACAAGAAGAAAAAAAAAAACACCATTTTTTTTCTGTAAAAAAATGGTTCTATTCATGTGAATTATTCATTATTCACTTATGGACATTAGAGAGTATAGACTCTATAATCAGTCAAACTTGAATTTTGATACAATATTTGCTATTTCTTAGCAATTTAAACTTGAAAAGATACCCTATTCCATTATCTCAGTTTTCTTATACTGTAAATTGTAATAATAATACTATTTACATCAAACATATGATACCCTTCCTAAGAAACTTATATACCACCCCCTCATGACAGAATCTAACATTTTCTCCAGGAAGCATCCATTGTGTTGTTGATAATGGTAGCTATCATGTGATTTTATCCTTTCAAGAAATAATTCTGAGAAACAACTTGGAGGAAAATGGCATGAGAAAGTAGCCTTCCTGATAATCGGCATACCCCAGAGCTGGCCCGTCTTAAGTTCAGGGTCATTCATTAGTATTGTTGGAAATGCTGCAGGTTCTATGACCATCTAACGCTGGATCTTTAGTAGAGGATACGAAGGCTAGAAATCATTGTTTGGATGTGAGCTGTGGCTTGGGAAAGACTTAAGAGCTAAAATTACTGAGGCTCAGATCTCAGCTGTGCTGCTTACTAGTCTTGTGAGTTTGAGTAAGTTTAACTTCTCATAGTATCTGTTTTCTTTTCTGTGGAATAACAGCAAGAACTGCTACTTTATAGGGATTATTTGAGGACCAACCACATCAGTACACGCAAAGAGAAAAACCATGAAAGTCACTGTCCCCCAAGGTCAAGGTGCCGTGCAATTTGGAGTGTTTTGATAGTTACTGTGCTACACTCTCAATTTCATTTATACAAATATTCTCAAGACAGTTCCTTCCTGCAGCAGAGCACGCACCACACACCCTTGAAATTAATAGTAGATGTGCACTGCATATTCTGTAATGTTAAGCAGAAGCCATTTATTTCCACAAGCTAAGCAGAGCCATTTACAAGCCAAGTTACATTTGATCTTATCTGAAGATATTTTATAACTAATCTTATAAACTTTGAACTATTGTGTTCACAATACTGTGGAAAACTCCTTACTCTAGCATACATAAATATTATAAATGGAATCCACTCTTTATTTTCTGAATCTGAGTTTTACTGCCTGACACATTTCCTTGGACAATTTTAAACATCAGCTTTACATCAAGAATTGTAAAGGTTTTTGTTTTTGTTTTTTAAATGAATTACCGAGTCAGGGAAATCCCAAATTATATATTCCAAAATCCCTCCCAAATTTATTGTTCAGACAGGGTGGCTCTACTCCCCAGTTCAAGCAACAATGTGTTCAGCAGTGTTTAAATCTCTGAATTATTACAAATGAGGTAGTGAGAAGTGTGTTTACAGTAAGTGCACAGGTTTATTAAAGGTCTTTGTGTTAGGTGAGACAGAGGAAGAAATCTTTCTATAGCATAAATGTAGGCAGTAAATTATCAGAATGTACATGATCCTATAACATCATCTTTACTTTGTTAACCTCAAAATTAATGAAAGTTGCTTAGCATATAAATAAAAGAAAACAAAGGAAATGGTGTCAAACTGCAATAAACTCCAAGCCCTTTGGCCACTGGTAAATGTTGGTATTGATAGGAAGTTTTCTCTAGTTTCTATTCATAATTCTTCAAAATTTACATTTCTGAGATACTTAGCATTATATGTTGGGGTCCAGCGTCCTTTTAAAAGGTAATATCTGCATCATTAAAAGATTTAGATTTGACAGTTCAAAAAATAGGTAGTTTATGTTTTCATCACTAATTTTCAGTTTGACCAAAGCTATCTTGAACCAGTTTTTTAATTTTATTTATTTATTTATTTTTGTCTCATAATATACAGAAAGAATAAAATCAAAATGAACACATGCACACACAGGAAAACATTCCTTGACGTAAGAAACTGACTCTAAGATCATTTAGGCGCTTGGAACATAGAGATGTTATTCTGGTTATTTTTGACACAAAGTTGGAGTGAGGTGATGAAGAGGCAGAATATAAGATATGGGGGAAGACTGTATTCTAGCAAAATAGCCCGAACATGATTAACTTGATTTATTTCAGCTCAAACACACTGATCTAAAACAACAATGGTAGTTCAGTTTTAGTTCAAATATTTAGAATGTTTGAATTGGATGTAACTTTTATTCAGTTTTACAATTTTCTTTGTCAAGGGAAAGAGAGGAGATATTGTAATTCAGTGCTTATCAGAAATTCAGTGCTTATCAGAAATTCAGTGCTTTCTTGGTTTGAAATCTTCACATATAATAACTTAAAAAAGTGTCATTAATCCTTTTCTATATTTATGTATGTCTATGCTGGAACAGGAAAATATCAGCTTATAACATCAAAGTACTCTGTGGTTTTTAGCACATTGTATTTGAAGGAAACTGAGTTTTGAACAATCGGTTCTCATTTTTGAAATACCATTGCATGCATAGCTTTCCCTGGTAACTAACACAATTGTACTTGCATTCTATTTCAATTCATTGTATATATGCTAGATGGGCCTGGGTGGTAGTCTGGTTTTCCTACATAAAAGGAATGTGCAGGATATTTGAAATTTGATTAACAAATTTTGATGATCAGTTTTACTGATTGTGAAAAGCATCTGAGAGAAAAATATCAGTGAAAATGAAGGGAATGGCAAATAGTATAAAGGAAATAATAGTAACTCATTAAAAGATTTGGGTTCTATAGAAAACATTCTTTGATATCCACAGGTCAGTTATGGCAGCAAATAAGAATTTGTAAGTATAGCCAGACTTCAATGAATGTTTCAGCTTCTAAGATATTTCATAGTTAAAATCAATGTATATTGTTTAAAAATGAAATATAAATGTAATATATCATTTTATACCTGCTACTCAGACAATAATGTAGATGTATGCTGAGGGTAAAAAGTGAAGAATCAAAGCACAACATCTGAAATAAATGTGGGTGAGTCATACAGTGTATATCATCCAAGCTGTCAAAATTGATTTCATAGAAATCTTGGATGTATCAGGTGGAAGTGACTAAGAGACAGAGAAAACTAGTTTGCCTCTGTTACGTCAAAATCCTAAGTCATTTTGAGCTTGGCTTCCATATCTGTAAGATGGGAATGAAGGTAATACCTATAGCATAAGATTATTGTAAGGATCACATGAGCTAATGTGTAAAGAACGATTACCTTGTTCTATTGAGTTACAACAAATGCATTGTTTCTCTCTCCCAGACCACAGCAGATGCATCATAGTAACAATTAAAGACATTCATGGTTCTGCCAGGAGAAACAGTCCTTGGAATCCCAGACTCCAAATACTTTATCTCTTACCCATGGGGCTTTTTAGGTGTAAAGTCTACAAGCAATAAATGCTGGAGAGGGAGTGGAGAAGAGGGAACCCTCTTACGCTGTTGGTGGGAATGCAAACTAGTACAGCCACTACGGAGTACAGTGTGGAGATTCCTTAAAAAATTGCAAATAGAACTGCCTTATGACCCAGCAAGCCCACTGCTGGACATACACACAGAGGAAACCAGAATTGAAAGAGACACGTGTACCCTGCAGCACTATTTATAATAGCCAGGACATGGAAGCAACCTAGATGTCCATCAGCAGATGAATGGATAAGAAAGCTGTGGTACATATCCACAATGGAGTATTACCCATTAAAAAGAATACATTTGAATCAGTTCTAATGAGGTGGATGAAACTGGAGACTATTATACAGAGTGAAGTAAGCCAGAAAGAAAAACACCAATACAGTATACTAACACATATATATGGAATTTAGAAAGATGGTAACGATAACCCTGTATGTGAGACAGTGAAAGAGACACAGATGTATAACAGTGTTTTGGACTCTGTGGGAGAGGGCGAGGGTGGGATGATGTGGGAGAATGGCACTGAAACATGTAAATTATCATGTGTGAAATGAATCGCCAGTCCAGGTTTGATGCAGGATACAGGGTGCTCGGGGCTGGTGCACTGGGATGACCCAGAGGGATAGGATGGAGAGGGAGGTGTGAGCGGGATTCAGGGTGGGGGACACATGTACACCCTTGGTGGATTCATGTCAATGTACGGCAAAACCAATACAATACTGTAAACTAACTAGCACTTAGTTAACACTTAGAATGCTTCAGGGAAATTCTCCAAACAGCTGTGGTTCATGACTCTCTAAAGTTCCTCTATGTGTTCCAAATCCTTACCTGCTCCTCTGTCAGTTTCATGCCTCTTGTTCGGTCTACCCTCTTTTAAGAGTTACCCTGTAATAAAACATAGGAATCATAGTTCTCAGTCCAGTAAAAAGGTGCAGGCTCTGCTCTTCTCCCGCTTCTCTCTGCAAGAAAACTCTGATGTGCTCAGCTTGGTGTGAGCCTCCTCTGTTTAAAAAGCTGGCATCAGTTCTGCGAATGAGCGAAAATGGTGAATTTCAGGGGATATGTTTGAAAGATGAACCATGTGTATTTTTTTGTAAATGAAACTTAGACTTGCTTTCTGCTCCCCAGGGCACCTGCAGAGCCTGGCGCACATCCTTGACCCTGTTTCTCCTCATTCAGGTGTGTGGTCTGAGAGCTGGAGTGCAGACTTCTCGGGATGGACAGTCGCACCCTCAGGAGCAGCCATTCCCTCGAGGGTAGAGGCATCAGCCCTGCAGTAGAGGTCCACCCAGCCCTCAGCAACGAGAGCTTCAGTGCACCTGCACATCACAGCTCTGACCCTGCCTCCGGTATCCTCACGACAGAGCAATTAATAATTAATCAAAATTTGGAGATTATATGCAGTACCAATATTTTCTTTCTTTCTTTCTTTCTTTCTTTCTTTTTTTTTTTTTGGTGCTAGTAGTAAAGAACCCACCTGCCAATGCAGGAGGCACAAGAGAACTGGGTTAATTCCCTGGGCTGGGAAGATTCCCTGGAGGAGGGCATGGAAACCCACTCCATTATTCTTGCTTGGAGAATCCCATGGACAGAGGACCTTGTGGGCTACAGTCCATAGGGTCACAAAGAGACACAACTGAAGGAACTTTGCACAGCATACACGGATATGCATAGTTTATGACTTGAAAGTTTTCCTCATAAATGAAGAAAGGATTATGCAACTAATCTGAGACTAGGGAATTGTGATTGCATCAAGAAAGCAGGAAAAGAAGAAAGGACCTGATCTAGTAAGAAGTGAGACGTGAGGGATAGTTCATCTGGGTGGAAGTGAAGGAGTCTATTGGTCTCATGGGTACTGAGGAACAAATGAGATGAATTAAAAATATAAGAAAACCAAGTGGTTTCATATATCAGAATTTCTTCAGTTTTTTTTCTACCAGTTTTATCGAGATTTAATTATCTCACTATAATAGAGTGCTAAGTTCCCAGCCCCATCACTTCATGGGAAATAGATGGGAAAACAGTGGAAACAGTGTCAGACTTTATTTTGGGGGGCTCCAAAATCACTGTAGATGGTGACTGCAGCCATGAAATTAGAAGATGCTTACTCCTTGGAAGAAAAGTTATGACCAACCTAGATAGCATATTCAAAAGCAGAGACATTACTTTGCCGACTAAGGTCTGTCTAGTCAAGGCTATGGTTTTTCCTGTGGTCATGTATGGATGTGAGAGTTGGACTGTGAATAAGGCTGAGCGCCGAAGAATTGATGCTTTTGAAGTGTGGTGTTGGAGAAGACTCTTGAGAGTCCCTTGGACTGCAAGGAGATCCAACCTGTCCATTCTGAAGGAGATCAGCCCTGGGATTTCTTTGGAAGGAATGATGCTCAAGCTGAAACTCCAGTACTTTGGCCACCTCATGCAAAGAGTTGACTCATTGGAAAAAACTCTGATGTTGGGAAGGATTGGGGGCAGGAGGAGAAGGGGACGACTGAGGATGAGATGGCTGGATGGCATGATGGACTTGATGAACGTGAGTCTGAGTGAACTCCGGGAGATGGTGATGGACAGGGAGGCCTGGCATTCTGTGATTCATGGGGTCTCAAAGAGTCGGACACGCCTGAGCAACTGAACTGAACTGAAGTTTAAGGGGCCCAGCCTAATGATATGACTTACATACCAATGAAATGATTTTCACAAGTTTACTGAGCATCCATCTTCTCATATAGATACAAAATAAAAGAAAAAGAAAACGTGTTTCTCCTTGTGATGATAATTCTTGGGACTTACTCTCTAGACAACTTTCACATGTAATATATGGCAGTATTAATTGCTTCAACCCTGTTGTACACTGCATTCCCAGTATTAATTTATCATTTAAGAGAAAGTTTGTACCTCTGGACTGCCTTTTTACCATATAGAGACATTATTGTTGATTGTATTCCCCGCACTCCATATACAATTTTCTGTGACTCATTTATTTTATAAGTGGAAGTTTGTACTTCCTAATCTCCCTCACCTATTCTGCTTAGGCCCTCCAGCTGCTTCACTCTTTTCAAACTAGCATTTTTCCCCCTTTGGAAAAACACCCAAAAGTGGAATTACTCGATCGTACAGTATTTTTACGATGTGCACTCCAGTACTCTTGCCTGGAAAATCCATGGACGGAGGAGCCTGGTGGGCCACAGTCCATGGGGTCGCTAAGAGTCAGACACGACTGAGCGACTTCACTTTTACTTTTCACTTTCATGCCTTGGAGAAGGAAATGGCAGCCCACTCCAGTGTTCTTGCCTGGAGAATCCCAGGGGCGGCGGAGCCTGGTGGGCTGCCGTCTATGGGGTCACACAGAGTCAGACACGACTGAAGCGACTTAGCAGCAGCAGCATGCTGAGCCGCTCAGTTGTGTCCAACGCTTTGCGACCCCATGGAAGGCAGCCCGCCGAGATCCTCTGTCCATAGGATTCTCCAGGGCAGATCCTGGAGTGGGCTGCCATGCCCTGCTCCAGGGCATCTTCCCGACCCAGGGGCTGAACCCAGCTCTCTCGCACCTCCTGCATTGGCAGGTGGGTCCTTCACCACCAGCACGACCACGACCACGTTACCGTCTGAGCCACCAGGGTTGTCCTGCTCTCAGCTTTCGGAGGCAGCCCCATCCTCTTTCCAGAGTGGCTGTACCAGTTTACATTCCCTCTAACACTGCGCAAGGGTTCCATTTTCTCCACATCCTTCCCAATACTTGTTCTTTGTTGATTTTTTTATAACAGCCCTTCTGAAAAGAGCCAGGTGATATCTCATTTTGATATTGGTTTGGATTTCCCTAATAATTAATGATTTGACCATCTTTTTATGTGTCTGTTAGCCATCTGTCTATATTCTTTGGAAAAAGGATTTTTTTTCCTTTGGGGAAAAAAATATTTTTTTCTCTGGAAAAGAAAATATATTTTTCTTTTTTTTCTTTGGAAAAAAGATATACAAGTTATTTATTCAGGTCCTCTGCCCATTTTATAACTGAGATCTTTGTATTTTTTATGTTGAGTTGTATGCATTCTTTATATATTTTATATATCAATCCTTTACCAGATATTTCACTTGCAAATATTTTCTCTCATTCAGTAGGCAGCCTTTTTGTTTTGTTAATACTTTCTTTTGTTGTGTGAAAGTTTTTAGCTTGATGTACTCCCATTTCTTTTATTTTTGTTTTTGTTTCCCCTCTCCTGAGGATACTGCTGCTGCTGCTGCTGCTAAATCGCTTCAGTCGTGTCTGTGTGCGACCCCATAGACGGCAGCCCACCTGTCCCTGGGATTCTCCAGGCAAGAACACTGGAGTGGGTTGCCATTTCCTTCTCCAGTGCATGAAAGTGAAAAGTGAAAGTGAAGTCGCTCAGTTGTGTCTGACTCTAGCGACCCCATGGATTGCAGCCTACCAGGCTCCTCTGTCCATGGGATTTTCCAGGCAAAAGTACTGGAGTGGGATGCCATTGCCTTCTCTGCTCCTGAGGATACATATCCAAAAAAATATTGCTGAGACAGATGTAAAAAAAAGTACTGCCAGTTTTCATCTGGGAATACTTTCTCATACCATATAGAAAAATAAACTCAAAGTGATTAAAGACGTATATATTAACCTGAAACCATCATTTTTTTATCTCAGCAGTACTAAACTTGAGAAGAATAAGATCAAGAATACTGTAAAATATATAGCACAGATTATATATCATCGTACTTTATAAAAATGAATAAATAATTAATGTGTCACTTAGGAATGCTTTTGCCCTTGGGTTTCAAAAACTTGACTCAGGATATTAGAAATATCCAGTTTCTGTGTGAGGTCAATGAATGGATGCAGCTTGCAGCTCCAGCAATGATATTCTTATTCAGAGCAAAAAAGAAAAAAAAGCAAAGTGAGCAGGCTCAGTGCATCCCTGCGTTCTGTCGATTTCTGAGTCTTCTGGCTGACATATGCAGGCGTGCACACACAAATGCACACGGTGTCATCGCTGCTGTTGCTTTTCATCTGTGTGCGTCTGTTTACCTTGGTCAGACACACTGCAGCCCTATTCCTAGCTGCAAGTGAGTTTTAGAAATTTAGTTGCCAGCTTTTCGACCTCTGTCATTGGCAGCTATTCGTTGGTAAAGAAGGAGCTTTGGAATGAATGCCAGGTAAGAAAGAGACTAGACAGTGTCTGCCATCGATGTCAACTATTTAGACTGTTTGCTATCAACAAGTATGTGAGCTTCGAAAACCAGATAAATACACACTGTAGGGACTGTCAGTGTCGATTCATGGGCAAATAATGTTGCATAAAATTGTAGAGTTCTTTTTAGGCTTGAATGTGAACTTCAGTCCCCACCCTTTGTCCAGGGTTGTAAAACCTAGAGATGATAAAATTTTATGGCTAACATGAACACACGTATGCAGCAGTGATTAAACCAAAGAAATCGATTGAGATCATTTATGCCATAAATGTAAAGATTCTCCTCTTTAAAATACATGCTCTGTATTTTGAATGAAAACTAATGTACTTCCTACTTGGAATATGCAACCAACGGCCATATTTCTGATATACTAAATTTTAAAACTTCAGCTAATAACTAAATATCTTCTAGGGCTGCTATATTCTCTGTAATCATTCAGACAAGGCCTGCATTTTATAACAAAATTATTTAACTTAACACCTTGCTTTATCAGGTTAGTAGTATGTTTATGATTCCATTGCAAGTACAGTAATGTAACTATTCTTGACTTTTTGCTTCTTTATCATTGTTGAAAAGGGGTAAGAAAGGTAGAAAGATGTCTTGAAGTACCGAATATTTATGTCAATATGTTAGCAAAACTCTTCTTAAGACTCCTAGGCGTTATCACAACCTGAGTTTCTTCACTAATTTTGATTATGGCTAAAGAAAAATATTTTTAAGGCGGCTTATAATGTCTTCATCACTGACTCGATGGATGTGAGTCTGAATGAACTCTGGGAGTTGGTAATGGACAGGGAGGCTTGGCATGCTGCGATTCATGGGGTCGCAAAGAGTCAGACACGACTGAGCGACTGAACTGAACTGAACTGATAATGTCTTCCAGGTACTCCAAGCTCATGACTTGTTTTTTTTGTTGTTGTTGTTTGGTCTCACAATGATATACACATTTGTTTATTATTTTCACTTGCTGAATTTTGAATTCAAGGAAGATAATCAACCTGAGAATAAATATTCTAGTTAGCACATTGGTAACTTGGGGTAAGAGCTGCATTTGCAGTCACCAAAGCTAAAGAAAGTGAGATAAACGACACAATGGGATCCATCATCATTGTAACAAGATGAGTAGTTGAAACCTTAATTGTGCTTGCTCACTCAGTCTCTCTGTTTCTCTCTCTCTCTCTCTTTGCTGCAGAATTGTCAACAAGTAATTAGAAAAGTAATTTTCTTCTCCTTTTCCACTGAGGGCAGAATTTCCAGATAAACTATAGCATGCTCAGTTCTATTTGAATTTCAGGTCAATAGCAAATCTTTTTTTTTTTTTTGGTAAGAGAATCTACAAAATATTGCCTTGGATAAACTTATACTAAAGAGATGAATCTTTGTTTATCTGAATTTCAAATTTAGCTAAACATGTGCATTATTAATTGCTAAATCTAACAACCTCCCTTAAGGGGGTCTCGGCCATGTGCTCTTGCCCCTCCCCCTCACCTCCCCCCCCCCCGGATCC
>SJYV01015492.1:684916-732465 GCA_006410875.1 Neotragus pygmaeus | reverse complement strand
CCCTCACCTCCCCCACCCCAGGATCCAGAGGCCCCAGAGGAGGAAGAATGAGCTGAAAGTTAACAGCTATTTTGATGCATGTTCATAGGGGTGGATTATAGTTTATTTTTGTTGATGAAGGAGGAGCATTTTTTTTCCCAATGGTGCTAGATATGTGTGATCCAAATTGTGAAAATTGGGAAAAAGGGTTTCCGCAGCGGGAGTGCGAGGACAGGCGTGTGAGCAGCCAGTGAGCAGCAGGCAAGAGGGCTTGTCCTGACCCGGGAACATGGTTCAAGCTCCACTGGCGTCAAACATTATCATCAAGATACCAGCCTGAGCAGAGACCGTGAGAAGGCTTCAGAGAAAGCCAAAGTACCAGAGAATTAGTTCCTGACAACATCAGACAACATCAGACAGTCACCTAAGAAATACTTGAAATCCCTAATATACTGTATAACATTGCTTTAGGACCTTCTGTTGAAAATGTGAGGTTATTTTTTGTTACGGTTGTGTTTGTTTGAAATGAGAAAAATGGGAAGTTTTGTCAGGTCGTCCATTGGAAGTATAGCATGGAGGGACTTGCTGATTCTGAAGGGAAAACTAAATTCTTGCCAAAGTCGTTTGGTTTCTAAGAGCAAGGAATGCTATGTCTGGCAGAACTTGGCGATGACATAGCCAGGCTTGGCGCCTAACCTAAGCTGAAGATAGCTCTGCCCAAAGGCTTTGTTACAGTGATCATATGTAGTACCTTACCTTCAAAAAGTACATGATGACTTGCCGAGGTGTTGACATAACTTTCTCTTTACACACCCAGGCTCACAGACACCCAGACATATACACACATCCTTACTCTCACCCATATTCCTAGCGTAATATGGTAGCCTCTTTGTATTTCACTTCTTCTTTCTCTATTTTCTTTCTCCTCCAGAAACAGAGAAAGGTGTAAGCTAGTCTGGACCTTAAGATGGAGTAACAGTCATTAAAATGCAGGAGCACATGGCCAGTTGCTATATTTGGCATGCTCATCATTTTATCCTATACCTAGTACAGTACTTAGAATACTGGGCAGTATATGTTTGTTGAATGATATAATGGGTTAAATTACCCACCATTCATGTGACTGGGCTGACAAGAGTAAAGTTTAATAGAAAATGACTCTTGGTAAAGTAGGAAACAGGTCTGGGCCCAGCTCTGCCAGTCACTAGTTTATGGCTTTGAATCTGTTTCTCAACTTCTCTGGGCCACGCACTCCGCAGAAATTGAAGAAATTGGGCCAGATGATAGCTAAAATCTTCTCAGACGTATCTTTTCATGATTCATTAGGCCTTGTCTGAGAAGTTCATTTTGCCATCAAATTAATTTTACTGACAACAGTTTATTCTCAGAATCTCCCAGTATGTTTGTGACCACACACTATGATCTGTAGTTACTGACAATTCTCCGCTATTACCTAATTTTCTTGAACCTGAAAATAGAATACAAAGTTCACCAACATTTTGCTGGCCTTTTAAGTTATATATGTGTTGAGATGCTCAGTTGTGTCCAACTCTTTGTGACCCCATGGACTATGGGACAACCGCCAGGCTCCTCTGTCCATGGGGATTCTCCGGGCAAGAATACTGGACTGAGTTGCCATGCCCTCCTCCAGAGGATCTTCACAACCCAGGGCTCAAACCCAGGCCTCCTGCATCGCAGGCAGATTCTTTACCATCAGAGCCACCAGGGAAGCCCTTTCAGTTATATTTACCCTTTCACAAGTATTTTGTTGTGTCTAATTAGAAATATCATTAATAACCTTAACATATTAATTACCTATGTTCTCAATTTTGTGTTTTACTGTCAATAATATTTTTTAATTGCCTATAAATCAATTCCTTTTAGACCGAGTCCATTTCCCCCCCACTAGGAAAATCTTATAGCCTATGCTAATTTACAGAGCTATAGGCACATTATGAATAGTTAATAAAGTTCTGTTTCTTATTTCAAAAGTCATTGTTTTCTCTTTCATTGTATGATTGTGATGTGTATGGAAAATTATGCTAGTTCTCCAACATTTGAATTTTTTGATCCATAGTTCACTTCTTTATTGATGTTTAAATGAGATTTCTTCAAACTTTCCTCATGTTTTTGACAGATATAAATATTGTTCTGATTGCATAATGTTCCATGCTAAGTCACTTCAGTCATGTCTGACTCTGTGCAACCCTATGGACTGTAGCCCGCCAGGCTCCTCTGTCCATGGGATTCTCCAGGCAAGAATACTGGAATGAATTGCCATTCTCTTCTCCAGGGGATCTTTCCAACCCAGAAATCGTACCTGTGTCTCTTATGCTTAACCCGCATTGGCAGGCAGGTTCTTTACCACTAGCACCTTTTACAAATTACCATGTTTATTATCTACTAACATAATATCTTTCTTCTAAAATATTTTCTATTAATATATATGTAACATTATATAACTAAGCCCCTATTTTATAACTTTACACATTTTCCCAAAATTTTATATGTAAAATCAAAACGATAAATAATAAAATACCTGAAAATTATGCATTTTAATACTTTGTATTTTAAAATATAAATTATACATGTAAAAAATATCTAAGCCATAAGAATAATTTTGAGCTTTTCTCAAAACTTCACAAGCTTACACTCTCCAATAAATTTATAAGCTAGAAATATCCCAAGTCCATTGAAATAATGAAAATTAAATAACACGCATTTGCTATTCTCTACGAGTCCTGGTTGTTTCTCAAGTGGTAGTGACAGATTATGCTGAGTCCTCCATACTTTCTGCTTTATGCAGCACATTGTGGTGAACCGACCGCTGAGGTTAGAAAATAGTAACTTTTGTTCACGCTTGCATGCCAATGGTTAACAAGCCTCTTTAGAAGTATATGGTACACATTATGCATTTAAATTTCACATATAACCATTTTTCAAATAACTATAATATAGGAGCTTCTTCCTTTTATCTCACAGGAAACTGCCCTTTCCTCAGGGAAATAAAACTCGTTCAAAGAACTACCATATGTGAATTCATACTACAGATAGTTTTTACCATATGTGTTATGAGACCAACAATCCAAGATACTTTCAGCCTTGAATCTGAATTTCCTGCCCTCTGTCAGGTTAAACCAAGCTCTTCACATTGCGGTGAATTTGAATGCATTTCAAGTGAATTATATACTGAAGACAATACTTTAAAATAAGTGGAGGGTAATTAAACATTCATTTTTTTATTCATTGAAGTAACATTAATCATAATAAATCATTTAAAATTAACCGTTATTGGAGTATAGCTGCTTTCCAATATTCTCTTAATTTCTGCTGCACCTGTAAGTCAGCTGCATGTGTGTGTGTGTATATACATATATATATGTCAGATGCCCTCTTTTTCGGGGTTCCTTCCCATTTAGGTCACCACAGAGCCCTGAGCAGAGCCCCCTGTGCTGCCCAGCTGGCTCTCAATCCTCATCTGCTTGGAACATAGTCGTGTGTATAGGTCAGGTCCAGTCCCTGTGAGCCATCCTCCTGGGGGTCCATGCACTTCCGTTCTAGGCCTGTGGCTCTGTTTCAGCCCTGCAGTTATGTTCACTTGTACCGTCTTCCTAGACTCCACATGTAAGCGATACTCTACAATGTCTGTTTTTGTCTTTCAGACTTACTTCACTCAGTGTGACAATTTCCAGGTCCAACCACATCTCTGCAAAGGGCACAATTTCACTCCTTTTTTTATAACTAAGTAATATTCCATTGTATATGTGTACATCTTCTTTTTCCATTCCTCTGTTGGACATTTAAGTTGCTTCCATGTATTGGTTATTGTAAATAGTGCTGTAAGGAATATTGATATGCATATCTTTTGAATTATATTATCAGACAGTATGGTACAAGCACAAAAACAGAAATTCAGATTAATGGAGTAGGATTGAAAGTCCGGAGATAAACCCACACACTTATGGTCACCTATCTATGACAAAGTAGACAAGAACTTACAGTGGAGAAAAGACAGTCTCTTCAATAAGTAGCACTGGGGAAATTGGACAGCTGCATGTAAAAAAAAAAAAATTAGAACACTGTCTAACACCATGCACAAAAATAAACTCAAAGTGGATTAAAGACCTAAATGTAAAGCCAGTCACTATAAAATTCTTAGAGGACAACTTAAACAGATCACTCTTTGACATAACTCACAGTATGATCTTTTTGACCCACCTAGGAGGGTCTTTGGAGAAGAAAATGACAACCCACTCCAGTATTCTTGCCTGGAAAATCCCATGGATGGAGGAGCCTGGTGGGATACAGTCCATGGGGTCACAAAGAGTCAGACACGACTAAGCAACTTCACTTCAAAGGAGGGTCTTGAAAATAAAAACAAAACAACAACAACAACAAAATAGGCCCCAGTTTATCTTAAAAGCTCTTGCACAGCAAAAGAAATCATAAACCAGATAAAAAGACAAGCCTCAGAATGGGAGGAAATATTTGCAAGTGAAGCAACCGACAAAGGTTTAATCTCCAAACTGTACAAACAGCTCAACACCACAAAAACAAATAGCCCAATCAAAACATGGGCAGAAGAACTGAATGGAGGTTTCTCCAAAGAAGATATACAGATGCCCAGAAAGCACATGAAAAGATGCTCAGTGTCACTAGTTGCTAGAGAAATGCAAATCAAAACCACAATGAGGTATCTCTTCACCAGGTCAGAATGGTCATCATCAAAATAATAAATGCTAGAGAGGGTGTGAAGAAAAGGTTATCCTCTTACCCTGCTGGTGAGAATGTAAATTGATACAGCCACTATGGAGAACAGCTTGGAGGTTTCTTAAAAAACTAAAAATAAACTACTGTGTGACCCAGTAATCCTACCACTGGCCGTATACCTGGAGAATGAATCCATTTTGGATTCATGTGGAACATAGTCCATAATTCCCAAGAATCCAACTACACCCTGTTTATATTCCTAATCTGTCTTTATAATAACTCTGCTTTGTGAAGCAAAAAAGTTATTTGATGGCAGTATAAAGGTATAGTTTATTGTTATGTTGAATTTGTTGTGTGATAACACATTGGCTACACATGAATAAACCATTCACCTCAATCCTGCAAACAACATTTTGAACTTGTATAGCATAGCATCACTGACTCGATGGACGTGAGTCTGAGTGAACTCCGGGAGTTGGTGATGGACAGGGAGGCCTGGCGCGCTGCAATTCATGGGGTCTCAAAGAGTCAGACACGACTGAGCGACTGAACTGAACTGAACTGATAGCAACTAATGCTTCAATATTATCAATCGAAGGAGTAGACAGAGATCAGTGGTAACCTAAGATAATTTTCTTTTTCTAGTTTTTTTTGGGTTCAGTGATATCTCAAAACTTTTACTAATCTTAGAAGTCAGGTCAGTTATAATTAAAAAAAAATAAATTTTAATAGTAAACAACAGTTTTGAACATATAAATTTTAAAAAGTCAATTAAGATGATTCTTTCNTGTCAGATGCCCTCTTTTTCGGGGTTCCTTCCCATTTAGGTCACCACAGAGCCCTGAGCAGAGCCCCCTGTGCTGCCCAGCTGGCTCTCAATCCTCATCTGCTTGGAACATAGTCGTGTGTATAGGTCAGGTCCAGTCCCTGTGAGCCATCCTCCTGGGGGTCCATGCACTTCCGTTCTAGGCCTGTGGCTCTGTTTCAGCCCTGCAGTTATGTTCACTTGTACCGTCTTCCTAGACTCCACATGTAAGCGATACTCTACAATGTCTGTTTTTGTCTTTCAGACTTACTTCACTCAGTGTGACAATTTCCAGGTCCAACCACATCTCTGCAAAGGGCACAATTTCACTCCTTTTTTTATAACTAAGTAATATTCCATTGTATATGTGTACATCTTCTTTTTCCATTCCTCTGTTGGACATTTAAGTTGCTTCCATGTATTGGTTATTGTAAATAGTGCTGTAAGGAATATTGATATGCATATCTTTTGAATTATATTATCAGACAGTATGGTACAAGCACAAAAACAGAAATTCAGATTAATGGAGTAGGATTGAAAGTCCGGAGATAAACCCACACACTTATGGTCACCTATCTATGACAAAGTAGACAAGAACTTACAGTGGAGAAAAGACAGTCTCTTCAATAAGTAGCACTGGGGAAATTGGACAGCTGCATGTAAAAAAAAAAAAATTAGAACACTGTCTAACACCATGCACAAAAATAAACTCAAAGTGGATTAAAGACCTAAATGTAAAGCCAGTCACTATAAAATTCTTAGAGGACAACTTAAACAGATCACTCTTTGACATAACTCACAGTATGATCTTTTTGACCCACCTAGGAGGGTCTTTGGAGAAGAAAATGACAACCCACTCCAGTATTCTTGCCTGGAAAATCCCATGGATGGAGGAGCCTGGTGGGATACAGTCCATGGGGTCACAAAGAGTCAGACACGACTAAGCAACTTCACTTCAAAGGAGGGTCTTGAAAATAAAAACAAAACAACAACAACAACAAAATAGGCCCCAGTTTATCTTAAAAGCTCTTGCACAGCAAAAGAAATCATAAACCAGATAAAAAGACAAGCCTCAGAATGGGAGGAAATATTTGCAAGTGAAGCAACCGACAAAGGTTTAATCTCCAAACTGTACAAACAGCTCAACACCACAAAAACAAATAGCCCAATCAAAACATGGGCAGAAGAACTGAATGGAGGTTTCTCCAAAGAAGATATACAGATGCCCAGAAAGCACATGAAAAGATGCTCAGTGTCACTAGTTGCTAGAGAAATGCAAATCAAAACCACAATGAGGTATCTCTTCACCAGGTCAGAATGGTCATCATCAAAATAATAAATGCTAGAGAGGGTGTGAAGAAAAGGTTATCCTCTTACCCTGCTGGTGAGAATGTAAATTGATACAGCCACTATGGAGAACAGCTTGGAGGTTTCTTAAAAAACTAAAAATAAACTACTGTGTGACCCAGTAATCCTACCACTGGCCGTATACCTGGAGAATGAATCCATTTTGGATTCATGTGGAACATAGTCCATAATTCCCAAGAATCCAACTACACCCTGTTTATATTCCTAATCTGTCTTTATAATAACTCTGCTTTGTGAAGCAAAAAAGTTATTTGATGGCAGTATAAAGGTATAGTTTATTGTTATGTTGAATTTGTTGTGTGATAACACATTGGCTACACATGAATAAACCATTCACCTCAATCCTGCAAACAACATTTTGAACTTGTATAGCATAGCATCACTGACTCGATGGACGTGAGTCTGAGTGAACTCCGGGAGTTGGTGATGGACAGGGAGGCCTGGCGCGCTGCAATTCATGGGGTCTCAAAGAGTCAGACACGACTGAGCGACTGAACTGAACTGAACTGATAGCAACTAATGCTTCAATATTATCAATCGAAGGAGTAGACAGAGATCAGTGGTAACCTAAGATAATTTTCTTTTTCTAGTTTTTTTTGGGTTCAGTGATATCTCAAAACTTTTACTAATCTTAGAAGTCAGGTCAGTTATAATTAAAAAAAAATAAATTTTAATAGTAAACAACAGTTTTGAACATATAAATTTTAAAAAGTCAATTAAGATGATTCTTTCGTAAGAATNCAATTCATGGGGTCTCAAAGAGTCAGACACGACTGAGCGACTGAACTGAACTGAACTGATAGCAACTAATGCTTCAATATTATCAATCGAAGGAGTAGACAGAGATCAGTGGTAACCTAAGATAATTTTCTTTTTCTAGTTTTTTTTGGGTTCAGTGATATCTCAAAACTTTTACTAATCTTAGAAGTCAGGTCAGTTATAATTAAAAAAAAATAAATTTTAATAGTAAACAACAGTTTTGAACATATAAATTTTAAAAAGTCAATTAAGATGATTCTTTCGTAAGAATTTGATTATACCTGTGTTAACAACCCTGAGATAATGTAAAAATTATAGACACTGCTTACAGAAAAAATTCTCACCTTCTAAAATTTCCCCACTGCTTAAATTCAGTTTTGTTTCTCCCATACTATCCTTTTGTAGGGAATTTTTACATCAACCATGAATGAATTGATTTGAATTGCACAGGCATTGAATTCTTATGTCAAAATTCAAGAGGTGGATTAGAGAGAAACTGTGATCCAAAGATTGTTTTCCACAAAGTTCTTTTGAATTATGCATAAATGACATTTGAATTCTGCTGTTTGAAGTTTATAATTCGGATAGCTTTTAAAATTTTAATGAGTTGTTTGGGTCATTTTACCAAAAAAATAATGACCAGTCAGACCAACTAAATAAGGATCCTGAGAAGTATGTGAGACACTTATACATTTTGACTCATTTTCTGTCCTCTGGAATATTCCATGCTATTCACTACATTATAGGGTTTAATTACTGCATGTAATTCTATTGAACAGTCATCTTCAGGTCTTTCAAATGTCCAATTAAATGCAGAATAATTGAGTGTAGTGATCTTTCCATAAATAAATGTGTTCCAGCAAAAGATTTTGATCTCTTTAGGAGCCGATTCATGTACATCAAGATTATAAACTAAAACACTAAAGAAACGAGGTTACCACTTGTGAATTCTTCAAAATATACCAGACAGAGAAAGGAAGTAGAGGGGAAAGGTAAGAAGTCTACTGACTGACGTGGCTTTACACTGTGACTATCTCCACAGCCCTAAGAAAACGAGAATGCAATATTTTACTGCAGAAAATATGTACAACCAGCGATAGAGGTCTTTTAAGAAGTATTTTATTAGTTTACTTAAGGAAACATTCAAGTTCAATAATTCAGAAATTATTAGAAGTTCTGAATTCTGTTATTCTTTTGAAAAATTAGAATTTATCAACATAGATGTTATTCAACGATGATGGCTTAGACAAATTCTGTGAGTTGCAAGGGGGTTATGAGGTAACTCCAGATATTCCCAGCATGCCTCATCAGTTAACTTCTCCTGAGTGACAACCACCCCGATTTCTGATGGCCTAAAGCAGTAACCATTTGCTGAGCTCATACTACTGCAGGTTGACCGTTGGCCCTAAAGCCAGCTTAACGATGTTTATGGCCTTGGGTAAGCCTTGGTGAAGCCTTGGTTGGGCTTCCCTAGGTGTCTGATTTATCTGCCAGACAGGTGAGGGCTGGTAGTTCAGGTTGGTCTCAGCTTGGATGGCATGTGCCTGATCCAGCAGGGAAGCCCAGGCTTGTTCACAGGGTAGTTCATCAGGATTTCAAGACAAAGAGCATCATGGAACCTTGGCTCAGAGCTAGATCAGCAGCACTTCTCCCTTATTCTTGTCAGACAGGACATTGCACAGGCCAGTCTGGATTCTCGGCGTGGAGGAGTGGACTCTTACCCCTTATGAGAGGAGCTGCAGGGTTACATTGCACAAAGGACACACACTAGCCACCTGGGCGACTGTGGCGTTTCTGCCTTTGCAACATGCAGTCCTTTCCTTTGCATCTTGTATCTGTGCAAAGTCACCACATGGACTCAAAACTGCTGCCAGAGGTGTTCTTGAAAAAAATGGTTTGGCTTAAGAGTCTAATTTATCCTTTTACTTTATTCTGAATATTTATGGGGTTGGAGGCATTCAAGGAATGGTATTGAGAGAATGTTAGATGAAGCCAAGCTATTCTGAAAACAGCTTATTTCATTTTTCCTTGTCATTTGTGCCATGTTAGACGGTATATTGAACTTGTGTTTTCTGGTTTAGTGGTATATTTCTTCCCTCCTGGAGTTAATATATGCCTGTATGTATAGAATGCAAGTGGATATTGCTTAATGACATAGTATATAATAAGGGTTTTGAAAAATAATTTTTTAAAATAATTACTGTGGTCCTCTGATTGCTTCTATGATGGTAGATAATGAGATATTTTAAGTTTGTAGCTGCCATTAATATTTTATAGATAGTAAAATACAGAAATGCTGTAATTATAGAGTTTCATGTTTGTATCAGTGAGTAGTTGGAAAACAGCAGATAAAATTTAATGTATGAAAAAATAAAACCCTAAGCAAAAATCTATGCTGTTTCTTCTAATGTGACATGATAAGAGGTAACAGTTACAAGCCAGGAAAGGGTCACAAGGGACATGGTTGATAATACCCAGTGAATACTGGCCTCATCAGAATGGGTTTTAGAGAGAATTTAGGCAACATGGACTTCTGCAAAGAGAATGTGCAGTTTGCATCTAGGTGCTTTCCAGACTTGCACAGCTAAGAAATGTCACTGTGGAAAATGAAGTGAAGTTTAGAAAAGAGGATTGCAGGCTGTGAGCTGAGGACTGTGTCTTACAGTAGCTAGAAGTACTACAGCTTCTCCATCTAGAACGCGTACTTCTGTGTTGGTAGACTTTCCACCAGATCTTGAAATACAACACTGGGGCCACATTTAAGAATGATTTCTCTCAGTACACCCCTGGTTGCTCTAATTCTGTTAAAGTTTTTAGAGGTCGAGAGATAAATCCATTGAAAAATGGTTTCTGGTGGGTTAGTCAGTCAATATTTCTAAGGTAACAGGTTATAATGACCAAAAACCCATAATCCAAATGAAATGTTTATGCCCTTCCACTAACCCCTAAAAATTACCAAGCCTTTCATATTGTAGCACTGAAATTTTGTAGACATAGACACTGTAACCCTTTCACCTGATGGGAGAAGAAAGTAAAATCCAGAGAATTTGAGTGACTTTCTCCTGATCATACAAGTGATTCTGAATTCTGACTTGAGAGTCAGGTCCCGTATCTACACGCAATATAGGCTTTGCCATTAATTCTTTCTTATACCACCTTTCACCTGACATGAATCATTTCCAGTGGATTGTTTCAAGGCTAACCCACAGGTAATCTTCCGATTCTTCAACCTTATTTTAAGACTGATTTTTCTCACTTCATTATTTTTATAAATGGAGGGTTATTTCTTAAGTAATCAGGTAAGAAGCCTGGAATCACTTCTTTCTGCTTTTTTTTTTTTTTAACAATCCTTTCCACCATATATCATATCATTCATAAAGTTAACAAATATTTATTCATATTTGTCCCACAATTTTTTCAAGCTCTAGATAGGAAGGAAACTATCCCTTGGATTTATAGGCTCAATCATTCCATGTGCCTTTTCACTCAATTTCTATCTCATTTTCTTCCTTCCCATCATCATCACCAATAGTCTATATTATTGTATTAGCTGCTATATAGATTTCCTCTCCAGTATTTCTTTTGTATTAAAACTCCTATAATAATGTCAATGATATTACTTTCCTATTCAAAGTCTTCATCGATTCTTCATACATTCAAATACCATTCCAACCCATATTTATATTTCTTGCCTTATATATCTAGCTGTAGCCTTTAAGGTTATTAATAAAAACATTAATTGAGCATTTCCTATGGATAAAACTCAGTGTTAAATATACTGAGAAAGGCATAGTGTCCAAAATCCAAATGCTAACATTTTATTAGAAAATATGGAATCTTATATACACATTATTCAGCTCGGTTCAGTTCAGTCAGTCATCTCTGACTCTTTGCAACCCCATGGACTGCAGCACGCCAGGCCTCCCTGTCCATCACCAACTCCCAGAGNTGATCATACAAGTGATTCTGAATTCTGACTTGAGAGTCAGGTCCCGTATCTACACGCAATATAGGCTTTGCCATTAATTCTTTCTTATACCACCTTTCACCTGACATGAATCATTTCCAGTGGATTGTTTCAAGGCTAACCCACAGGTAATCTTCCGATTCTTCAACCTTATTTTAAGACTGATTTTTCTCACTTCATTATTTTTATAAATGGAGGGTTATTTCTTAAGTAATCAGGTAAGAAGCCTGGAATCACTTCTTTCTGCTTTTTTTTTTTTTTAACAATCCTTTCCACCATATATCATATCATTCATAAAGTTAACAAATATTTATTCATATTTGTCCCACAATTTTTTCAAGCTCTAGATAGGAAGGAAACTATCCCTTGGATTTATAGGCTCAATCATTCCATGTGCCTTTTCACTCAATTTCTATCTCATTTTCTTCCTTCCCATCATCATCACCAATAGTCTATATTATTGTATTAGCTGCTATATAGATTTCCTCTCCAGTATTTCTTTTGTATTAAAACTCCTATAATAATGTCAATGATATTACTTTCCTATTCAAAGTCTTCATCGATTCTTCATACATTCAAATACCATTCCAACCCATATTTATATTTCTTGCCTTATATATCTAGCTGTAGCCTTTAAGGTTATTAATAAAAACATTAATTGAGCATTTCCTATGGATAAAACTCAGTGTTAAATATACTGAGAAAGGCATAGTGTCCAAAATCCAAATGCTAACATTTTATTAGAAAATATGGAATCTTATATACACATTATTCAGCTCGGTTCAGTTCAGTCAGTCATCTCTGACTCTTTGCAACCCCATGGACTGCAGCACGCCAGGCCTCCCTGTCCATCACCAACTCCCAGAGTTTACTCAGACTCACATCCATTGAGTCAGTGATGTCATCCAAACTTCTTATCCTCTGTCGTCCACTTCTCCCCCTGCCCTCAATCTTTCCCAGCATCAGGGTCTTTTCAAATGAGTCAGCTCTTTGCATCAGTGGCCAAAGTATTGGAGTTTCAGCTTTAGCATCAGTCCTTCCAATGAATACTCAAGACTGATCTCCTTCAGAATGGACTGGTTGGATCTCCTTGCAGTCCAACGGACTCTCAAGAGTCTTCTCCAACACCACAGTTCAAAAGCATCAATTCTTCAGCACTCAGCTTTCTTCACAGTCCAAATCTCACATCCATACTTGACCACAGGAAAAACCACAGCCTTGACTAGATGGACCTTTGTCAGAAAAGTGATGTCTCTGCTTTTAATATGTTTTCTAGGTTTGTCATAGCTTTTCTTCCAAGGCCTTTTAATTTTGTGGCTGCAGTCACTATCTTCAGTGATTTTGGAGCCCAAGAAAATAAAATCTGTCAATATTTCCACTTTCCCCCTGTCTATTTGCCATGAAGTGAGGGAACTGGATGCCATGATGTTCATTTTTTGAATGTTGTGTTTGAAGCCAGCTTTTTCACTCTCTTCTTTCACGCTCATCAAGAGGCTCTTTAGTTCTTCTTCAATTTCTGCATTTAGAGTGATATCATCTGCATATCTGAGTTTGTTGATTCCAGCAATCTCAATTTCGGTTTGTGAGTCACCCAGCCCAACATTTCACATGATGCATATAAGTTAAATAAGCAGGGTGACAGTATACAGGCTGGATATACTCCTTTCCCAGTTTGGAACCAGTCCATGTTGCATCTCCTGTTCTAACTGTTGCTTATTTTCCTGCATACAGGTTTCTCAGGAGACAGGTGTGGTGGTCATCTCTTTAAGAATTTTCCAGTTTTTTGTGATCCACATAGTCAAAGAATTTAGCATAGTCAATGAAGCAGATCTAGATATTTTTCTGAATTCCCTTTTTCTGTGATCCAATAGATGTTGGCAATTTGATCTCTGAACCCTTCAGTTACTTTCTCTGATACTTCTGGTTTATTAACCATCCTGAGTTTAATCCTAGATAATTCCATTCTTGAAATTGGAATATTTCTGGAAAATATACCTTATATACACTACATTTAATGAATGTTTAGTGAAAGTAAAATTGAAAACATTTTAAGTTGTGTTACCTAGTGATCTCATGTAAGGAGTCACATAATATATTCCATCTTGAATCCTCTAATGAAAATGTCCATGGCAGTCACCCAGAACCATCTGCCTGCTTGAGAACTTGGGTCCTTACAGGAGCTTATGTGAACAAGGTCTGGGTCTCAGATAATCATGATTGCTGGGGCTCTTCTCGATCATGCTACCCTGTGCAAGGCTGAGGGCCGCCTTCTTCTCCAAGCTAATTTCTCCCCCTGGCTGCCCCATCCTGGCCAGGACCAGGCCAGAACACCACAGTGTGTACCTTGTGGGTCGAGGGGAATGGACGGTGAAAAGTGCCGTGTGGGTAGAGGTAGAGGGATGGTGCATTTTGGGGAACTTTTGCTTTTTGCTCTTCACCTTATTATCTTCTTTAAATGTGTACCTTGAAATATATCACTTTTATAAGTAAAAGGAAATAAAAGAAAAGTAAAACTTGTTGGAAATATCCACAAGCTTCACAGTACTGAGATTATGCTCATATATTCTTTTAACACTTGGTGCAATCCTTTTTGCTGATTCACACCATGACTAATTTGCTTCATAACCGTTCTGAAATAATTATCTTCTGTCCTATTTGTCTGGTGAAACTCTTTACTGCTCTCAAGTATATGGCTGATCCTTAATAAGCCACTTGCACACTCTTGAATAATATTCCTCAAATTTTATACCAATTAACTTGTGGTTAATTATGGATAATGAACATTTTTTTAAAGTAAATTTAAAGGTTATCAAAGATTTGGATAGGAATAACATTTTTAGGACTCATCACTGTTTTTAAAATAGGACTTTTTTGTTAAACATTATTCATAAATAGGTAGATGAAATAATTTAAGTAATTTGAGACAAAAAAATGTTTTTAGTGAAACTCTGTTACTCATTGCACTGTAAAAACTAATGCATGCTTTTGCTGTTTCTATCTTCTCACGTTCTTGACATTACCTAATAATTTCTTTTTTGTGAAATCTTATCTATTATTCAAGGTCTCACTCATAAGCCACTTCTTTCTTGAAGAACCCCTTGACAAATTTCTAACAATCAGTTTAGGCTAGCATATAATCTCCCCAAAGTCCATGGTTTACAACCAGAAAAACTTATTTTTCATACTTTATGTTCGCTGTTGGTCAGCTATAACTCTGCTCTGTGTCTCCTAGATCACAAAGCAGCATTTATCTGGGATCCTTCTGGTCTTTTAGGCAAGCTGTAAGAGAAATATGGCAACCCCAAACTAGCTTTTAAGCTTTAACTTGGAAGTTTCTCATTCACTTATGTTCCCAAGTCATTGACCAGAGCAATTGCTATGACCCACTCTGAGTCAGCATAATGGAATTGTACCATAAGTCACATGTCAGGTATGATATCCACAGAATTAGAAAGTATAGTGAAGCGAAGTCACTCAGTTTTTCCAGACTCTTTGCAACCCCATGGACAGTAGCCTGCACCAAGCTCCTCCGTCCATGGGATTTTCAAGGCAAGAGTACTGGAGTGGGTTGCCATTTCCTTCTCCAGGGAATCTTCCCAACCCAGGGATCAAACCCAGGTCTTTCGCATTGTAGACAGACGCTTTACCATCTGAGCCACCAGGGAAGTCCAATAAAGTAAAAGCCACACCCAAACAGGGACAGAAAATATTTCAAACAATAATGTAATAAATAGCATTGTTTATTATAATGGAGGTAAGAGATGAAAACAATTCTATTTTTGAATTTTCCTTCCATGTTCTTATCAACTCTATTTTATTTCCTAGAATGTTGTATATCCTTTTTCATTACATTCATTTCCATTCTTTACCTCCCTTTCCTTCCTAATTCTATTTTTCAAAATTCTACCCATTACACAATATTTCGATCATGATCACATACATTCTCAGAAGCCCCTTCAGTATATTCAACTTATATTTGACCCATTTCTTATTTGACTTAATGTATACTGATTTTTGGCACTAGCTTTATTCAGCTGTTTACCATACTTTTGTAAAGGTGTGTTTGTGTATTTTATCCCAAGTCAAACCTGTGATAATGTTCTTAGCAAGGCTGGAGCCCTGACATTCTTCCCCATTGTGTAGGAGGAACTCTGGTCTTTCAGGCTGCAGTGCCCAATGCGCTAGGCCAGCTAGGCTCCCCCCAGGCCTTTCCCATTCAAGATAGAATGTAGACAACCCTCTTATTTGTAAAAGTGGGTAGGACTAGATTGAGTAATCATTTCTCCCAGTATGTGCTTGGTGTATAGAGAAATTCATACCAGCCCCCTGCTCTTCTCAAATGTTTATTGAATGCGTTCATAGATAATCTTGCGATGAAGGGAAGAAATATCGACCTCTGGTTAGATACATAGTGTATTAATAAAACAGTGTATAGTGTGTGAATTGAGGTATTTTCTTCTATCCTGTTTTGTGTGTGTGTGTGAAAAGAATAGCATAATGAAAAGCATATCATAGAAGGAAAGGCAGGAAAAAGCACTGGGGAAATTAATGTTATGGAAACCACTGGACGTAAAGTGATGGCTATCAGAGTGGAATACTTGATAAAATCAAGTAGGAAAAAGGCAATAAGGCATCTGTATGACCAGGGAATTAGAACTGAAAATACAGAGAAAGGGATTCATTATCCAAGCAATTAATGGGATGACACATAAGCCTCATGTAGAGATGCAAGGTTGAAGCTCTTTCAAAAAACGCAGATTTTTTTTTCATAGCTGTTGAATCATCTTCATGTCACGCAGTTTGTTATTCTTAAAATTGAATGCTGAGAAAAAGATAAGAGCTATAGTTCTTAGAAAAATGAAGAGTAGAGGAAAGAGAGAATTTGAAGACATTATCTAGTAGTCTTCATTTTCATATGCAGTTACTGTTAAAAAAGCTAAAATTACAATAATGATCTTAATGTAGCCAAAGCAGCATAAATTAAATAAGAATTAGTCTGTCAAATAATGTGGTCAATTAACCCAATATTATACTGAACTTTCTGGTACAGTACAATCAGAATCCTGGTCATATTATTAAGCATTTAAATATATGTTTTCATATACATGTTTAAATATATGTTTCACATTTTGGACTTACAGTGAAAGGAGAAAAATGGGGACTAGAGAGATGAGAGAGAAGACATGTGGAAAATCAATCAAGAGGAAAGTTGCTTGATATCTGTCACGAAAGATATTTCAAAGAAGTTAAAGGCTAAAGCAAGGTTATAAAGGACTTAAATTCGCTTGGGCAATTTTAGCTTTGAAAATAAATGATGAATTGTTCGAAGTGCTCATAGTAAATACTGCAGTAGACTTTCTCTCGTGCAGCCCAGCAGAACTTGACGTACTTTTGGGAAACTGACTTTGCCCCAATATTAGTTTCCATTGTTTGTTTGTAGTTGATACCAAACATATCTCAATTTATATACCTTGCCTAGTGAAGCATAATATTCTCTCCCCTAAAGTAAGGGATGGGATCTGGCTTAGATGCATAATTAAACCAGCCTGACGACAGCCATGCTGTTGAATTCACTTCAGTCCGTAAACTGGAATTATCTTTTTCTTAAGCATGCGGACAGTCTGGAGTGGTAGCGATCATCGTTACATTTTTCATATGATAATGGCTACGTTGTTCACCCGATATGACTACTGTATTGCAGAAGATTGCTGAAAATGGAGTCAGCGGAGAGGAAAGCAAGCTAAGACATGGAAGAGACATCACAACAACCCTATTATCGAGGTGCCATCAATGCCATTTTAAAGAAGAAGAAATTGAAGCTTGGATATTTTATTTCCCCACTCAACTCGTAGCACCAAGTGGCTGAGTCAGGGTACAAACTTAGGACTGTGTGGGTCTAGATCTCTTGTGCATTTAACAATGTAAGTCTGAACTTTATACATGCTCTTTCAACCCCTGAAACTCTTGGGATTTTACAAGGGATGTCATAACTCATCTATAAATGAGAAAACAAATACGGCAAAATTCAGGTATACGTCCAAAATAATGAAAACAACCAAATAAGAAACATTGTTGCGACTTATCTGCATATATTCTGATTACCAAAAACGCCATTTCTTTGGCTTCAGAAAACCTTTATTAATTCACTTTTAAAATATTTTAAACAACTAAAAACAGTCAATTCTGTGATAATGCCAAAGCAAATGATACATATGTCTTTTCTACAAGGAATTTGTAATTCAGAAGACACTTTGTAAAACGAGTATAAAATAGCTTATATATTATGACTTGAACCGTTAATACAGTTAAATATGTTAGGAATTTTGAGGGGAAAATATAATGCGATAGAACAATTTACTTCACATCAACTCTTATCTGATCATAACTTCTCAAACACTGGTATGAAGTGTGGCTTAAACTGAGCATCTGCATGGTCATGGGAAAAAGGAAAGATATCTGTGCCTTCAAAGAAGGAAAGAGTAAATCAATATCAGATATTTTCTTCAGAGCATTAGATGTTGAGTTCATAGAGGAAAAGATTGAGTTAACTGATTTATTTCTTAAGAGTGCTTAGCAGAGTGTTTATGTCCAGTTTTATTCAATATCTTTTAACTCTGTATCTGATTACTGAGTCCAAGATTCCTTAACCTTAGGAAACTTGCATTCTAAAGATGCATATGCTTCAAGCTCCGGGAGATCAGGGGGCTCGCCTTTGTTTTTTTTTTCCCCCTGTTGTTTTGGTTAGTCTTAGTTTAGCTCCATAAATAAGACAGAAGTTTATTCTTTCTCATAAAACAGGTGTATAGTTCTACAAGTAAGCAATCAATCAGTCCAGGGCTGGTCTGCAAGTGTGAAGAAGCATGAAAAAGAGGACAAAGCAGTCCTCTTGCTCTCTTAAATGTTTACATCTTCTTCCTTAGAGGAAGTCACACACCGTCCCACTTAGATATCCATGGCCAGAGTTTACAGGAATGACTGCATATCAAGTTGCAAGAAAGGCTACAGAATGAATCTTTGGTTCCAGGCTCTAGTGCCGAGTGTGGAAGTCGCTGAGCTGTGTCTGACTCTTTTCGGCCCCATGGACTGTAGCCCACCAGCCTCCTCTGTCCATGAGATTCTCCAGGCAAGAGTACTGGGATGGGTTGGCATGCACTTCTCCAGGGGATCTTCCCAACCCAGGGATCCAGTTCAGGTCTCCTGCATTGCAGGCAGATTATTAACCAGAGAAGTCCCCCAGCACAACAACAGCTATTCCTTAAAAAAAAAAAAAAAAAAAAAGGAAAACAAAGCAAACAGTCGTTGGCTTCTGCTAAAGCTGCCATCTCTAAAGTGGCCTTCTCTGGTGGTTCAGCTGGTAAAGAATCTGCCTGCAGTGCTGGAGACCTGAATGGGATCCCTGGGTCAGGAAGNTAAAAAAAAAAAAAAAAAAAAAAAAAAAGGAAAACAAAGCAAACAGTCGTTGGCTTCTGCTAAAGCTGCCATCTCTAAAGTGGCCTTCTCTGGTGGTTCAGCTGGTAAAGAATCTGCCTGCAGTGCTGGAGACCTGAATGGGATCCCTGGGTCAGGAAGATCCTCTGGAGGAGGGCATGGCAACCCACTCCAATATTCTTGCCTGGAGAATTCCATTGGGACATGACTGAGTGACTAAATACACACAAAGTGTCTAGTGTTTGCATTTTACTTGTTCTCACAAAGTTCATTGACCATCTGGATCTTTGTACTTGGGTCCCTTGCTTAAGACACACTTCCTCCTTGTACATTTGTTACATGTGGACACACTCCTCTACAGCTCTAAAATAAAAATGAAACAAAGCTTTCAACATCCTCACCTTTGTTACAAACCCTGTCTTAGATGAAACACAGAAGAATTTAACAAAAATCACTGATGTTGGACATAGGGCTCCTTGACTGTAGCTAAAGGTAAACTGAATGGGCATCATTTTTATTGTTTTAATTGGATTGTCATTCTTAAATAAGTCAGCTGGTTCCTTGTAAAGAAAGGTTATAAAATACCTTCATAACCATCTTCAATAATACATGCAGACATTCTCTTCTGATTTTGACCTTGATTTTTCAGTTCTAAGAAAATCTAAAGGATGCATTAGCTGTGAGCGTAAAGGTGTTCCCCACCCATTTTATGCTTAATGTCTTTCCTGTTGAAGAGTACTGAGAGGGTTGCCATTAAAATGCAACATACCTTAAATCAAAAAGTTCCTCATTTGCCTTTCTTAGCCACTTGTTTTATTACTTTTATTCCTATATGAAATATGTATTAAGAGCCACTATGGGTTCTGTGCTAGTCTAAGCCCCGGAAATGAACACACACACACACCCATAACCAAGCTCTGTACAGAATTTGCTTTATAAATCGGATGAAAAACATAAAATGAATAAATCAACTTGCAGACATATTTTATAAGTCATGGTAGTTCTAGAAGGCAAGAGTACCATAAAAGAGAACAATGCATGTGAGCCTAGGGTTTCAGAGGTGGTAGCCCACTGAGGATATGACACTGGAGTTGTATCCTGTTGAGAAATAAAAAGGGGAAGATTCCAGGCGAGGGGGCATGAATATACAGATGCATGCATGTAATGGAAGCGGAGTAGTGAGGTGTGCCCATTTATTCCACTGACATTTATAAAGCACCTGTTCTAGCTGATAGTAGCAAGTGTAGCAAGATAGTAAGATACTGATTGTTGCTGCCCTCTGAATGCTTACAGCTGATTGAGAAGAAAGAGCTCTCATCAATGAGTGCAGTGCAATCTAGTGCACAACGACTAGAAACAACGACGGATTTCATTTTCTTGGGAACCAAAATCATTGTGGACTTTAGCCATGAAATTAAAAGACGTTTGCTCCTTGGAAGAAGAGCTAAGACAAACCTAGGCAGTGTATTAAAAAGCAGAGCCATCACTTTGCCAACAAAGGTATGTATAGTCAAAGCTATGGCTTTTGCAGTAGTCACGTATGGATGTGAGAGTTGGCCTATAAAGAAAGCTGAGTGCTGAAGAATTGATGCTTTTGAACTGTGGTGTTGGAAAAGACTCTTGAGAGTCCCTTGGATGCAAGGAGATCCAACCAGTCCATCCTAAAGGAGATCAGTCCTGGGTGTTCAATGGAAGGACTGATGTTGACGCTGAGACTCCAATACTTTCGCCACCTGATGTGAAGAGCAGACTCATTGGAAAAGACCTTAATGCTGGGAGAGATTGAAGGTGGGAGAAGGGGACGACAGAGGATGAGATGGCTGAATGACATCACCGAATTGATGGACATGAGTTTGAGCAAACTCTGCGAGATAGTGATGGACGGGGGAGCTTGGTGTGCTGCAGTCTATGGGGTCACAAAGAGTCAGACATGACTGAGCTTCTGAACAGCAAGAAGTATTTCAAAGTTAAGATAGGCCAGAAGAATCACTGTCTAGTTCTCATAGTGATGGGGAAAATATGCCTGATAGAAGAGCTGACTCCTGAGCCATGGGGTCATGATTTTTCTGCTAAGCTTCCTCTTTCTGTGTCTCCGTATCTTCTTTGGAATTTATCAGTGTTTATTAAATGCCTATATAATATGCAGAACTTTTTGTTTCTAGCTGAAAAGAAACCAAGAATGTTTAGAATCCATTATCCTTTAATTAGGGATTGGCCTTAACTGTCTAACAGAATGAGTGAATAACTCTTATCTCAGTGTTTATTTATGTCTTCACCGAGCCCTTTAGTAAAAATCGCAGACAGAAGCCCAGTAGAAGGTGGCTAATAACTAATTCTGATTGAAATATTGAGGTTAGGAAGCTGACAACTTCCCCCACTCACTCCCTGAGAGACTAGCTGTGAAACCTGTTCTCTAGCAATGCCAATTTGGGGAATATAAGAAACTTTGTCCTGGTTATCTTTGCTTTTATCTTTTAATACCCAGCTTATACTAATTGGCATTTTAATTATGCATTGACTAATATGCTTTGCTTTTGTCACTTTTAGAAGTCTCCACATGAAAAATTTTTAAATATTTAAATTAACTTTGCTACAATTAAGCAACATAATTCTAGACAAATAGTTATTCCAGACTTTACCAAAGAAGCAAAAAGCATTAGAAGACCATCAAAATAAAGCTACAAAAACCATAGCTTGATAAATGTGACTCTGATGGCTAGTGATTAGTTGTAAAGTTCTTCCTAAATAATAAGTTTGTTGGAAAAATTGATAAAGATGAATTTCATAGTTATGTGAATAAACCTAGACCAAAGTAGCAAATTTCTATAATCCATGATAATCAGTTATATAACAATCAACTAAATAGTAAAAAAAGTCCAGTTAAATTAGTTTTTGTTACTGTAAGGAGATATAAAAAATAATTTATATTATAGTTTCTTCCATTTGAATTTTATTTATAATTCATTATAGGTTCTAACTCATATTTTCTTCAGTAGAGATAAAAACAGGAAGTCCAAACGAAGATTTGCATCTAACATTCTCAAAAAATAAAGAAGAAAATCAAGTAATGGCTTCATCTGGATAATTTGAAATATACCACACATATAGTTAAATTTAATTAAAACTATTTAAATGAAGTAAATCTGTTCATTTGATACCATATTTGAATAAATAAAAGCATAATTGACACTTTATTTTCATTTCCTGTGTTGACCTTAATGAGAAAGAAAAACATTCTGATAATTTTTAAAAGGCCTAGTGAATACTTTATATAAAAGAATATTGAACTATGTGTAATTCATTCTTGCCTATGGAAAGCTTATGTAGCTCATCAGATACATTGAAAGTCCATTTATATAGAGAGTTCACAGTAGGAAAAGTCCAGCTATAGTTGTTAGTCACCACATTTCAAGAGGCAAAAAACATATCAAAAACTCAAAGCTTTTTTCTCTTTAAAGCCTTATAGATCAATTTCCTCCCTGAATTCCTTACAAGTTTAAAAATCAAAGTACTAAACACAGTACTGAAATACTGTCAATGAACCATTCTCAAAAGATTTTTTTTCAGTGTTTCAAAGAAAGAACATGTAAAGATCCAAAGTGCTATTTTTAATATCTCACAATCCTTGACTGTTGTGAAGTAGAATGAATCAACTCAAAAGTTCTAATCTGGGTTTGTATAAACAACCAAATTTACCAATTAGACTTATGCTAATTGCAAATGCCTGGAAATCACATTCAACATGGTTTCTAAAAAGAGAAGCGGTGTTATTTTTTAGTTAGTATTAATGGCAAGGCGGTTTCATGGTCCAATAAAGTGGCTAGCTGTGAGCAAGAAGGCAGACACTCTTGACAACATCAGGTGTCATATTCTTTCTCCATCTCTGTTTTCTGTTTTCTCTGAACAAGCCCCATTCTTGGGTTTCATATCGTGGTAACATGGGGCCTTTTGCCTCTTCTCAGGCCTGATCAAGTAGGAATATGTGCTTGTTCAGCCATTAGGTGCATGCCCATCAGGCACATGCCCGTCACAGATTCCAGAGCTGTGGCCAAGAATACAGGATGTGCGGCCTGATATAGATCTGTATCATATGGCCACCCCAAGAGCTGCTGGAAAACCCCACCTAGAATTTATGACCTGTGACTGGGGAAGGAGGAATGCACAAAAGAAAAGAGACTGTTGTTAGAAGAATGAGAAATGAGTACAACAAAAGCAAAAAAATATTTATCCACTACACTTTTGTAATCAATACTTGTGTGTGAACTGAATGTTTGTGTTGCCCTAAAATTCACATACTGAAATTCTAATTGCTAATGTGATGGCTTTTAGAGGTGTGGCCCTTTGGAAATAATTAGTGTGAAATGAGAATGGGCCGTCATGGTGGAATTAGTAACTATAAAAAGAGAATGAGACAGATCTCTCTCTTCATCCTGTGAGAAAACCAGGAAAAATGTCCTTTCCAGAATCACACTGTACAACTGTTGCCTCTGACTTCCCAGACTCCAAAAATATGAGACATAAATGTTAAGCCACCACGTCTGTAAAATTTTGTGACAGTAGCCAGATTTATGATAATTTGTACATTAATGCTATAATAAGTAGCTTTAATTGAGTGTTCACAATATACCATGCTTGATGACTCCTTTTTTTTAACTTAAAATATATTTATTTATTTATTTTTAAACTTTATTTTACTTTACAATACTCTATTGGCTTTGCCATACATCGACANGAACCTCCGTCTATAGTTCATCAGGCACTCTGTCTATCAGATCTAGTCCCTTAAATCTATTTCTCACTTCCACTGTATAATCATAAGGAATTTGATATAGGTCATACCTGAATGGTCTAGTGGTTTTCCCTACTTTCTTCAATTTAAGTCTGAATTTGGCAATAAGGTTTTCATGATCTGAGGCACAGTCAGCTCCTAGTCTGTTTTTGCTGACTATATAGAGCTTCTCCATCTTTGGCTGAATAGACTATAATCAATCTGATTTCAGTGTTGCCCATCTGGTGATGTCCATGTGTAGAGTCTTCTCTTGTGTTGGTGGATGAGGGTGTTAGCTATGACCAGTGCGTTCTCTTGGGAAAACTTTTTAGCATTTGCTCTGCTTCAATCCTTATTCCAAGACCAAATTTGCCTGTTACTCCAGGTGTTTCTTGACTTCCTACTTTAGCATTCCAGTCCCCTATAATGAAAAGGACATCTTTTTTTGGGTGTTAGTTCTAAAAGGTCTTATAGGTCTTCATAGAACCGTTCAACTTCAGCTTCTTCAGCGTTACTGGTTGGGGCATAGACTTGGATAACTGTGATATTGAATGGTTTGCCTTGGAAATGAACCAAGATCACTACCCAGTAAAATGTAGCCTTTGCAACTTAAAACTTGGAAGGGGTGGTGATGTACAATGATGGGCTCTTATGCTTTCTGATGAGTTAATGATACTCTGTGACATGCACCTAAGAGAAAAGAAACCCCAGGTTTTTTCACATCTACCCAGAATATAGCTTCTAACATGCTGAGCTGGGGGATGGTTCAAAGAAGGGAGATAGATGATCAAGGCTCAGGTGTCGTAGACCTCCACTGTTTTACAGAGGTTTAGCATATTTCTTTCATCATTTTTTTATCCTGAGAACATTTTCTTTTTTTGTAATTAAAAAAATTTTTATTTTACTTTACAATACTGTATTGGCTTTGCTATACATCAGCATGAATCCACCACGGGTGTACATGAGTTCCCAATTCTGAACCCCCTCCCACCTCCCTCCCCATACCATCACTCTGGGTCATCCCAGTGCACCAACCCCAAGAATCCAGTATCCTGCATCAAACCTAGTGTGGCGATTCATTTCTTACATGAAGGGAACCCTCTTATACTGTTGGTGGGAATGCAAATAAGTACAGCCACTATGGAGAACAGTGTGGAGATTCCTTAAAAAACTGGAAATAGAACTGAGAACATTTTCTGTGTGCTAATGGGGTAACTTCCAGATACGGTTAATAGTAGTTCTTTTGTTTTTGACATTTTCACCATATTATAGCCCCTATTTATAGTGCTTTATTTATATATTAACCCACTTTAACACTCACGAGAATCTTATGAAATAAGCATTATATTTATTTTACAAATAATGACACTGAGGCAAGTAAATTGCAGAGCTGAGATTTCAATACAGGAAGTCTG
Organism: Neotragus pygmaeus; assembly: GCA_006410875.1. Lineage (NCBI taxonomy): Eukaryota > Metazoa > Chordata > Mammalia > Artiodactyla > Bovidae > Neotragus > Neotragus pygmaeus. The sequence goes on along the minus strand of SJYV01015492.1, from coordinate 707,266 downwards.
GCTCTAGAAACTATGCTTTGAAGCTCATGCAACACTGTCTTTCCTGAAGTCCAGAAATGGCAAAATGTTGTTTAACACCTAATTGGCAGTCTTGGAAAGAGGAATCTTATTAAAGTTTTTTTTGTAGTGAAATAAAGTTCAATGGAAACAAGATTTTGAGGTTCAGCTATTATTTTCAGTGTTGGGGTGAAAAGCCAAAAAGACAACTAGTCCAAGTGGTTAAAGGTCAAAGGAAAGTCCCACTTTGTTTTGCTTTTGTTGTTCTCTAAAAGTTAATGGTGATCCAAGCAAAGAGCTCCTATAAGGAGAAATTAAAGATGCAGGAGTTAGTGTAAATAATTGAATAAGGTCCCAATGGTAGGAGGAATTGGTATCCAAAACATAAAAGAAATATATAGAGAAGTTGGGCTTTGGGAATCTATTTTTTGGGGGTGTGAAAAGTGATACTCTTTGCGTAGCTTAGAGGTTGAGGGATTTCTTAAACTAGGAAGATAATGACAATGAAATTTAATGCTAAGAAAGAATTTGAAGTCAGATGAGGACATAAAAAGAAAGATAAATATTTATTTTTAAATCAAATAACAATGTTGCCAAAATTACAGTGGATTCTACAAATTTGACAAACATATTATTAAATGTTTTATTGAATACAGTAAAAATAACCATTTTCACAGGATTTAAAATAACCATTTAAGCTATTTGAAAGTTTAGAAGCTATTTGAAAGTTTTGTTTATCTGAGCAATGCATTATATGTCTGTTTCTGAAACAAAGAGTCATTTTATTATTAGGTTAATATAGGACATAAAAGAAATAAACCTTAGAGATAAGGCAGATGTACAGAAGTAAGTAAGAAAAAAAATCAAGCAAGTCATAGCCACACTTGGATTACCTTATGTACTACCTGAAGGGAAAAATGTATGCTATAGTGAGATTCAGTAATAGCCAATTACAGCAGATCTTATGAAGAACCAGTTAGAGGCTTGGAAACAAATATATCAAATTCAAAAATAGTTTCTGAGAGTCAATTGAAGACACTGACAGGCAATTATATATATATACATAGAAATCCAAAATCAAATAAAGTTGGTTTAGTTATCCATATAGCAGTTAATTGACTAGATGTATCTCAAAATAAGACAATCTCATATTTGCATCATGAAGTAAATGAAATTATTAAACCAATTTCTTCTTTAAAAAGGGAGAATAAAATGAAATTTTCAAACATTACAATAAAATTCAATAACTGACATGAAGCATTTGTGATAATGTAAAGAGCTCTTGTAAAACTAGGGAAAATACATTGCCTTACATATCCTTCAAAAAGTCTGTAAAATGTCTTTCATCACCTTAGAGGAACGTGACAGTTAATAGCAACAGAGAAGTTGTATCCATTCAATATCTAAATATATATTACAACATATACTTAATTATGAGGTTAAACAAAAAATTGATGTGATATTTTAAGACATTGGATAAAAAAATACTAAGTACTCTCTCACTATCACCTTTACCATTTCCTTTATCTTTGTGATTTGATTTTCTACACTGATGTGAAACTGAACTGAAAGGTAAAGTCCTTGGTTATATGGTGTAGTTTGCAGGTTCAGTTCAGTTTAGTTGCTCATTCGTATCTGACTCCTTCGGACACCATGGACTGCAGCATGCCAGAATTACCTGGCCGTCACCAACTGCCAGAGCTTACTCAAAGTCATGTCCATTGAGTCAGTGATGCCATCCAACCTTCTCATCCCCTGTGGTCCACTTCTCCTGCCTTCAGTCTTGCCCAGCATCAGGGCCTTTACAAATGAGTCCATTATTCACATCAAGTAGCCAAGTATTGGAGTTTCTGTTTCAACATCAGTCTGTCCAATGAATATTCAGGACTGATTACCTTTAGGACACTCTAGTTAGATCTCCTTGTAGTCCAGGGGACTCTCAAGAGTGTTCTTCAACAGCACTGTTCAAAAGAATCAGTTCTTCAGCACTTAACTTTCTTTATAGTCCAACTCTCACATCCATACATGATTACTGGAAAAACCGTAGCTTTGACTAGATGGACCTTTGTTGGCAAAGTAATGTCCCTGCTTTCTAATATGTTGTCTAGGTTGATCATAACTTTTCTTCCAAGGAGCAAGCAGCTTTTCATTTCATGGCTGAAGTCACCATCTGCAATGATTTTGGAGTCCAAAAAAATAAAGTCTGTGACTGTTTCCATTGTTTCCCCATCAATTTGCTAAGAAGTGATTGGACCGGATTCCATGATCTTAGTTTTCTGAATGTTGAGTTTTAAGCCAACATTTTCACTCTCCTCCTCACGTTCATCAAGAAGCTTTTTAGTTATTCTTCACTTTCTGCCATAAGGGTGGTGTCATCTGAGTATCTGAGGTTATTGATATTTCTCCTGGCAATCTTGATTCCAGCCTGTGCTTCATCCAGCCTGGCATTTTGCATGATGTAATCTGCATATAATTTAGATAAGCAGGGTGACAACATATAGCCTTGACATACACCTTTCCTGATTTGGAACTCGTCTGTTTTTCCATGTCCGGGTCTAACTCTTGCTTCTTGACCTGGATACAGATTTTTCAGGAGGCAGATAAGGTAATCTAGTATTCCCATCTCATGAAGAATTTTCCACAGTTTGTTGTTATCCACAGTCAAAGACTTTGACCTAGTCAGTAAAGCTGAAATAGACGTTTTCTCTGGAACTCTTGCTTTTTTGATGTTCCAGCGGATGTTGGCAACTTGATCTCTGGTTCCTCTGCTTTTTCTAAATCTACCTTGCTCATCTGGAAGTTCATGTTTCACATACTGTTGAAGCTTGGTTTGGAGAATTTTGAGCATTACTTTACTAGCATGTAAGACTGGTTCCAAATAGGAAAAGGAGTACATCAAGGCTGTATATTGTCTCCCTGCTTATTTAACTTATATACAGAGTACATAATGAGAATCGCTGGGCTGGAAGAGGCACAAGCTGGAATCAAGATTGCCAGGAGAAATATCAATAACTTCAGATATGCAGATGACATCACCCTTATGGCAGAAAGTGAAGAGGAACTAAAAAGCGTCTTGATGAAAGTGAAAGTGAAGAGTGAAAAAGTTGGCTTAAAGCTCTTCTGTTTATTCTTGCCACCACTTCTTAATATCTTTTGCTTCTGTTAAGTCCATACTGTTTCTGTCCTTTATTGTGACCATCTTTGCATGAAATGTTCCCTTGGTATCTCTAATTTTCTTGAAGAGATCTCTAGTTTTTCCCATTCTTGTTTCCCTCTGTTTCTTTGGATTGGTCACTTAGGAGGGCTGTCTTACCTCTTCCTGCGGTTCTTTTCAGCTCCTCACTCAGACGGGCGTGGCTTTCTTTTTCTCCTTTGACTTTCACCTCTCCTTTCTTAGCTGTTTGTAAGGCCTCCTCAGACAGCCGTTTTGCCTTTTGGCATTTCTTTTTCTTGCGAACAGTTTTGATCATGGCCTCCTGTACAATGTCACAAACCTCCATCCATAGTTGTTCAGGCACTCTGCCTATCAGATCTAATCCCTTGAATCTGTTGTAATTTCCACTGTATAATCATCAGGGATTTGATTTAGGTTGTACCTGAATAGTCTAGTGGTTTTCCCTACTTTCTTCAATTTAATTCTGCATTTGGCCATAAGGAGTTCGTAATCTGAGCCAGCTCTTAGCCTTGTTTTTGCTGACTGTGTAGAGCTTTTCCATCTTCGGCTGCGAAGAATATAATCAGTCTGATTCCGGTATTGACCATCCGGTGATGTCCTTGTGTAGAATCTTCTCTTGTGTGGTTGGAAGAGGGTGTTTGCTGTGACCAGTATGTTCTCTTGGCAAAACTCTGTTAGCCTTTGCCTGGCTTTATTTTGTACTCCCAGGCCAAACTTGCCTGTTACTCCAGATATCTCTTGACTTCCTACTTTTGCATTCCAGTCTCATTTGATGAAAAGGACATCTTTCTTTGGTATTAATTCTAGGTCTTGTAGGTCTTCATAGACCCATTCAACTTTAACTTCTTTGGCATTAATGTTTGGGGCAAAGAAATGGATTACTGTGATAGTGAATGGTTTGCCTTGGAAATGAACAGAAATCATTCTGTCATTTTTGAGACTGCACCCAGGTACTGCATTTCAGACTCTTTTGTTGACTGAGGGCAAGAAAATGGCAATAGGAGCATATTTAGCAATGATNTTTCCTGATTTGGAACTCGTCTGTTTTTCCATGTCCGGGTCTAACTCTTGCTTCTTGACCTGGATACAGATTTTTCAGGAGGCAGATAAGGTAGTCTAGTATTCCCATCTCATGAAGAATTTTCCACAGTTTGTTGTTATCCACAAAGTCAAAGACTTTGACCTAGTCAGTAAAGCTGAAATAGACGTTTTCTCTGGAACTCTTGCTTTTTTGATGTTCCAGCGGATGTTGGCAACTTGATCTCTGGTTCCTCTGCTTTTTCTAAATCTACCTTGCTCATCTGGAAGTTCATGTTTCACATACTGTTGAAGCTTGGTTTGGAGAATTTTGAGCATTACTTTACTAGCATGTAAGACTGGTTCCAAATAGGAAAAGGAGTACATCAAGGCTGTATATTGTCACCCTGCTTATTTAACTTATATACAGAGTACATAATGAGAATCGCTGGGCTGGAAGAGGCACAAGCTGGAATCAAGATTGCCAGGAGAAATATCAATAACTTCAGATATGCAGATGACACCACCCTTATGGCAGAAAGTGAAGAGGAACTAAAAAGCCTCTTGATGAAAGTGAAAGAGGAGTTGGCTTAACATTCAGAAAACTAAGATCGTGGCACCTGGTCTCATCACTTCATGGGAAATAGATGGGGAAACAGTGGAAACAGTGTCAGACTACATTTCTTTTTCTTGGGGATGGTCTTGGTCACTGCATCCTGTACTATGTCATGAACCCCTGTCCATAGTTCTTCAGTCACTGTGTCTATCAGATCTAATCCCTGAATTCTATTTGTAAGTTCCATTGTATAATTCTAAGGAATTTGATTTAGGTCATACCTGAATGGTCTATTGGTTTTCCCTACTTCCTTCAATTTAAGTCTGAATTCGGAAATAAGGAGTTCATGATCTGAGCCAGAGTCAGCTCCCAGTCTTGTTTTTGTGACAGTATAGAACTTCTCCTTCTTTGGCTGCAAAGAATAGTATCAATCTGATTTTGGTATTGACTGTCTGCTGATGTCCATGTGTAGTCTTGTCTTGTGTTGTTGGAAGAGGGTGTTGGCTACAACCAGTGCCTTCTCTTGACAAAACTCTGCCCTGCTCATTTTGAACTCCAAGGCCAAGTTTGCTGTTGCTCCAGCTATCTCTTGACTTCCTACTTTTTCCCTCCAGCCCCCATATGGTGTAAAGGACATCTTTTTTTTTTTTTTTTTTTTTTGGTGTTAGTTCTAGAAGGTCTTGTAAGTCTTCATAGAACCATTCAACTTCACCTTCTTCAGCATTACTGGTCGGGGCATAGACTTGGATTACTGCAATATTGAATGGTTTGCCTTGGAAACTAACAGAGATCATTCTGTGTTTTTGAGACTGCACCCAAGAACTGCATTTTGGACTCTTTTGTTGACCATGATGGCTACTCCATTTCTTCTAAATATTCTTGTCCACAGTAGTAGATGTAATTGTCATCTGAAGTAAATTTTCACATTCCAGTCCATTATAGTTCACTGATTCCTAATATGTCAATGTTCACTCTTGCCATCTTCTGTTGATCACTTCCAATTTATCCTGATTCATGGGCCTAGGTTCCTGTGAAATATTGTTCTTTACAGCATTGACCTTTACTTGCATCAGCCGTCACATCCATAACTGAGTGTTGTTTTTACTTTGTCTTCTCTCTCTCTCTCTGGAGTTATTTCTCCACTGATCTCCAGTAGCAGATTGGGCACCAACCAACCTGAGGAGTTCATCTTTCAGTGTCACATCTTTTTGCCTTTTCATACCGTTCACGGAGTTCTCAAGGCAAAATATTGAAGTGGTTTGCCATTCCCTTTCCAGTGGACCACATTTTGTCAGAAATCTGCAACAACACCCATCCATCTTGGGTGGCAATACACAGCATGGCTCATAGTTTCATTGAGTTAGACAAGGCTTTGGTCCATGTGATCGGTTTTATGTAGTTTTCTGTGATTGTGGTTTTCAGTCTGTCTGCCCCTTGATGGAAAAGTATAAGAGGCTTATGGAAGCTTCCTGATGGAAGAGACTGACTGAGGGGGAAATTGAGTCTTGTTCTGATGGGTGGGGACATGCTCAGTCAATCTTTAGTCCAGTTTTCGGCTGATGGGTGGGGCTGTGTTCTCTCCCTGTTGTTTGATCTGAGGTCTACCTATGGTGGAGGTAATGAAGAGAATGGCGACCTCCTTCAAAAGGTTCCATGCACTCACTGCTGCACTCAGTACCCCCAGCCCTGCAGCAGGCCACTGCTGACCCACACCTCTACCAGAGACTCCTGCACACTCGTGGGAAAGTCTGGGTCAGTCTCTTGTGAGGTCACTGATCCTTTCTCCTCGGTCCTGGTGCACATAAGGTTTGGTTTGTGCCCTCCAACGGTCTGTTTCCCCAGTCCGTTTAAGTTCTGATGGTTCTATAGTGGGGTTAATGGTGACCTCCTCCAAGAAGGCTAATGCCATAGCCAGGTCTGCTGCACCCAGAGCCCCTGCCTCTGTGGCAGGTCGCAGCTGACCCTTACTCCACAGGAGACACTCAAACACTCAAAGGCAGGTCTGGCTCAGTCTTTGTGGTATCTCCTGGTGCACACAAGTTTTTGTTCGAGCCTTGAGAGCATCTCTGGTGGGCATGGTGTTTGATTCTAAACACAATTTTGCCCTCCTACCATCTTGCTGGGGTAGGAGGGAGTGTTGCTTGCTCCTTTGCCATTGGACATAGGGTATCTTTTTTTGTTGGGATCCGGCATTGTCCTATTGATGGTTGTCCAGCAGTGAGTTATAATTTTGGAATTCTTGCAGGAGAAGATGAGCACATTTGCGGGTTACATCTTTAAAAATGAATGGTTTTGCCATGATTCTGTTTGATTTGTTATATTTTCCAAAGGAAAACTACCAACATATTAAAGTTTATTCAAATTTTTTTTTGTCTTTTGCAAAACAGACAAACCAACCATAGCAACTTTGCAACAATTGTCTTTCTGTAAGTGAATAACTACACAAAAAAAGTGAAGCCCAGTTATGAGCTGGGTACGTGTGGAAAAGTAATCAAAGAGGCATGTGAAGAGGGTTTCATTGCTTTCTAGCCTAAAAAGTACATCGTTGACTAGATATTGGGTAAATTGAAGATGTTTGTAAAGTTCACCTTTAAACTTTTCAAAACAGTGTGTTTATATATTTTGTAATATAAATTTATTTATTTTAATTGGAGGTTAATTACTTTACAATATTGTATTAGTTTTGCCATACATCAACATGAATCCACCACAAGTATACACAAGTTCCCCATCCTGAACCCCCCTCCCACCTCCCTCTTCATACCGTACCTCTGGGTCATCTCAGTGCACCAGCCCCAAGCATCCAGTATCATGCATCAAACCTGGACTGGAGATTCGTTTCACATATGATATTATACATATTTCAATGCCACTCTCCCAAATCATCCCACCCTCACCCTCTCCCACAGAGTCCAAAAGACTGTTCTATACATCTGTGTCTCTTTTGCTGTCTCGCATACAGGGTTATCATTACCATCTTTCTAAATTCCATATATATGTGTTAGTATATTGTATTGGTGTTTTTCTTTCTGGCTTACTTCACGCTGTATAATCAGCTCCAGTTTCATCCACTTCATTAGAACGGATTCAAATGTATTCTTTTTAATGGCTGAATAATACTCTATTGTGTATATGTACCACAGCTTGCTTATCCATTCATCTGCTGATGGACATCTAGGTTGCTTCCATGTCGTGGGTATTATAAACAGTGCTGCGATGAACATTGGGGTACACGTGTCTCTTTCAATTCTGGTTTTCTCAGTGTGTATGCCCAGTAGTGGGATTGCTGAGTCATATGGCAGTTCTATTTCCAGTTTTTAAAGGAATCTCCACACTGTTCTCCATAGTGGCTGTACTTGTTGGCCTTCCCAAGAACAGTGTAGGAGTGTTCCTTTTTCTCTGCATCGTCTCCAGCATTTATTATTTATAGACTTTTTGATAGCAGCCATTCTGACCGGTGTGAAATGGTACCTCATTATGGTTTTGATTTGCATTTCTCTGATAATGAGTGATGTTGAGCATATTTTCATTTGTTTGTTAGCCATCTATATGTCTTCTTTGGAGAAATGTCTGTTTAGTTCTTTGGCACATTTTTCGATTGGGTCACATATTTGTCTGGAATTGAGCTGCAGGAGTTGCGTGTATATTTTTGAGACTAATTCTTTGTCAGTTGCTTCATTTGCTATTATTTTCTCCCGTGGTGAAGGCTGCCATTTCACCTTGCTTATGCTTCCTTCGTTGTGCAAAAGCTTTTGAGTTTAATTAGGTCCCATTTGTTTATTTTTGCTTTTATTTCCATTATTCTTGGAGGTGGGTCATAGAAGATCCTGCTATGATTTATGTCAGAGAGTGTTTTGCCTATGTTTCCCTCTAGCAGCTTTATAGTTTTTGGTCTTACATTTGGATATTTAGTCCATTTTGAGTTTATTTTTGTGTATGGTGTTAGAAAGTGTTTTAGTTTCATTCTTTTACAAGTGGTTGACCAGTTTTCCCAGCACCACTTGTTAAAGAGATTGTGTTTTCCCCATTGTATATTCTTGCCTCCTTTGTCAAAGATAAGATGTCCATAAATGCATGGATTTAACTCTGGGCTTTCTATTTTGTTCCATAGATCTATATTTCTGTCTTTGTGACAGTACCATACTGTCTTGATGTCTGTTGCTTTGTAGAAACAAGATAAAGATGCCCACTCTCACCACTACTATTGAACATAGTTTTGGAAGTTTTAGCCATAGCAATCAGAGAACAAAAATAAATAAACGGAATCTAGATTGGAAAAGAAGAAGTAAAACTCTCACTGTTTGCAGATGACATGATCCTCTACATAGAAAACCCTAAAGACTCCACCAGAAAATTACTAATCAATGAATATAGTAAATTTGCAGGATACACAATTAACACACAGAAATCCCTTGCATTCCTATACACTAACAATGAGAAAACAGAAAGAGAAATTAAGGAAACAATTCCATTCACCATTGCAACAAAAAGAATAAAATACTTAGGAATAAATCTTCCTAAAGGAACAAAAGACCTATATATAGAAAACTATAAAACACTGTTGAAAAAAANATTCATGTTGATGTATGGCAAAACCAATACAATATTGTAAAGTAGTTAAACTCCAATTAAAATAAATGAATTTATATTAAAAAAAAAAGAAAGAAAGAAAGCTGAGTACTGAAGAATTGATGTTTTTGAACTGTGGTGCTGGAGAAGACTCTTGAGAGTCCCTTGGACTATAAAGAGATCAAACCAGTCAATCCTAAAGGAAATTAAGCCTGAATATTTATTGGAAGGACTGATGATGAAGCTGAATCTCCAATACTCTGGACACCTGATGTGAAGAGCTTAATGTTAGGAAAAATTGAGGGCAGGAGGAGAAGGGGGTGACAAAGGATGAAATGGTTGGATGGCATCACAAACTCAGTGGACATGAATTTGAGCAAACTCTAGAAGATAGTGGAGGATAGAGGAGCCTAGTGTACTGTCCATGGGGTCACAAAGAGTCAGACACAACTTAGGGACTGCACAGCAACAGTAGCTGAGCTGTACTTATTAGCTCACAAGGACTTTCCATATCGGTGGTTGATTTCTTGTTTGTTTGTTTGTTTTTTTGTAGATATACTCTTTTATTGGAGTGTAGCTAATTTACGATATTGTGTTAGTTTTAGTGTACATGCCAAGTGATTAAGTTATACACATGTTCATTGTTTTTTAGATTATTTTCTTATATTCGGTTCAGTTCTTCTATAAGTTATCACAAAATACTGAGTAGAGTTCCTGTGCTATATCCTAGATCCTGGTTGATTATCTACCTTGTCCACTGTGTGTGTGCGTGCATGCGTGTGTGTTAGTCACTTAGTCGTGCCCGACTCTTTGTGACCCTGTGGACTGTAGCCCACCAGGCTCTTCTGGCCATGGGATTCTCCAGACAAGAATACTGGAGTGGGTTGCCATTTTTTTTTCTCCAACCTTGTCTACTGTAGAATGTGTATATTCATCACAAGCTTCTGATTTATTCCTTTCCATCCAACATTTCCCCTTTTTAAAATGTAAGCTTGTTTTTGATATCTGTAAGTCTGTTTCTGTTTGGATATAAGTTCATTTATTTCTTTTCTTTTATAAAAATTTCCCCCTTATGAGGGATATCATATGATATTTGTTTTTCTCTGTCTGACTTCATTTAGTATAATTTATAGGTCCATTCTTGTTGCTGCAAACATTATTTTAACTTTTTTGGCTGAGTAATACTCCATTTTACATATGTACCACATCTTCATTATCTGTTCCTCTGTTGATGGACATTTAGGTTGCTTCCATGTCTTGACTATTGTAAATAGGGCTGCAATGAACATTGGGGTGCATGTATCCATTTGGATTATGGTCTTCTCTGGATATATACCAGAAATGGGATTGCCAGATCTTACAGTAGTAAGACTGTGTTCAATGGCAGTTGTATTCAATGTTCTTTTTCTCCACACCCACTCAAATATTTATTGTTTGTAGACTTTTGATGATGGCCATTCTAGGACTGGGCTAAGATGACACTTCATTATAATTTTGGTTTGCAGTCCTCTGATAATTAGTGATGTATTTTACGTGCTTTTGGTCATCTTTATGTCTTCTTTGGAGAAATACCTATTTAGATCTCCTGCCATTTTTGGATAGGTTTGTTTGTGTGTGTTTTTGGTATAGAGTTGTATGAGTTGTTTATGTGTTTTGGAGATCAATTCTCCATCATTTAAATTTAATTTAGGTTTCATTTGTTTGTTTTTGTTTTTATTTTTGTTACTCTGAGAGAGAACAAAAAAAGATATTGCTATGATTTATGTCAAAGAGTGTTCTACCTGCTTTTGCACCAGTACCACGCTGTTATGATCACTGTAGCTGTGTACCATTGACTGAATTCAGCGAGCCTAATTCCTCCAGCTTCAGTTTTCTTTTTCAGGATTGCTTTGGCTATTTGGGTCTTTTATATTTCCATATAAATTTTAGAGGTTTTCTGTTTCCCTGAAAAATGCCACTGATAATTTGATTGGCGTTCATGAATCTGCAGGTTGCCTTGGGTAGTACAGTCATTTTGACCACATTCATTCTTCCAATCCAAGAACGAGGCATTTTGTTCCTTCTGTTTGTGACATCTCCAATTTCTTTCATCAGCTTCTTAGAGTTTTCAGGTCAGATGTCTTTTGCCTCTTAGTTAGGCTTATTCTTAGGTACTTTATGCTCTTTGGTGTGATGGTAAATGAAATTATTTCCTTAATTTCTCATTCTGACTTTTCATGGTAAGTGTACAGGAAGGCGAGAGATTTCTCTGCATTAATTCTGTATCCTGCAACTTTACCACTATCATTGACGTACGTTAGCAATTTTCTGGTACCATTTAAGATTTTCTATGCATAGTATCATGCAATCTACAAACAGTGATAGTTTTAATTCTTCTTTCCAAATTTGGGTTTCTTTTATTTTTCTTTCTTCTCTGGTTGCTTGGCTTGCACTTCCTAAACTATATTGAATAACAGTGGTAACAACGAACATCCTTACCTTGTTCCTGATTTTAGAAGGAAAATTTTAGCTTTTCACCATTGAAATGATGTTAGTGGTGGGTTTGTCTTCTATGGCCTTTATTACTTTGAGGTAAGTTCCCTCTGTTTTCACTTTCTGGAGAGCTTTTTATCATAAATCAGTGTTTACTTTTTTCGAAGCCTTTTCGGTATTTATTGAGATGACCATGTATATTTTCTATTCTTGTTTGCTAGTGTGGGTAATGTGTTAGATGCCTGTAGCTCCCTTGCGGCCTGCAGTGTTTCTTTTGAAAAACTCAGCTAATAAACTACGGGAAGTCCCCATGTATGTAGTTTGTTGCCTTCTTTTTAATACTTTTCTTTGCCTTTAATTTGTGTCACTTTATTTAATGTCTGTCTCTGCATACCCCTCCTTGTGTTTATGTTGTGTGGGACTCTGCACTTCCTGGGCTTGAATGTTTTCCTTCTCATCTTAGGGGAGTTTTCAGCTACACCCTCTTCAGACATTTTCTCAGGCCCCTTCTCTCTCTCTCTCCTCTCCTTCTGGGGTCCCTAAAATGTGAGTGTTATTGCATTTGCTGTTGTTCCAGAGGTCTCTGCAACTGTCCTCATGTCTTTTCATTCATTTCTCTTTGTTCTTTTCTGTAGTAGTAGTGATCACTATGATTCTGTCTTCCTTGTCACATCCATTCTTCTGCCTTAGTTATTTTGCTTTTAATTCCTTCTGGTGTATTTTTCATTCCAGTTACTGTATCATTCTTATCTGTTTGTTCTTTAAATCTTCCAGTTATTTGTGGGACATTTCTTGTATCTTCTTGGTCCATTCTTTTTCCAAGAGACACGACTGAGCGACTTCACTTTAACTTTTCACTTTCATGCATTGGTGAAGGAAATGGCAACCCACTCCAGCATTCTTGCCTGGAGAATCCCAGGGATGGGGGAGCCTGGCTGATTTCTGTCTATGGGGTCGCACAGAGTCGGACATGACTAAATCAACTTAGCAGCAGCAACAACAGGATTATCTTTACTATCATTGCTTTAAATTTTTTTTCAAGTAAGTTACTTATTTCTTCTTTATTTATTTGTTCTCATGGGTTTTTATCTTATTCCTTCCTCTGAAACATATTTCACTGCCATCTCGTGTTGTCTAATTTTCTGTATTTGTGGACTCTTTTCTGCTGGCTAGAAGATCATGGCTCCTCTCTCTTCTGGTGTCTGCCTTCCAGTGAGTGAGGCTGGTCGTGTGTCTTGTGGGGATTTCCTGGGAGGAGGGACTGGTGCCTGCCCACCGGTGGGTGAATCTAGGTCTTGTCCCACATGCAGGCAGGGTGGTGTCACAGGGTGCATTTATAGGTAGCTATGAGGTCAGTACGGCTTTAGGCACTCTGTCTTCTGTTGGTCGGGTCTGGGTTCCTATCCTGCTGGTTGGTTGTCCTGAGATATCCCAATGCTGGCTGTTGGGTAGTGGCAGGTCTTGATGCCAAAATGGCAGCCTCTGAGACAGCTCATGCAGATCAGTATTCTCTGGGGTCTCTACCACCAGTATTGTGGTTGACTTTTCAACAAAAAGAACCCAAACAAAAAGATGAGTCAAAATCTTGTGGCTGAAAATCAACATACCAGTCTGGTCTGCAAAGTTTGCTAAATTCATGTGAGGAGCAATAATTAAAGTCAATTGTAATGAATTGCCTTGGGGTTAGGACAAGTGAGTAGCAGTGTTTAGATGTGGTGAATGTTTCTTCCTTTCAGGGATGGATGGAACTCTTAGCTTTTGATTTTTTTTTTTGGTTTCCTAGAGTTACTGGCCTTTATATACACTTATTCTAGCCATAATTTTTGTGATTCCTCCCCCCCCCCATTATCTTTCTTTCTCTCTTAGTACTTCAGTTTTTGTAAATTGTAGTAAATAAACAGGTGATTATGATACCACCTGTCTTACATAATGTGAGGTCAAAATAAAGCATTTTCAATTAAAATTGTACACACTATTTTAAAATGTTATAGTTGTCCAGCTTCTCATGTTCTTTCTGGCTTCAATCTGGACTGCCACTCCATTTCATGGCCACTTGCTAGTGCCCATCATCTCTCGCTGCAGGAAGAGTTTCCTTTCCCCATGTATTCTGCAAATCCCTAGAGAGTTTTCTTCTGTGCAAAATCCATCCTGGTCCAGCTTAGCGCCTTTAATTCTGAGCTAGGCAAGCCTCAAATAACATTGTCACTCTCTCTAAACAGCTCAACCAAATTATAAACAAAACTCCCTGTTAATTTTTCTAAATGCCATAGTGTAGTTTTAGAGAAAATTTTACCTGAAGAGGTGGGATGAAGTAAAACTAAAAATAACAGTATACTATTGCTTTAGAATCAGTGACCCTGGCTTTCCACAAATGTTCCTTACTAGCCACTTTTCTTTCTAGCTAGTTTCTTACACACAGACAACTTTCCCACCTGTAGAAGCCAATTCATAAGGGGCAAAATCAGTTGTAATAATTATTTCTTAGAGAGTTGAAATCAATTTCTATACTATGCATATGCATTCATCCAATCTTACTAAAACTGCTTTTCAGAAGGAACCTAAGACTGTACCTTGATTAAACACTGTCTAGTCAAGTATGTTTCCTAAACAACAGAGTTCACATAGAATACTGCGTTGGCTGAAAGGGCATTTTGTCCACACTACACTAGTATCTGTCAGTATAAATAAAGATCCATTCAAATTTGAAAAACATAAATTAAAGGTCAAAATTCCTATGCAATTACAATTTTAAAAAAGACAATTATCACTAAAATACTCTAAAGGAAAATAAAAGTATTTCACTGACTTCTCATCTCTTGTGAGAAAATGTTTACTAAGACTATATATTGAACTAAAATATACTTTAAAAATTTTGTTTCAAATTCATTTCTGTTGCCAATTATTTCTCAACATGAGGTAAAAAACTGTGTTTCAGTCCAATAAGAGAAAGTTCAGAACCAGAAGTACTCACATATCCATTAGTCATATTACAATCAAATAAATATACAGGTAAAACAGTACTACTATGAGGAAATAGGCATATTTACAAAAAACATTTTCAAGAGNGCTTCAATTCAGTGTAGCTTTTACACCAGAAAACACTTGCCATTTATCTCCTACTTCTGAAAACTTTCTGTTTTTTGATGACAGACACAAAGCTACATTTATCGTGGCCTATGTTAATGTGCATTATTGTGGGAAATATTTAAAATAAGAATCATTGTAAAAGATTTTAGTGTATAGATTAAGTTAGAAATCATTGTGTGTTAGTTCCTCAGTCATGTCCAACTCTTTGCAACCCATGGACTGTAGCCTGCCAGGCTCCTCTGCCCATGGAATTCTCCAGGCAAGAATATTAGAGTGGGTTGCTATTGCATGTCCAGGGGATCTTCCCAACTCAGAGATTGAGCCCAGGTCTCCTGCACTGTGGGCAGATTCTTTAGCATCTGAGATACCTGGGAAGCCCTTAGGATATATTAACCTGCTCAAAGTATTTTTATAAAGCACTTCACTGTACACACACAAGCCATTTTCTTTTGGGAGATATGCTAGCATATATCTCATTATAGGGTATATATCTCATGAATAAGGTGCAAACAAAAGGGACTTGATAGTCTAAAGAAAGTAAAACATTAATTTTTCAGGACTATACCAAATGTACAGGAAGTGTAGTTTCTTTTGGTGGGTGTAGAAGCCTTGCCCAATCAGTGACAATGACAAGTGGCTTGCTATCTATTAGGCTTTAAGCTTCTTGTGCCTAGGTGATGTCATATTTCGTGTTCTACACGTTAGGTACTATTAAACATTTAAACACTTACTGAAGTATTCTTTGTGTTTAGAACTTGGCAGTTTCAATATTCAAAAGGGAAGCAATACATATCCATCCAAGTTCTATGAAAAGAGATTTTTTTAAAACTAAAAGATGTGTATAAGAGACAGCCTGATGCCATTTGTTGAGAGTTATTCTAACTGAATTTATTCTTTGGTAAAGAGTTGAACACAAAGAGACTACAGAAGCAAAAGGCTTTTACAAAGACCCACCCTTTTGTTCTGAGCTGGAAGACGATTGGATGCATGTACAGAAGTACTTTGTGTTCAGCCTCCTTAGGGTGGAGTAGTCTAATGACTTATTTTCACATTTTGTGCTTATGAGGAAAAGTGGATGGAGTCCCTAAAGTGTTCATAAATGAGAGCGGATACTACACCAGATAAACACAAGAACTGTAGTTACTGGAAAACATAAGAATGACAGCAAAGAATTAAGACACTGTTTTTAATTCAGTGATGTTTAGTATTGGAATCAGATACGTGAAATACTTTTAATTTTGTATTAAATTGTAAACAAACATATTACATTCTCAGTCTTCTCTTAAAAATCTTAAGTCCAGCCTAATGAGTCCTAAACATTACTATTAACTGAACACACATGAGGAATTTGTTTGATATGATTCACCTTGGTTATCATGCTATGATGTTGGTCATGTTTAGAAGTATTTAATCATTTTCCCAGCAAATAATTTATACTAGTCTTCTCTGGACTAGGCACAGTGTGATGGCTACCTTACTGAAATTTTCAGGTAAATAAAAAAATATATTTTCAGTTACTTATGTGAATCATTACACAAAGTACACAAACCTGGAGGGTTAAATTAATCAGACAAGGAAGATTTCATTCAAGAATGTTGCAAGAGGGGACACAGGCAGAACTGGTCAGGCTCTATTCCACTTGTTGGGGTAGGGAATGCTAAAAATATTTTTAAGAACTGGGATAGAAGAAAGTTAGGCCACTGAGGCTTGCTAACTGGCCTTACTCAAAGGACATAAGCAAGAAACTTTTAAAAAGACTTGCATTTAAAGGGGAAGGGAAAGACTCTACAATTAAGAAGCTTCTAAGGTAGGCAACGGAGAAGGCAATGGCACCCCACTGCAGTACCCTTGCCTGGAAAACCCCATGGACAGAGGAGCCAGGTAGGCTGCAGTCCTTAGGGTCACTAAGAGTCGGACACGACTGAACAACTTCACTTTCACTTTTCCTTTCATGCACTGAAGAAGAAAATGGCAGCCCACTCCAGTGTTCTTGCCTGGAGAATCCCAGGGGCGGGGGAGCCTGGTGTGCTGCCGTCTACGGGGCTGCACAGAGTCGGACACGACTGAAGCAACTTAGCAGCAGCAGCAGCAGCAGCAAGGTAGGCAATCTAAGAAAAAGGAAATCAGGAATCTAGAGTGAAGAAGAAACCTGTTCAAAGAGGTTAAGCTGAAGGGAACATTAGGTTATCTTGGTTGGTGGAAAGAAAATAAAAATTGACTTTCTAAGCTGGATTAAAATGATTAATACAAATTACATGTATAATTTCAACTAATGAATCTGTGGTCAAATGACATGTTTGCTCATTTTGATTTGCTTTCAAGTATCTGCTCATTTCTGCCAGCCTTAGTGAAAATGGCAGTCTTGCTTGTCACAGGCATGCATATAATAATGAACAGTCATTGATATGCATATGAGATGGTTGGATGGCATCACCAACTCAATGGACATGAGTTTGGGTAAACTCTTGGAGTTAGTCATGGACAGGAGGCCTGGCATGCTGCGTTTATGGGGTCACAAAGAGTTGAACACAACTGAGCGACTGAATTGAACTGAACTGGCATTGCATAAATCACACTACAGAGGTAAAGAGGCCATAAGATACCTTTTGGCATATTATTGTGCTTCAATTCAGTGTAGCTTTTACACCAGAAAACACTTGCCATTTATCTCCTACTTCTGAAAACTTTCTGTTTTTTGATGACAGACACAAAGCTACATTTATCGTGGCCTATGTTAATGTGCATTATTGTGGGAAATATTTAAAATAAGAATCATTGTAAAAGATTTTAGTGTATAGATTAAGTTAGAAATCATTGTGTGTTAGTTCCTCAGTCATGTCCAACTCTTTGCAACCCATGGACTGTAGCCTGCCAGGCTCCTCTGCCCATGGAATTCTCCAGGCAAGAATATTAGAGTGGGTTGCTATTGCATGTCCAGGGGATCTTCCCAACTCAGAGATTGAGCCCAGGTCTCCTGCACTGTGGGCAGATTCTTTAGCATCTGAGATACCTGGGAAGCCCTTAGGATATATTAACCTGCTCAAAGTATTTTTATAAAGCACTTCACTGTACACACACAAGCCATTTTCTTTTGGGAGATATGCTAGCATATATCTCATTATAGGGTATATATCTCATGAATAAGGTGCAAACAAAAGGGACTTGATAGTCTAAAGAAAGTAAAACATTAATTTTTCAGGACTATACCAAATGTACAGGAAGTGTAGTTTCTTTTGGTGGGTGTAGAAGCCTTGCCCAATCAGTGACAATGACAAGTGGCTTGCTATCTATTAGGCTTTAAGCTTCTTGTGCCTAGGTGATGTCATATTTCGTGTTCTACACGTTAGGTACTATTAAACATTTAAACACTTACTGAAGTATTCTTTGTGTTTAGAACTTGGCAGTTTCAATATTCAAAAGGGAAGCAATACATATCCATCCAAGTTCTATGAAAAGAGATTTTTTTAAAACTAAACCTGCTTGAGAGGTGCTTTTCCTCATAATCACAGAATTGCCATATGATTTATTATCCAAATTATGACACTTTAGTTTGGAAAAAAATACTAAGCAAGACAGGACCCTAATCACATGTTGGAGTGTTTATTACTCTACCCACTGTACATATGAAAAAAGCGGAGTTTATTTATTAATAAAACTTGACTTTTATGAGGTATCTTAAAATAAATAGGCAAAAGTCATTGGATGACAGGTGTTTCCCATATGTGTTTTGATAAGATTTGTGGGATCTTGTTTCCCAATCCCTCCCCCAATCTTTAATGTCCCTCTGAGCACCAGCTGGATATTGGGTTGCTGATTATCATTTTTTGATCACTAGGAGCTTCTCTAGCTTAAGCTCTTGTAAAACCACAAGTAGATTTACTGAAAATAACAAAACACATTTAAAATAATAAGGATTATATATAATTAACAAGCTAGTAAACTTAAATATATATACATATATAATATACACACATATATATATGTTATATATATATATATATATATGCGTGTGTGTCTATATGTGTGTCTGTCTGTGTGTATATGTATATCTTTGCATCAGAAACTGCAAATATAGAAAATGTTTCTACTTGTTTTTATTTTAATAAAAAAAGTTTTCACTTATTCTAAATTTCTCTTCTCTTGGAAGAGATTTAGCTTATCATTGTCTGTGTTGCATGCTATTTGAGGGCTGTTAACATTTTCTCTTGAGGTGACCTTCCACTTTGCAGGAAAGTTTGTTCACAGTTGCAAAAGTTTCACATTTCAAGTAAAACAAAAAAAAGTATTGTTTATATATTTTTATTTCTAGTCTTAATTTCCCAGAAGTTGCAGAAATCCTCTGTGTCCAATATAGTAGACAATATCTGCTGCAGAACTATGCTATCTCTGGGTGTTATGCAGCTCTGGGTAGCTTTTATTTTGTCTTCCAGCTCACTCTCCTCCTGCTGTTAAGTAGGAGAAAAATTGTGAAGAAAATACATAACAAAAGAACTGTGAGTCAAAAGTGGTTCATACATTAGGCAAAATCAGAGCTATTGTGTTATTATGTTGTAACAGTAAGCGTTGTCCTTGGCTGTAGCATTTCAGAGTTTTAATGTTGAAATATTTCATGCTAGAAATTGTATGGTTACAAATTCAAAATTCTTTAGTTTTAAAATATATTCAGTCATTAATGTAATACAATCTCTTTTCTGCTCTGTGCATTACTGATATATGGTAGCAATTTCCCTCTTCTGTCTAAAAACGTCTTGACAGATATTGATTCTGCATAGAAATCTGGCACCCAGTAGGTGCTTTCTAGCAAGTTCTATGCATATATCCAAAGATAGTTAATAAATGGGTCTTTATGATTCTAGCTTACTATGTAGTTATGTATAATTAGGAAAAACTATTTCCTGATTTAATGTATGTTTTTGCTTTGCTCTGTTTTATTTTTTAATGACCCAACTAATTAAACAATTGACAGTCAAATCAAAACTGATGATATCTGTTCAAGTAATAAATCCATGATTGCTGTATAAAATTTTTCAGAAAAGGTGCTTAAAGATTTTTAAGACATTTTTTCTCAAAACAAACCTTAAGATATATGTATATATGTAGACACATAGGTTTAAGAAGTATTGTTGTCCGGTTGCACAGTCATGTCTGACTCTTTGAGACCCATGAACGGCAGCATGCCAGGCTTTCCTGTCCTTCACCATCTCCTGGAGCTTGCTCAAACTCATGTCCATTGAGTCAGTGATGCCATCCAACAATCTCATCCTCTATCATCTCCTTCTCCTTCCACCTTCAATCTTTCCCAGCATCAGGGTCTTTTCTAGCATGTCAGCTCTTTGCACCAGGTGGCAAAAGCATTGGAGCATCAACTTCAGCTTCAGTCCCTTCAACAAATATTCAGAATTGATTAGCTTTAGAATGGACTGGTTGGTCTCCTTGCAGTCCAAGAGACTCTCAAGAGTCTTCTCCAACATCACAGACCAAAAGCATCAATTCTTCAGTGCTCAGCCTTCTTTATGGTCCCACTTTCATATCCATACATGAATACTGGAAAAAAACATAGCTTTGACTATATGGCCCTTTGTCAGCAAAGTAATGTCTCTGCTTATTAATATACTGTCTAGGTTTGTCATAGCTTTCTTCCAAGGAGCAAGCATCTTTTAATTTTTGGCTGCAGTCACCATCTGCAGTGATTTTGGAGCCCCCAAAATAAAGTCTCTCACATTATCCATTTACTTGCCATGAAGTTAGGGACCGGATGCACCAATCTTCATTTTTGAATGTTGAGTTTTAAGCCAGCATTTTCTTTTTCTTTTTTAAAATATTTATTTGTTTATTTATTTTTGGTTCTGCTCGGTCTTCATTGCTGTGCACAGACTTTAATTGTGACTATCAGGGGGGCTAATTGCAATGCATGGGCTTCTTATTTCAGTGGTTTCTCTTGTTACAGAACACAGGCTTCAGGTGCATGGGCTTCAGCAGTTGCAGCTCAAGGGCTCGGTGGTTGTGGCTTATGGGCTCTGGAGCACTGGCTCAGTAGTTCTGGCACATGGAACTTAGATCCTCCATGTAAACCAGCATTTTCATTCTCCTCTTTCATCTTCATCAAAAGGAACTTTAGTATCTCTTCACTTTCTGCTATTAAGGTGATGTCATCTGATATCTGAGATTATTGATATTTCTCCAAGGAATCTTGATTCCAGCTTGTGCTTCATACAGCATGACATTTTTCATGATGTGCTCTGCATATAAGTTAAAGAAGCAGGGTGACAATATAAGCCTTGACTTATTACTCTTCCAATTTGTTACCAGACCATTGTTCCATGTCCAGTTCTATCTGTTGCTTCTTTTACCTGCATACAGGTTTCTTAGCAAGCAGGTCAGGTGGTCTGGTATTCTCATCTCTTTCGAAATTTCCCCCAGTTTGTTGTGATCCACACAGCCAAAGACTTTAAAACAGTCAACAAGCAGAATTCTGGAATTCTGTTGCTTTTTCTATGATTCAGTAAATGCTGGTGATCTGATTTCTGTTTCCTCTGCCTTTTCTAAACCCAGCTTGAACATCTGGAAGTACTCAGTTCAAGTACCTTTGAAGCCTAACTTGGAGAATTTTGAGCATTACCTTGCCAGCATGTGAAATGAATGCAATTTTGTGGTAGTCTGAGCATTTTTGGCATTGCCTTTATTTGGGATTGGAGTGAAAACTGACATTTTCTAGTGCTGTGGCCACTGCTGAGTTTTCCAAATTTGCTGACATATTGAGCAGCATTTTCACAGCATCATCTTTTAGGATTTGAAAGAGCTCCCCTGGAATTCCGTCACCTCCACTAGCTTTGTTCATAGTGACACTTCTAAGGCCCACTTGACTTCGCACTCCAGGATGTCTGGCTCTAGGTGAGTGATCACATCATCATGATTATCTGGGTCATGAAGATCTTTTTTGTATAGTTGTTCTGTGTATTCTTGCCACCTCTTCTTAATATCCTGCGCTCCTGTTAGGTCCATACCATTTCTGTCCTTTCTCGTGCCCATCTTTGCATGAAATATTCCCTTGGTACCTCTAATTTTCTTGTAGAGATCTCTAGTCTTTCCGATTCTATTGTTTTCCTCTATTTCTTTGCATTGATCACTAAGCAAGGCTTGTCTCTCCTTGCTGTTCTTTGAAACTCTGCATTCTGATGGTTATATCTTTCCTTTTCTCCTTTGCCTTTCACTTTTCTTCTTTGCTCAGCTTTTTCATCACTTCCTCAAACAACCATTTTCCCATTTTGCATTTATTTTTCTTGGGGATGGTTTTGATCACCGCTTCCTGTACAATGTTATGAACCTTTGTCCATAATTCTTCAGGCACTCTGTCTATCAGATCTAATCCTTTGAATCTGTTTGTCACTTCTGTTGTATAATCATAAGGGATTTGCTTTAGGTCATACCATTCAAAAAACTAAGATCATGGTATCTGGTCCCATCACTTCATGGCAAA
>SJYV01015492.1:669315-684471 GCA_006410875.1 Neotragus pygmaeus | reverse complement strand
TTTTCTAGTGCTGTGGCCACTGCTGAGTTTTCCAAATTTGCTGACATATTGAGCAGCATTTTCACAGCATCATCTTTTAGGATTTGAAAGAGCTCCCCTGGAATTCCGTCACCTCCACTAGCTTTGTTCATAGTGACACTTCTAAGGCCCACTTGACTTCGCACTCCAGGATGTCTGGCTCTAGGTGAGTGATCACATCATCATGATTATCTGGGTCATGAAGATCTTTTTTGTATAGTTGTTCTGTGTATTCTTGCCACCTCTTCTTAATATCCTGTGCTCCTGTTAGGTCCATACCATTTCTGTCCTTTCTCGTGCCCATCTTTGCATGAAATATTCCCTTGGTACCTCTAATTTTCTTGTAGAGATCTCTAGTCTTTCCGATTCTATTGTTTTCCTCTATTTCTTTGCATTGATCACTAAGCAAGGCTTGTCTCTCCTTGCTGTTCTTTGAAACTCTGCATTCTGATGGTTATATCTTTCCTTTTCTCCTTTGCCTTTCACTTTTCTTCTTTGCTCAGCTTTTTCATCACTTCCTCAAACAACCATTTTCCCATTTTGCATTTATTTTTCTTGGGGATGGTTTTGATCACCGCTTCCTGTACAATGTTATGAACCTTTGTCCATAATTCTTCAGGCACTCTGTCTATCAGATCTAATCCTTTGAATCTGTTTGTCACTTCTGTTGTATAATCATAAGGGATTTGCTTTAGGTCATACCATTCAAAAAACTAAGATCATGGTATCTGGTCCCATCACTTCATGGCAAANGGACCATCAGGGAGGTCCTTTGACAAAGATTTAAAGGGATAGCCTTATACCCTTACAAAATTTGTGTTGTAAGGGAAAGCATTTGCTGAGGTATAAGCATTAAAACAAGACTTCCCTGGTGACTCAGTGGTAAAGAGCCTTCTTGCAATTCGGAAGACCTGGGTTCGATCCCTGAGTTGGGAAGATCCCCTGGAGGAGGGCAGGGCAACCCACTCCAGTGTTCTTGCCTGGAGAATCCATGGCAGTGGAGCCTGGAGGGCTGTGGTCCACAGGTTAGCAAAGAGTGGGACGTAACTGAAGCGAGTGGGACATAACTGAAGCGAGTGAGCACATATGCACACAAGCATTAAAACATTGTAATGATATAATTATTATAACACCTAGGGTGTAAGCCACTATGTATAAAATAGGGAGCTATGCAGATAATCATGTACATTCTTCTGCTTAAAATATTTAAAAGATGTTTCCTCTAAAGTCACTATAACTTATGAGACACACAAAGGCCTCGGTCCATGACTTATCTCCTTCTCTCCTCTTCACTTTTCCTCATGTTTCCCTGTGCCATGTATGGAACACATCATGTAATATAACTTGTGGTGTCTTTGCTTGTGTTCTGCATCTGCCTGGATCATGCTTTTGTATATTTTATGCATATTTGGATCTTCTTGACCCAGGAATCGAACCCGGGTCTCCCGCATTGCAGGCAGATGCTTTACCGTCTGAGCCACCAGGGAAGCCTATTCATCTTCAAAGGTCAACCCAAAAGTTATAATATCCCCAGGATATCATATACATTCCCAGAAAAAGTAATTTATATTTTTCTTGGTGCTCATGTAACATTCTTTACCTCTTAATTGGAACCCTTCTTCAATATTATCATTATTTGAGAATAAATTTATTTTTTATATTACATAATGAAATCTGCTGGGATGGTATTTCCTGTTATACCCCCAACAGGATGTCAGTGATTTAGAAGGAATATAGCAAATATTTGTTAGAGAGATAACTAAATGGGAATGGGAGACAGCTACATGTTATTTAAAACTAATCTCAGATTCTATCACAAATACATACCACTTATAAAGAGGGAAATTTCTCTAAAATTTATTAGTTAACAGTTGATATGGCCAGAAAATAATTTTGAAGACCAAGAAAATAGATAATTATATCATTTGGAATCAAATATAATGGCTACCTGGGTGGCTCAGTGGTAAAGAATCTGCCTACAACCTAGGAGACGTGTCTGGAGCCGTGGATTTGATCCTTCAGTTGGGAAGATCTCCTGAAGAAGGAAATGACAACCCAGTCCAGTATTCTTGCCTGGAGAATCCAATGGACAGAGGAGTCTGTTGGGCTGCAGTGCATGGGATTGCAAAGAGTCAGACAGCACTTAGTGACTAAACAGCAAAAGCAACAATAAAGGGAAATAGTATTGTTTTATATACATATACGTATAAAAGCATGGTCTTGAAATAGACAAAACTAGATTTTCATCAGAAATTCTCTACTTTTAGTGGTAGTAGTTATGGAACCCTGAATTTTATTGTTAACATCTGTAAAATGTGAATAATTATAAAGAAGGAGGAGGAAAAATAATGAGTTCAGTCTATGATACATTGTAGATGAGCATTAAAAATGAACTTACTTTTTCCTGGGGTCTTTTGAGCTATACATTTGAACTAGTCATGATGATGGAACATGCCAAGTTAAAGCTGTCTAGAAATAGGGAACTTAAAGATAAATATAGAATATATAGGCATTGAATATTTAATTATGAAGAAATAGGGTGAAATTTTCAAATTTAGACAATCTTACAATTTAGACAATTTAAGTTATTTAAAAGTTCTTTTTTTTCCCCTGATTTCAATTGTATAATAATCTAATTTCAGGTGTGAAAAGAGTACTAGAATTTTCTTAACATGTTTGAAACATCTTTTTTTTTTTTTAAACTATCACACCTAGTATCTTTATTTCAGTAATGCCACATGGAAGCCAGTCTCTTTATAGCTTTTACTTTTGGAAACTAACTATGTTAGCCTTCTCTGCATCTTTCTATCACATTTATCTTAAACTTTCTGGTGTGTTATGTAAAACAATACTAGCACCTTCTGCTTGAAGTAGATAAAAATGACAGGATGAAAAACTGGCTATGAAAAGAAAAAAAAAACACTCATTTGCAAAATAGTACAACACTTTCAGCTGCCTCTAACATAAACATTTTGAAACAAAGCATACCCTTTGTACATTTTTCCTTTGAGTGTGTAGCTCTCTGACCAGGGCTCAGGATAAAATGAACACTTTCAGTAGTTAATTGTCTACCTACTATATTGACTATTTTACTTGATAGAGGAAATGTGCACATTGGTAAGCTGCCTTTTCATTAAGGGATTAGAAATTTGGTTAAATACTAAGAAATTATGATTTTTAAGGATTAAAAGCTAAAAGATCATCTAAGTATGATTAACGCAATTTAAATATGTTGTATGCAGCATTACTACAGTAATGTAAATATTCAGGCAAATACTATTCATCTTATCAAGAAACTGTCTCAGGGGGTTAGGATAAACTGGTGTATCTTAACTAATGGGAGTTAAGAAACCCAAGCTGTGCTCTTGGTAGTAATCAAAGAGGCTGTTCCATACTTATCTTCATTTACCTTCACAGCGCTAGAATCTTGAATTTTCTGGATTTTCCTAGAATCTTGTCTTTTTTATACTGTAATATAAACAAGCAATGTCTTGTTTATACTGTAATATCCAGCAGCTTTGGAAGTCATTTTTATGCTCCATGCAATCATCTTCCAGGGGAGGTATCTATGGGGCATCTAGAGGAAGAAACTATAAAGCTTACTGTGTGACTTAAACTGAAACCTAAGTTGTAGGACAATCTGACAGAGACCCATTTCTCCCCTGCCCTTCACTGCTAAATGAAAGTAGGAAAGGAAAGGAAAGTGAAGTCGCTCTGTCATGTCTGACTCTGCAACCCCATGGATTGCAGCCCGCCAGGCTCCTCTGTCCATGGGATTCTCCAGACAAGAATACTGGAGTGGGTTGCCATTTCCTTCTCCAGGGATCTTCCCAACCCAGGGATCAAATCCAGGTCTACCTACATTGCACCTACCTACCACCTGAGTCACCAGGGAAGCTCTAAGTGAAAGTAAACCCCCTGGAAATAGTGAGAGAGACAACCAAAGGACATCCTGAATGGTGTTAGGAAGAAAGCTGGCTTGGGATCCCCGGATTAGAGGAACACGGCACCGAGGTATTTTACATCCTCCTATTAAAAGAATTGGAGGAGGAAATGGCAACCCACTCCAGCACGCCAGGCCTCCCTGTCCGTCACCAACTCTCAGAGCCTGCTCAAATTCATGTCCATTGAGTCGGTGATGCCATCCAGCCATCTCATCCTCTGTCATCCCCTTCTCCTCCTGCCTTCAATCTTTCCCAGCATCAAGGTCTTTTCTAACGATTCAGCTGTTCGCATCAAGTGGCCGAAGTATTGGAGTTTCAGCTTCAGCATCTGTCCTTCTGGTGAATATTCAGGACTGACCTCCTTTAGGATGGACTGGTTGGACCTCCTTGCAGCCCAAGAGACTCTCAAAAATCTTCTCCAACACCACAGTTCAAAAGCATCAATTCTTTGATGCTCAGCTTTCTTTATTTTTCAACTCTCACATCCACACATGACTACTGGAAAAATCATAGCTTTTTTTTACTAGACAGACCTAGTAATGTCTTTGCTTTTTAATACACTGTCTAAGTTTGTCATAGCTTTTCTCCCAAGGAGCAATCAATAAAGCTAGATAATTGCATTTATAAAGTAATCCTAATGATTGCTTATATCATACTTAAGAAGTCTATTTTCTTTAAATATCAACCCGATCAAATGTTAGGAAACAAACAAGTAGCTGGAGAACATTAATTGTCATGTTGAGTCCTCACAATGGGTCCAGTGTCACTGAAAACCATAAAACTCGTTACGTCTCAACTTCTGTCATTGAATAAGCATCACATCTGAAGCCAGGGGTGTATTCTGTCATATTGAGACAATCACCCAGCAAGATTGATGTGAACATAGGCAACCCTGCTGAAGAGGAATGGTGATTGGACAAC
The DNA here is from genome assembly GCA_006410875.1 of Neotragus pygmaeus. Lineage (NCBI taxonomy): Eukaryota > Metazoa > Chordata > Mammalia > Artiodactyla > Bovidae > Neotragus > Neotragus pygmaeus. The sequence goes on along the minus strand of SJYV01015492.1, from coordinate 679,588 downwards.
TTTTCCTTCTTAATAAGAAAGAGAGTTAAACAGACATCTTTATAATCCTGCTGGAAAGAGGAGGGGTCAGCTAAGTGTATGTCTATTAAGGCCAATGTAAGCAAAAACTAGATGCCTAACTAGAGGTTCTCTTCTCTGGGTGTTTACCCAGGGGACCGATATCTCGTTTCTCACCAGGCAGATAGGATTTGATGCTTGGAAGTTGCCTCCAGGATGTGTTCCACGCACTTCCTTTCTTCCTATTCCTCCCTCTCTTTCTAGTTAACCAGCTATTCTGACCAGAGGACTGCTAGCACCTCTTTAGAACTCTTGAAGAAGTGTACTATACTTAAGAAGGTGTTTATATTGATCATATTTTGAGGTTTTTATACAAGTATACATATATATATATTTGTTCAGTCATGTCCAATTCTTTGTGACCATATGGACTATAACTCTCCAGACTCTTCTGTCCAGGGGATTTTCTAGGCAAGAATATTGGAATGGATTGCCATTTCCTATTCCAGGGGGTCTTCCTGATCCAGGGATCGAACCTGCATCTCTTGCATCTCCTGCATTGGCAGATGGATTTTTTTTACCACTGCACCTCCTGGGAAGGCCTTTTATATAAGCGGTTTTCTATTAAATTGCATTTTCTCCTCCTAATTTTGATTTAATGAAATATCTTCAAGCTCACTGTATCAGTGAGCTTCCCCTCTCCACCCTCATAGCCACATGAGAGTATTCTTTTTTATGAATTATAATTTATTCATCTTTCCTAAATGATGTTTAGGGTTTTCTAATCTTTTGCTATTATAAAAATGGTAGAATGAATGCTTTTAAGCTTATTCTTCATAAATAAGCATATTCTTAAGCTTATTCTTTGTGTATACATTTATACATATTTATGTATATATACTAATATCTGTAGTATATATTACCAAATCTGTAATATATATGCTAATATTTGTAGTATATATATTCTAAGAAATTCATTTCCTGAATCAAAGAATATGTTCACGAAATGGTTATAGACAATGTTGAAAGGTTTTAAAGACAGTCTGTTAAACTCTGTCAGGATACATGAGAGTATTACTTGCTTCATTGTTTTGAAATATTCAGAACTTTCATCTATAGCCTGATTTATCCTGATCTATCCTCTTTTGGATTCAACATGATTATTATTATTTTTTTAAAGTGGGATGGGTCAAGAAGGAGTTTCATCTGCTTTCCCATCAACAAAATTTTCAATGTAGAGTTCAGCCATGCCTTGTAACAAAAGTATTTTATTGGTATCAGTTTTCCTGATAAAATGTAAGTGTTTGGATATTGTAGACATACTGGTAGAGTTATCCCAGTGCCCCCCCATCCCCCGAAAATGAATTGATTCCCCCGAAAATGAATTGATTTCTTCTCAGTCACGGCTCCAGCCTCCAGTGATCACTGTTCTCCTTGTGAGAGACATGAGTTAGATGTGCTTCTCATTCTTGGACACTTGGCAAAAAACAGCTCCATAACACAGAAAAGAGATGTTTATTCCTTATTACCAAAGCATGCTTTTATGTACAAATGAGTAAAGCTTATTCTTGTTTGTAAGCATCGTATCTTTGCTGCTGCTAAGTCGCTTCAGTTGTGTCCAACTCTGTGCGACTCCAGAGACAGCCCGCCAGGCTCCCCCGTCCTTGGGATTCTCCAGGCAAGAACACTGGAGTGGGTTGCCATTTCCTTCTCCAATGCATGAAAGTGAAAAGTGAAAGTGAAGTCGCTCAGTCATGTCCAACTCTGGCAACCCCATGGACTGCAGCCTACCAGGCTCCTCCGACCATGGGATTTTCCAGGCAAGAGTACTGGAGTGGGGTGCCATTGCCTTTAGTCTACAGTTATTCCCATCCCTTCCTTGATAAAGATTTGTATCTGAGGAAATTGTCTGGGTAGAGTATAAATTATCATTTTTAGCTCCCCAAGTAGTATTTGCTACACCATGCCCAAGAAAGCAATCTATTGCCAGGGTAAGAAATCACTGTTCAGTAGCATTTTCCAGTACTTGGGAAGTTTGGGGATTTCTGTCTTAAAGAAATATTAGGATAAATTGCTTATAGATGGACTACCTTAAAAACCTAAAAGGCAAAATTAAATGTTACATATAAAGACAAAGAGTCTAGGTTTGTTTGCAAATCTTTGCTTCATACACACGTAATACATATTTGTGTATGTTGTGTAGAATAGCACATTTCACGGCATCTAGCAGTACAGAGGGATAATATTTGCTTTTTGAATTTTCAAATGTTAAGGAAAGTTATGACCAACCTAGACAGCATATTAAAAGGCAGAGACGTTACTTTGCCAACAAAGGTCCGTCTAGTCAAGGCTATGGTTTTTCCAGTGGTCATGTATGCATGTGAGAGTTGGACTGTGAAGAAGGCTGAACGCCGAAGAATTGATGCTTTTGAACTGTGGTGTTGGAGAAGACTCTTAAGAGTCCCTTAGACTGCAAGGAGATCCAACCAGTCCATTCTAAAGGAAATCAGGCCTGGGTGTTCATTGGAAGGACTGATGTTGAAAGTGAAACTCCAATACTTTGGCCACCTCATGCAGAGTTGACTCATTGGAAAAGATTCTGATGCTGGAAGGGATTGGGGGTAGGAGGAGAAGGGGACGACAGAGGATGAGATGGTTGGATGGTATCACCAACTCAATGGACATGGGTTTGGGTGGACTCCGTGAGTTGGTGATGGACAGGGAGGCCTGACATGCTGTGGTTCATGATGTCACAAAGAGTCAGACATGACTGAGCGATTGAACTGAAATGAACTGAACTGAACTGAAATTAAATATGCTTATTTTGAAGAGCTTTTTTTTTTTTTTTTTTTTTTCATCCCTGGCCAACTTTTTTTTTTCTTTTCATAAGTTTTATTTTTATATGGAAAAAATTGTAGTTAGCATAAATCTTGGATGGAACTGCAGCTCTAAATAGAAAATTCAGAGTGCTATAGTTTTTTAACTTTTATTTTATATTACAGCATATTTGATGAATATTGTCATGTTACTTTCAGGTATACAGCAGGGTGATTCATTTACACATATACATGTATATATTATTTTTCAAACTCTGTTCCCATTTGGGTTATTACAGAGTACACAGCAGAGTTCCCTGTGCTGTACATGTCAAACCCAAACTCCCAAACTATTCCTTTTCTGAGTCTGTTTCTGGTTTGCAAATAAGTTTCTCTGTGTCTTTATTTCTAGATTTCACAGAAAAGTATTGTCTACTTGTCTTTGACTTACTTCACTTAGTATGATAATCTACAGGTCTATCAATATGGATGCAAATGGCATTATTTCATTGAAAGGCTGAATAATGTTCCATTGCATATATGAACCACATCTTCTTATCCATTCATCTGTTGATGGACGTTTAGGTTGCATCCATGTCTTGATTATTGTAAAAAGCACTGCAATGAACACTGAAGTGCTCATATCTTTTTGAACCGTGGTTTTCTTTGGATATATGCACAGGAATCGAATTGCTGGATTATATGGCAGTCTATTTTTAGATTTTTAAGGAGCCTCCATACTGTTCTCTGTAGTGGCTGTACATTCCCACCAACAGTGTAGGAGAGTGCTCTTTTCTCAGCACCCTCTCCAGCATTTACTGTTGGTAGACTTTTTGATGATGGCCATTCTTACTGGTGTGTGTTGATACCTCTCTATAGTTTTGACTTGGATTTCTCTGATAGTGATGTTCAGCATCTTTTCATGTGCTTCTTGGCCATTTTTATGCCTTCTTTGGAGAAATGTCTACTTAAGTCTTCTATTTTATGATTGTGCTTTTTTTTTTAATTGAGCCTTATGAACTGTTTGTAAATTTCGGAGACAAATTATGTTTGGTCACATAGTTTGCAAATATTTTCTTCCATTCTGAGGGTTGTCTTTTAATTTTATTTATGGTTTCCTTTGCTGTGCAAAAGTTTTTGAGTTTAATTAGGCTCCACTTCTTTTTCATTTCCATTACTCTAGGAGGAGGATCAGAAAAGATATTGATGCAAGTTATGTCAAAGAGTGTTCTGCCTATGTTTTCTTCTAAGAGTTGTATAACATCTGGGATTATATTTCAGTCTTTAATCTATTTCAAGTTTTTGTATATGATGTTAGGGGATTTTCTAATTTCATTTTTTATATGTAGCTGTCTAGTGTTCCCAGCACCACTTATTGAAGAGTCTATCTTTTCTCCATTGTATTTTTTTTTTTTTTGCCACATTTGTCAGAGATTAGTTGACCATAGGTGTGTGAGTTTATCCCCAGACTTTCCATTGATCTATATTTCTATTTTGAGGACAGTACCATATTGTTTTACTGTAACTTTGTACTATAGGCTGAAGTCAGGGAGCTGGATTCCTCCAGGTCCATTTTTATTTTTTTGCTATTTGGAGTCTTTTGTGTCCATAAAAATTTTAAGATTATTTTCTTCCAGTTCTGTGAAAAATGCCATTGGTAATTCGATTGCATTGAACCTGCAGTGTAGTCATTTTGACAACATACATTCTTCCGGCTGAAGCTCATAGTGTCTTTTTCGAACTGCTTGTGTCACCTTCAATTTCTTTTTAATTGAAGTCTTATAGTTTTCAGACCACAGGTCTTTTGCCTCCTTAAGTTGTTTCCTAGCTATTTTATTCTTTTTGGTTTGATGGTAAATGGGATTATTTTTAAAATTTCTCTTTATAGTTTTTAGTTGTTAGTTTATAGCGTATAGGAATACAAAAAATTTCTGTGTACTTATTTGGTGTCCTGCAACTTTATCAAATTCATTGATAAGCTCTAGTAATTTTACGGTAGCCCTTTAGAATTTTCAATGTATTTTATCATGTCACCTGCAAACTAGTGACACTTTTATTTATTCTTTTCCAATTTGGATTGCTTTTATTCCTTTTTCTTCTCTGATTGCTGTGTCTAGGACTTCTAGAACTATGTTGAATGAAAGTGTCCAGAGTCGACATTCTTGTCTATTCCTGATCTTAGAGGAAATGGTTTCACCTTTTCACTGTTGCTAGGGAGGAGGCCCCACGGAATCTGGCTTTGAAGGCCAGCGGGTTTTCACTGCAGGCTATCCACAGGGCTGGAGCAAACTGAAACTCCACTTTGCAAGGATGCTCACAGGGTCTTGTGCTCAGCAGGACCCAGGGAAAAAAGTGGTAACCTCACAACTTACTGAGCCAGACTTACCTGCTAATTATTAGAGCGTCTCCTGTGGAGATGGGGAGGCAGATGTAGCTCACCCTGGGGACAAGGAAGGACACTGAAGGCAGCAGTTCTGGTGAGTACTCATCGGCATAAGCTTGAAGGTGGCCATTTTTTCACCAAGGCCTGGACCCACCCAACAGCCCCACCCAACATCCCTGTGGTACATGGATGCCTCAAGCCAAACAAACCACAGGGCAGGAACACATTCCCACCCATCCATAAACAGGCTGCTTCACGTCTTCTATAATAAACAGCTGCTTCATAAACACAGCCCCCTCATAAACACAGCCCCCTCACCCCCTGTCCACAAGCTCTCATTGCCAGACCCCCAGGTTGGGAAGCATGATTCAGCTCAAAACTTTCACTCCTGTGAGAGAACGTCTCTAGTATAATCGTGTTCCAGTTTGTGGGTCACCCACCTGGTGGGTGTGGGATTTGATTTTCTCTACATTAATTAATTTATTTTAATTGGAGGCTAATTACTTTACAATATTGTATTGGTTTTGCCATACATTGACATGAGTGTACATGTGTTACCCATCCTGAACCCCCTTCCCTCTGGGTCATCCCAGGGAACCTGCCGTGAGCACCCTGTCTCATGCATCAAACCTGGACTGGCGATCTGTTTCACATATGAAAATATACATATTTCATAGCTATTCTCTCAAATCATCCCACCCTCTCCCTCTCCCACAGAGTCCAAAAGACTGTTCTATACATCTGTGTCTCTTTTGCTCTCTCGCATACAGGGTTATTGTTACCATCTTTCTAAATTCCATATATATGTGTTAGTATACTATATTGGTGTTTTTCTTTCTGGCTTACTTCGCTCTGTATAATAGGCTCCAGTTTCATCCACCTCAATAGAAATGACTCAAGTTGTGTTCTTTTTAATAGCTGAGTAATATCCCATTGTGTATATGTACCATTCATGTATCCATTCATCTGCCAATGGACATCTAAGTTGCTCCCATGTCCCAGCTATTGTAAACAGTGCTGTGATGAACATTGGGGTACAGGTGTCTCTTTTAATTCTGAATTTCTCAGTGTGTATGCCCAACACTGGGATTGCTAGGTCATATGGCAGTTCTATTTGCAGTTTCCTAAGGAATCTCAGTACTTTGGCCACCTCATGCAAAGAGCTGACTCATTGGTAAAGACTCTGATGCTGGGAGGGATTGGGGGCAGGAGGAGAAGGGGACGACCAAGGATGAGATGGCTGGATGGCATCATGGACTCGATGGACATGAGTCTGAGTGAACTCTGAGAGATGGTGATTTACAGGGAGGCCTGGCATGCTGCAATTCATGGGGTCGCAAAGAGTCGGACACGACTGAGCGACTGAACTGAACTGAACTGAAGGAATCTCCACACTGTTTTCCATAGTGGCTGTACTAGCTTGCATTCCCACCAACAGTGTAAGAGGGTTCCCTTTTCTCCACATCCTCTCCAGCATTTATTGTCTGTAGACTTTTTGATGCCAGCCATTCTGACTGGCATGAGATGGTACCTCATTGTGGTTTTGAGTTGCATTTCTCTGATAATGAGTGATGTTGAGCATCTTTTTATGTGTTTGTTAGGCATCTGTATGTCTTCTTTGGAGAAATGTCTGTTTAGTTCTTTGGCCCAATTTTTGATTGGGTCATTTATTTTTCTGGTGTTGAGCTGCACGAGCTGCAGGAATTAATCTCCAAAATGTACAAGGGTTATAGGATCCGGTTTTTATTGAGATTGCTCCCTCCTACTACCTTGTTGTGGCTTCTCCTTTGTATTTGGATGCAGGGATTTTATTTTATTTATTTTATTTTTTTGGTAGCCTCCAGCAGTTTTTGTCAGTGATTTTTTCCAGTGGCTAGGTGTGATTTTGGTGTTTCTGTAAGAAGAGGTATGCTCATGTCCTGCTCCATCCTCTTGTTGCTTCTCCCCACAGTGCTGTATTCTGATTTAATGGAGTGAATTCTTGTACAAGTGGCATTATATGTGTGTATCCATACACTTGAGCTTCCCTGACAGTTTAGTATTAAAGAATCCGTGTGTCAATCCAAGAGACATACATTCGATTCCTGGGTTGGGAAGATCCTCTTAAGAAGGAAAGGGCAACTCATGCCAGTATTCTTGCCTGGTAAATCTCATGGACAGAGGAGCCTAATGGGCTATAGTTCATGGGTTCTCAAAGAGTTGGATATGACTTAGTGATTAAACAATACACATGCACATATGCATGAAACAGTGTATTTTTGTGTGTATCTGTTTTTCTTTTTTAAACATCCAACTCCTAAAAAAAAAAACAAAAACACACACACACAGAATCGTGCAAGATGTCAAACTTTGTAACCAAAAAATCAAATACTTAAGGTCAACAGGTATAAAGACCCCATTGTCTCTTTTAATATTTGAATCTCACCTTCCCTTTAAATTTGCTCATTAAGACAGGTTCTTCCTAAATTTGAATTAAATTTGTGAAGTTTCAAAATTTATAATCATACTTGGATGAAGCAGTGTGCTAATTTAGAAATTATAGCTTTTAAATGTGAATAATAAATCACTTATCAGACTTTTGGCAAAGATCAAGTGTAAATATGAGTAATAATAAAGTATCTGAACACATTTGAAATTGAATTCCTACATTTTCTCCATAGTCAGGAAGACTAAAGGTAAATAAATGGAGTATGATTAGCTTCTTCTCTCATCTTAGTGCTTAAGAAAATCCCATATCAGCCCTCAGAAGTGGATCTACAGAAATATAAACATTTATTGGCCAACCGATAGAAGGAAGCCTGATCCAAATGCTCTCTTAATGCAGCTAGCTAGCTTGTGACACACCCTGTATTTTTCAAGAGAAAGTTAGTTAAAAATTCACTTTGTTCTTAAACAACAAGTGAAATGTATTTTATTCGTTATGTGCTCTGACTGATTAAAACTTGAAGAAAAATAAACTTAATTTTTTGAGTGATAAGTTAGCTTTCAACTCATTAGTTAGAAAACTTGATAAACTCAGTGTTTACAGTGATGAAGTTCAGAGCTGTGTTGCACAAGTTCAGTTCAGTTTAGTTCAGTCACTCAGTCGTGTCTGACTCTTTGCAACCCCATGAATTGCAGCACGCCAGGCCTCCCTGTCCATCACCAACTCCCGGAGTTCACTCAGACTCACGTCCATCGAGTCGGTGATGCCATCCAGCCATCTCATCCTCTGTCGTCCCCTTCTCCTCCTGGCCCCAATCCCTCCCAGCATCAGAGTCTTTTCCAATGAGTCAGCTCTTTGCNTTCAAAAGCATCAATTCTTTGGCGCTCAGCCTTCTTCACAGTCCAACTCTCACATCCATACATGACCACTGGAAAAACCATAGCCTTGACTAGATGGACCTTTGTTGGCAAAGTAATATCTCTGCTTTTGAATATGCTATCTAGGTTGGTCATAACTTTTCTTCCAAGGAGTAAGCGTCTTTTAATTTCATGGCTGCAATCACCATCTGCAATGATTTTGGAGCCCCAAAAGATAAAGTCTGCCACTGTTTCCACTGTTTCCCCATCTATTTCCCATGAAGTGATGGGACCAGATGCCATGATCTTGTTTTCTGAATGTTGAGCTTTAAGCCAACTTCTTCACTCTCCTCTTTCACTTTCATCAAGTGGGCCTTAGAAAGCATCACTATAAACAAAGCTAGTAGAGATGATGGAATTCCAATTGAGCTGTTTCACATCCTGACAGCTGATGCTGTGAAAGTGCTGCGCTCAATATGCTGCACTTTTCATGTTATCCTTCAGCTATTAAGCTCTCTCTTCCTTTGTTGTCCGTCATGATGAATAATAAATGAATGCATTTGTTTCCCTCATTCTCTTCCTTAGTAATTAAGTTATATTGTACGTACAAAGGGGTGAATTCTCATGAGTAATCTCATAATGGCACTTGGAAAGATACATTTTATCCTTCCAAAAAGATTTGAATTTGATTGGAAAGTTCAAACTTTTTGATTGCCAATTAAGTTGCAGTTGGCAATTGATTTTGAATCCCAAGAATATAGTCTGTCACTGTTTCCACTTTTTCCCATCTATTTGTTATGAAATGGTGGGGCCAGATGCCATGATCTTAGTTTTTTGAATGTTGAGTTTTAAGCCAACTTTTCCACTCTGTTCTTTCACCCTCGTCAAGAGGCTCTTAATTCCTCTTTGCTTTCTGCCATAGAGTTGGTGTCTTCTGCATCTGAGGTTATTGATATTTCCCCTTTCAATCTTGCTTCCAGCCTGTGCTTCAGCCAGCCTGGCATTTTGCATGATGTACTCTGCATATAAGTTAAATAAGCAGGGTGATGATATACAGCCTTGGTGTACTCCTGTCCAGTTTTGAACCATTCTGTTGTTCCGTGTCTGGTTCTAACTGTTGCTTCATACTTATATAGAAATTGAAAATTTAACATTTTGGATAAAAACAATAAATAAAACATGAATCTGTAGATATAGTTTCACTTTATAAAATATATCTGTCTCAGCTCAAAAACCACCATAATCCTTTGGTGGGGAAACATTTAGAGGCAATTCTATTAATGTAAAAAGTGAAGGACAATTATCTACTCATATTACTATTATTATTTTACTTTGATAATCAATAAAAATTTTAAAAACCTAGAATAAAAAATTAGATAATGAATTTTTGTACACTTGAAGATGATACAATGGTATATGTGGGAAATGGAAGACAATTAGCTAAAAAAGTGAATATAAGTATACATGAATAGTATAACACATTGATGTGCAAAATGAATATATGCAAATTTTCATGCATAAAATACTGGAATATATTAACCAATTCAAAATACCAGCATGATAGATAGTTCTAAAATGTACACAGTATGAAATATGCAAAACTTAAAGAAAGTAACTTAAATAATCAATACCAACACAAAAGTCTTGAACAGAAGGAAAGAGTTAACATTTATTAATAGAACAATTAAATCAATAAAATATATTAAAAGTAATATAATTTTTAAAGTTGATTCATAAATTTACTATAATGGCAATGAAAATACCAAATACTAGCAGGCATGTTTTTTTTTTTTTT
>SJYV01015492.1:601601-666393 GCA_006410875.1 Neotragus pygmaeus | reverse complement strand
TTTTTTTTTTTTTAATAAACAAATTAATTATAAAATTTGCAGGAAAAAAGAACCAAAAGAGAATAGTGAGAAAAATTCTGTAAAAGAAAGCAATGTGTAGAACCACACTTAGTTCAGGTTAAAAACATTATAAATTAAACTTTTCCAACTTTGCTGAGCTAAAATTGACAAGTAAGATTGCATGAATTTACAATGTACAACTTGATGTTTTGATGTGTGTGTACATTTTAATGTAATTGCCACAGTCAAGTTAATTAACAAATTAACACATCCATCATCTCACTTAGTGTTTTTTTTTTTTTTTTCCCGGTGTGTGTTTATAGTGAGAAAACAGTATCTACTGTCTTAGCAAGTTTCCAATGCTGTATTAGTAACTATGGTTACCATGGTGTACATTAGGATCCCCAAATTTATTCATTCCAAACATCTGAAGCTTTTTTCCCTTTGACCAACATTTTCTCATTTCTTCCAGCCCCCAGCAACCACCATTCCACATTCTGTTCTAATGGTTTTGATGATTTTAGATTCCACATGTAAGTGGGATCATGCGTAATGTGGCTTTCAATCCCTGGTTTGTTTCATTCAGCATAATATTTTCCGAGTTCATCCATGCTGTCCCAAATAACAGGATTTCCTTTCCTTATCACTGAACAATGTTTCATTGCATGTATATACCACTTTTTAAATTTTTTCAGTCCGTTCATTTGGCAATGGACAGCTGGGTCAATTCTGCATTTTGGTTACTGTAAATAATGATGCTATGAACATGGTAATTCAGAGATCTGTTTGAGTTACTAATTTCACTTCTTTTGGATATATACCTAGGGTAGGATTACTGGATCATATGGTAGTTTATTTTTCGTTTTTGGGGTATCTTCCTGGGTGTGAGAAAGGGGCCAATTCCTTTCTTTTGCATATAGATATCGATTATTCTGAGCTTCCCAAGTGGTGCCAGTGGTAAAGAACCCATCTGCCAGTGCAGGAAATTTAAGAGACAAGCGTTTCATCCCTGAGTGGGGAAGATCCCCTGGACGAAGGCATGCAGTTCACTCCAGTATTCTTGCCTGGAGAATCCCACGGGCAGAGGAGCCTGATGGGCTACACTCCATGGGGACACAAAGAGTTGAACATGACTGAAGCCACTTAGGAAGCACTCACCAGTTATTCTAGTATCATTTATTGCAGACGCTGTCCTTTCCCCATTTTGTATTTGCAGCAACTTTGTCAAAGATCAATTGGCAATCTGTATCTATATTCCGGGTCTCTCTGTTCTGTTCCTTTGATCTACGTGTCACTTTTTATGCCAGTGCCACGGTTTTTGTCTGCTGTCACTTTGTAGTATGTTTTGAAACCAGGCAATACCTCCAGTTTTGTTTGGCTATTTGTGTTCTTTTATGTTCCGTATGAATTTCAGGCTTGGTTTTTCTAGTTTTGTTAAAAATGGCATAGGAATTTTGTCAAGGATTGCCTGTAATCTGTGGATCACTTTGGGTAATATGATCACCTTAAGGGGCTTCCCTGGTGGCTCAGAGGTTAAAGGATCTGCCTGCAAGGCGGGAGACCCGGGTTCAGTCCCTGGGTCGGGAAGATCCCCTGGAGAAGGAAATAGCCACCTACTCCAGTATTCTTGCCTGGAGAATCCCATGGACAGAGGAGCCTGGTAGGTTACAGTCCATGGGGTCACAAAGAGTCAGAGTATTAATTCTTCCAATCTGTGAGTGCAGAGTATCTTTTCATTTATTTGTGTCTCCCTTGGTTGCTTTCATCAATATTTTGTTTGAATTTGTAGTGATTAAGTAAGTGTAATACAGGTCCATAAGCTTACAGAGAGTCTAGTGAAACAAAATAAGAACCACGAGTAAACCCAGACACACAAGATAGTTTAGCTCATGATTAACATGGCATCTCTAATCAGTAGGAAAAGATGAACTATTTTTTTTTTTTTATTTTGCTCTGACAAATGGATAGACATCTGGGTAAAAACTAAAGATTAACAAATGGATGATATCATTGGCCAAGGCAAGTTTCAAATGGATCTAAGGGTTAATAAGAATTCCCTTTATAGTTATGTTTCCAAATCTAGCATCCATTAAAAAATGGTAAGTGTGACTACATTGACCAAGTTTGTAAAACAAAAGATGTGTAAGTAAATTCAAAACACAGTGACACAATGAAAAAGGTGTTTTCAAATACTATGAAACATAAAATGTTAGTCTCTCATATATGGAAAGAGCTCCTACAAATTTATAATAAAATGATTAATAAATCAATGGAAAATAAGTGCAACCCTTAACTAGGAAGTTCACAGAACTGGAAAGAAAAAATTATTCTTAAAAATGTGGCAAGTTTCTTAAATTTAAAGCCAATAAGGAAAGCACATTGAAAGAATACTGAGATATATTTCTTTTAAAAAAATAGCAGGATTAGAAAATTTTAAATTTAGGAGACATTATGAAGATGCTCTTATACATTTTTAGTACAACTTTTAATCACAGATGTGTATACATTTAACCCAGGCATTCTACTTCTAGACATATGCACACATGTACCAAATGGTGAAGTGTACAGTTATTTATGGTTTATGGTCTGTATCAACAAAAGATTTTAAAGAACAAAAATGTCCACCACTTCCATGATAGAAAACAGAGCATAAAATGATAAGGAAGCTCTCTGTGTGCTGGTAAGGAATAATCTATCATATATATTATTCAGTGAAAAAAGAAAAAGCACACCTCTGAATCTGTGTGCCATCAACTGTCTAAACGGGTTATTATAAAAGATCTGTATTTGCTTTATAAATAGGCATTCTGGGAGAATACCTAAATTTAAATTTCTTAAATTTAAAACCAATAAGGAAAGCACATTGAAAGAATGCTGAGATATATTTCTTTTTAAAAAAATAACAGGATTAGAAAATTTTAAATTTAGGAGACCCTATGAAGATACTCTCATACATTTGAAGATACAAACAACAGTAGTATCTGTGTTTTAACATAGAGAGGAAAGTCAGTAACTGAACAGATAGAGAGGTTAAAGTATAAGGGAGATTTTTATTGTTATGTTTTCATATTTTGGATTTTTATCCTCTGGGAATATCTACCACTTAAAAGAGTTCATCTAGATAGTGTGTGTGTGTGTGTATATATACACACACACACATATAGATAGTTAATATATATATAAATATAGATAATATATAATATGATATATGTCAATATATATTTTAATGATATATGTTTATTTATATCAATATACTATGTGATATATGTATATCATCTAGATAGTTTATATGGACATATGTATATATGAGAGTTCCTTGGACAGCAAGGAGATCCAACCAGTCCATCCTAAAGGAGACCAGTCCTTGGTGTTCATTGGAAGGATTGATGTTGAAACTGAAACTCCAATACTTTGGCTACCTGATGCAGAGAGCTGACTCATTTGAAAAGACCCTGTTACTGGGAAAGATTGGGGGCAGGAGGAGAAGGGGGCGACAGAGGATGAGATGGCTGGACGGCATCACTGACACAATGGACATGGGTTTGGGTGGACTCCGGGAGCTGATGATGGACAGGGAGGCCTGGCGTGCTGCAGTCCATGGGGTTGCAAAGAGTCAGATATGACTGAGTGACTGAACTGAACTAAACTGATACACACACACATATAGTATACATACAAACAGGGTTTGGTAATTTCAAATGAAAGTTGTGAATTGAAATACTTGCTCTTATTTATATTTCCCTGAAACCCTTTCTTCTTAGAGTATTTGGCATGACAGTATTTATGGGTTACCATTTGGGAAAGGCTAACATAGGAGGTGGAAGACCTGACTTTTAAGAAGATGCATTGCCCCAGTGAGCTTAAGCAAATCATCTCATCTCATAGGACCTCACTTTTATGCTTAAATTTTTTTCCAGGTTAAACCTGGAAAAATTTTAATATCTTTAAATATAGTAGGGTAAAAGCAGTTGTTATTACTCTTTCTAAGTATCAGCTTTAATGAAACAGACCCTATTGAAAAAATGCAGGTGATGGTGGGTGGGCTCTAAATCTGAGACATCTCACTAATGTTCTTGATATAAGATTTCATGATAAAAATCACTATTGATGTTATATTTCCCCTTAAGAATTGAATGAAAGACATTTACCATTAAATTCAATTATTTTAATCCTTTTAATCAAAATGTACTTCTCTGTTGGGAATATATAAAACAGTGATGTTATGAAGCTACTTCTCAGAAACTCCTAATTTATAAAACTTATTATTTTTACTTGTCCATAATTGTTTATAGTCTACACTACTTTCTCTTCTCCCCCAGCTTGTGTGTGTGTGTGTGTGTGTGTGTGTCTACTTCTTTGGCCTAATGACTGAGATAATATTGTGCAAAGATGATAACTCATTGATTGCTCGTGTACTCTTGGGTGTATTCAACATTTAGTCACAATCACTCGCCCCCACTGTGATCTTTAAAAGGCAATGCCTCTGGACTAGGTTAATTTATATCCTGAAAATGACAGTAAAAGTATAAAATGAAAAGGGTTCTGATGAGATGGAGAGTTTAGTGTGCTGTTCACATTTGCCCCCTTTGCTTCTTCAGTCCAGAATTCTTCAGACCAATGAATCAGAACAAGGAAACAAGCTGAAAAGTAAACAGATGCCTGTCAGAACTGTCTTGTTGCTTTCATGAGTTTGATCTGGTTAGAAAGTTTGACAATAAAAGACTGAACTGCTCTGAGAAAAGATAAACCTGACAAGTCAATGAATTCACAAATTAAGAGTGTGTATGTTGGTGGTGTAACCACTCTGCAGGTTACTATGTCACAGGACCTTTAGAAACAGTTTCTAAAAAAGAAAAAAATTCAATGATTACTTATAAATAGTCTTTTAATAACACATATTTAGGCATAATCTTTTAAACCAGTGTGGGATCATAGTTAAAATCTGAAATTGGAATGCCACTGATACCTGCTTTTTTAAAATTTTTAATTATCATATCCATCATTTAAAAACCATGCATTTGATCTTGAGGAATTTTTTTTAATTTAAATTTTGTATGTTCTTAGTTTGTTTATTCTAGAAAATATAAATAATACTATATGATAGCTAACATTGTCTAAATCGTGGTCAAACAATATGATACAGTTTAAATCATTTATAGGGTGCCTGGAATATATAAAGTAGTATATAAAATGTAGTTACCACAATTATTATACATTTCACTAAGCTGTAATTGACTTAGCCTCCATCCTGACAAAATTTTACAAAAAATGCCTATGAGTTCTTTTACATAACATATACTCAATTTATTTTTTTCATTACTAACTGTAAAAGGTTCTGTATCTCTCAGTTTAGTTCAGTTCAGTTGCTCAGTCATGTCCAACTCTTTGCGACCCTATGAATCGCAGCACGCCAGGCCTCCCTGTCCATCACCAANCCTTCAGAATGGACTGGCTGGATCTCCTTGCAGTCCAAGGGACTGTCAAGAGTCTTCTCCAACACCACAGTTCAAAAGCATCAATTCTTCAGTGCTCAGCTTTCTTCACAGTCCAACTCTCACATCCATACATGACTACTGGAAAAACCATAGCCTTGACTAGACGGACCTTAGTCGTCAAAGTAATGTCTCTGCTTTTGAATATGCTATCTAGGTTGATCATAATTTTTCTTCCAAGGACTAAGCGTCTTTTAATTTCATGGCTGCAGTTACCATCTGCAGTGATTTTGAGCAGCCATCAAAATATTACAAGATTTGAGTTTACAAATCTAAAACATCAGTGGCAGACCACAATGACCACTATCACAAAAGCAAGCTTGGTTTCCTAAGAGAGAGAAATGTTCATAAATACATCCCTGTGGATGTGTTTAATTGCAAACCTTTAAAAACTATGTCTTTATGGCCGATGAAAATTATTGTGAATCATCAAACTTTTCACAGACATGTTGCTTCCTAAGTGTCAGGACTCAAGTTATTGTGTCGTTGTTTCTCTAACTCAAATTGTGGAGATGTCTTTAGACAGAAATTGACTTTTGAAATGATTGTTCAGCAAAAGACACTATTTATATCAGTTCTTTTCTGCAGATTTCATTGAATAGTCATTTGTTTAATCATGCCAACAAATTATAGGTAGATATGTGAATTAGGTTTTCAATAACAGGTGTACTGAAGCTTTAGATTTAGATTCTTTACACACTGGTATTATAATAGGTTTGTAAAATGAGCCTTGAAAATGCCTGAAGGGTAGCTAAATGTTGTTTGCTCAGAATACAGTAGATGATAAAAAATATACTTGTATAACTGTAGGCTAAATTCCAGGAAAGTCCTATATTTATCATTAAGGAACTCAATCAATTGAAGAATAATCTAGCAGTTCTGTAGAAAGGTTATATACTGAAGATAATACAATAGAGGATTTTTTTTTAAGTGGACTAAAATGATTTTCTGGAGCACTGAGCTTTTTTATTGACTTAGAGTCAATATTAGCAGTTCTTTCTTCAATTTATGTTTTTTTATAATTTTGCATGGGGGTGGGGGAGAGGCCTTCCCCTCCAAGGAAGACAAATGAGCTAATACCAACTCCCCTAGAGATCCTTGAAGGGAAAGCCCACACCTGGCTCGCCATGGAAGGGCCTAGAAGCTTGGGGTGAACTGTAGAGGGGCGTGAAGGGAAGAGCCATGCAGGATGAGATCAGCCATCCCAAAGAATGGGTGAAGGGAAATCAATCATGGGTGGGCCCCCCAAATTATTGGCTTGAAGGTGGAATTCAAAGCCAGATGGTCCTCTCCATGTTAACATGAGAAAAGCAAATCCCCAGCCTCCACAATTATTTGAGAATTCCATGAAAAATTGACCGCGTTTGATAAAGAGGAAAACATAACTTAAGGAATTATTAAGTTCTTGGGAAAGTGGCAATTGGTATAATGTATTTGTGACTTAGATTCAAATGGTACAAAATATTTTTTATTTTGTTACAAAGGCATATGTTCAACATTCTTATCCTACATAGTAGAGGCAATAATGGCTTGAGATTTATTTTATCATGTTAAGTCAGTATTCAGCTCCCTGAAATTGATCGTACATGTGATCATTTTTAAGGAATAAAAATAAATACATAAATAATATAGAAATAGAAAACTAAATTTAAAACAATCTTATATTGCTGCCTGAATCTACATCTATGTAAAATTCTGCTATAAGTGTGTTGTCATCTGCATATTTTAGACAATTGATATTTCTCCTGGCAATCTTGATTCAGCTTGTGCTTCATCTAGCCCAGCACTTCACGTGGTATACTCTGCATATAAGTTAAATGAGCAGGGTGACAAATATACGTCTTTGACGTACTTCTTTCCCAATCTGGAACCAGTCTGTTGTTTCATGTCCAGTTATAACTATTGCTTTTTGGCCTACATACATATTTCTCAGGAGGGAAGTAAGGTGGTCTGGTTTTCTAATCTCTTTAAGAATTTTCCGCAGTATTTTGTGATCCACACAGTCAACAGCTTTGACTTAGTCAATAAAACAGAAGTAGGTGTTTTTCTGGAACTCTGTTACTTTTTCGATGATCCAAGGATGTTGGCAACTTGATCTCTGGTTCCTCTGCCTTTTCTAAATCCAGCATGAACATCTGGAAATTCACACTTCACGTACTGTTGAAGCCTGGCTTGGAGAACTTTGAGAACTACTTTGCTGGTGTGTGAGATGAGTGCAGTTGTGCAGTAGTTTAAACATTTTTGGCATTGCCTTTCTTTGCAATTGGAAGGAAAACCAACCTTTTCCAGTCCCATGACCACTACTGAGCTTTCCAAATTTGCTGGATATTGAGTGCAGCGCATTCACAGCATCATCTTTTAGGATTTGAAAGAGCTCAACTGGAATTCCATCACCTCTACTAGCTTTGTTTGTAGTGATGCTTCCTAAGGCCCACTTGACTTCGCATTCCAGTATATCTGGCTCTAGGTGAATGATCACACCACTGTGGTTATTTGGGCCATGAAGATCTTTTTTTTTTTTTTTAATAGTTCTGTGTATTCTTGCCACCTCTTCTTAATATCTTCTGCTTCTGTTAGGTGCATATCATTTCTGTCCTTTATTGAGCCCATCTTTGCATGAAATATTCCCTTGGGATCTCTAATTTTCTTGAAGAGATCTCTAGTATTTCCCATTCTATTGTTTTCCTCTAATTCTTTGCATTGATCACTGAGGAAGGCTTTCTTATCTCTCCTTGCTATTCTTTGGAACTCTGCATACAAATGGGTATATCTTTTCTTTTCTCCTTTGCCTTTAGCGTCTCTTCCTTTCACAGCTATTTGTAAGGCCTCCTCCGACAACCATTTTGACTTTTTGCATTTCTTTTTCTTGGAGATGGTCTTGATCACTGCCTTCAGTACAACGTCACGAACTTCTGTCCATAGTTTTTCAGACACTCTGTCTATTAGATCTAATCCCTTGAATCTATTTGTCATTTTCACTATATAATTGTAAGGGATCTGGTTTAGGTCATACCTGAATGGTCTAGTGGTTTTCCTTCAGTTCAGTTCAGTTCAGTCGCTCAGTCATGTCCAACTCTTTGCAACCCCATAAATTGCAGCACGCCAGCCCTCCCTGTCCATCACCAACTCCCGGAGTTCACTCAGACTCATGTCCGTAGAGTCAGTGATGCCATCCAGCCATCTCATCCTCTGTCATCCCCTTCTCCTCCTGCCCCCAATCGCTCCCAGCATCAGAGTCTTTTCCAATGAGTCAACTCTTCGCATTCATGATCTGAGCCACAGTCATCTCCACGTCTTGTTTTTGCTGACTGTATAGAGCTTCTCCATCTTTGGCTGCAAAGAATTTAATCAATCTGATTTTGGTGTTGACCATCTGTTGACGTCCATGTGTAGAGTCTTATGTTGTTGGAAGAAGATGTTTGCTAGGACCAGGGCATTCTCTTGGGCAAAACTCTATTAGCCAATGACCTGCTTCATTCTGTACTCCAAGGTCAAATTTGACTGTTAGTCCAGGCATCTCTTGACCTCCTACCCTTGCATTCCAACCCCTGTGATGAAAATGTCATCTTTTGGGGTGTTAGTTCTAGAAGGTCTTCTAGGTCTTTATAGAAACGTTCAACTTCAGCTTCTTCAGCATTACTTGTTGGGGCATAGACTTGAATTATTGTGATATTGAATGGCTTGCCTTGGAAACGAACAGAGATCATTCTGTCATTTTTGAGATTGTACCCCAGTACTGCATTTCAGACTCTTTTCGGGACTATGACTAGTGACTATGACTAAAATTCTTTTGTTTACTATCTATTTTGAAAGAAAAATACTTTCCCCATGGGCTTTGCAAGCTGGAGCTTCTAGAGACTACTTGATCAATTACCAGAAAGCTCTCTGAGAATGAAGGCAAAGTTGAGGAAAATATAACTTAGATATAAAAGGAGGCAGGTTTCTGATGAAAAGAATGTTTTCAAAATAAAACTTTCCATTTGCCCACTTTTTTATGTTTGAAGCTAGGTTGCACGCTTAGTGTCATTTTGCTTGAGCCAGATCATATTGGGCATCTATGGTGCGATATTTAGAGATTGCTGACCTGTAATTTTGACCATGGGATACTGGTCAATATTACTGGCCAATAATAGTGACCATGGGATATTCTTTCTGATGGTAAGGATGGTAGCTGAAGTAGAGTGTTACTGGACTCAGCAATTTGGGAGCCAGTTTCCTGGCCTACAGTTATAGCTGGGGCAGTGTGGTTTGGAAACTAACAGTTGGATCACCAAATTCCTGATTCTTCAGTTTCTAATCATTTTAGATCAAGCAGCTCTCTTAAGCTCAAGTTCTAGTGCATGGCTCTTGAAGTCAATGGTGAAGGCAATACCTATAGTCTTCTTTCCTGTCTTTACATACCCTGGCACATTGGTAATTTTCCATGTTCAAATACCTTTCAATAGAACTAGCAAAAACATTTGTATACAACAAGTCAAAAAGTATAAATAAATGCCTTGAGTACAAAAAAAAAAAAAAAGGAAGGGGTATAGGACTAAGTGGAAGAAAAAAAGAATACTTCTAATAGCAAATACTGACAAGAGCTCCTTTGGAGATGGAGCATTCTTCTTCTTGTAGGCTTCCTAGCTTTTCCAAAAAGCGTAGCAAGTCTGCATTACATGAGGCAGCCTGTTGTGATGACAAGAGTGATGATATTGTATTCAGAAAATCCAGATTCTTGTCCTGGTTTAACAGTTACAAATGTCCATGAGGACCAGGATGCCTGCACAATGATGAAAACAAATTGTATGGAGACATCTAAATAGACAGATATTCTGCAGTCCTTTGCAAGAATGAGGTCTCAATTTTGGCAGATCTGACAATTTTTTAAAGCTACAAATTCACATTACCTTAATTTAAATGCTTACAATTGTTGCTTTATCAAATAATATGTTGGCTAAATAGAATATAGTTCCCATTCACAATCCATTGGAATTCACAATCATTTGGAAACTTCATTTGTAGTCTTGTAAATTACTGTTTTACAAGCTTGAGCTTCAGCTCATTTCCATATGTATCATTTAGATAGAATCTGTCTTACAATAAGAAAGTGATATAAGATGATTACCATTGCTCTTCTTAGCTGTTTATACTCTCTTAGAAATATGGAAAACCTTGAAAAGATAAGGTGCACATGACATACAATTAGCCAGATTATGTAAATATGAAGCATTAATTTAGCCAAAAATTCTATTTTATAAACAAAATAAATACCAAAAACACTACAAGGTAGCTTGCAGAACTACTCAAGACAATTCTGTTTCGTTTACCTTGCAGAGTAAAGCCTCAAAACTCTCCTAATGAGCAGAAATAGGTTCTATATTTTTAACACTGTTGCAAGCATGTGATCAGAAACAAATCATAAATAGTGCTTGACGATATAAACTATGGTTTTATAGTGCGTACTCAGCAGAGAATAGTCAGTGCATGAATTAAAACCTTATCTATAACTCATGCATAGCTAACCTAGTTGACTCATTATAGATAAATTACTGACAAAAATTAGTTTATCACATGCTTCATTTAATTATGTAATAAAAACCATGGCAAAGATGAGACTAATCTAAGCCAAAAAAAGGAATACATAAATCAATGTAATTAAATATTGGGAGACTTTGAATTAATAATTAGTATTCTTCCAAGATGACTAATTTTTCTTTTATTACATCAATAATACAAACAGAAAAGAAGTAAAATAGGCCTACTGGAGACAGATTTGAATATACATTTCTAATCCTAAAAATGAGTTTGCATTCCCCTAAGTTTTTTGACAAAGGAAGAATTCAGCTTTACTTTCCCTTGTGTTTACTTCAGTTTCTCCCTCATAAATGAAATGGAATTCAGGTAGCTCATTGTTCTTTAACAAATGCTTTTAAAATGCATCACCTTTTATAATTTGCTTTTATCATTTGACTATTACCTTTTGAGATTTATTATATAAAAATATTACAGTTATATATTCTATAATCAATTACATATATGCAGACTCTTGAGAGTCCCTTGGACTGCAAGAAGATCAAACCAGTCAATCCTATAGGAAATCAACCCTGAATATTTATTGGGAGGACTGATGGTGAAACTCCAATACTTTGGCCACCTGATGTGAAGTACTGACTCATTGGAAAAGACCCTGATGCTGGAAAGAATGAAGGCAGAAGGAGAAGGGGACGACAGAGGCTAAGATGGTTGGATGGCATCACCAACTCAATGGACATGAGTTTGAGTAAACTCCAGGAGTTGGTGATGAACACGGAGGCCTGGCATGCTGCAGTCCATGGGGTTGCAGAGTCGGACACGACTGAGTGACTGAACTGAACTGAACATATATATGCACACACATGAATGCTCTATGAATATATATATTCTATATATTACATATATATATATATATATACATAAAAATTTGAGCTTTAAAAGGTTAGGAATTCAGGATTATAGTAAGCTCCATTTATTTGTTTACCTATTTAGAAACAAAACTTATTTTCTTTTATTAGTTTCCTAAGGTGGAAACTTATTTGATTGATTTTATATATATATAAATTTTATATATATATATAAAATTTTCTAGTATGAATTCAGTGCAATAATTAGCCTCTTTTTAGGTTTCACTGAAACTGAGGCATACTCATGCTATGCTAAGTTGCTTCAGTCGTGTCCGACTCTTTGCAACCATATGTACTATAGCTCACCAGGATCTTCTGTCCCTGGGGTTCTCCAGGCAAGAACACTGGAGTGGGTTGCCATTTCCTCCTCCAAGGGATCTTCATGACCCAGGGATCAAACTCACAGCTCCTGTGGCTTCTGCGTTGGTAGGCAATTGTTTACCACTGTGCTGAGTGGCCTGGGCAGCCCCATTAGTTTCACTGTATCCCAACAATTTTGATAAATTTGTTTCATTTATCAAAATATTTTTATACCTCTCTTTAGATTTGTACTTTGACCCATCAATGTGTTAGAAGTCTTTAGGTTAATCTCTGTTTACTGGGATTTTATAGTTACTTTCTTTCATTGATTTCTTATTTAATCCCATTGTGTTCTGAGAGCAGAAATTGTATTACCATTCTCTTTAATTTGTTAGGGTATGTTTCATGAATGAGGTCTATCCTTGCGAATGTTCCACACGTATTTGAAAAGAGTGTATATCTTGCTGTCGCATTAAGTGGTTTATAAATATCCAGTTCACTAAATCCAGTTTTATTAGAGGTGCTGAGTTCATTAAGTCCTTAATGATTTTGTGTCTACTGGATCTGTTCATTTCTGATACAAAGATATGGATGTCTCCAAGTACAAAGGCATATTCATGTGTTTATTTTTGTAATTCTATTAGTTTTTGCCTCAAATAGTTAAAAGTAATTATTTTACCTTCATTATTTTTTTCAAAATTTTACGTAGATCTACTTTTATGACCTATATTATATCCTTTCTCTAAGAATTTTTTCATTTTTTCAAGCTTTTTATTTTATACTGAAGTATAGTTGGTTAGGGCTTCTCAAGTGGCTCAGTGGTTAAAAAAAATCACCTGCAATGTGGGAAACTTGGGTTCGATCCCTGGGTAAAGAAGATCCCCTGGAGAATGGAAGGGCAACCTACTCATTATTATTGCTGAGGAAATCTCATGGACAGAGGAGCCTGGTAGGCTATAATCCATGGGGTCACATGAGTCAGACATGACTTGGGGACTAAATGACTGCATAATTGGTTAACAATGTTGTGTGACTTTCAGTTGTATAGCAAAGTGACTT
This sequence comes from Neotragus pygmaeus, assembly GCA_006410875.1. Classification (NCBI taxonomy): domain Eukaryota; kingdom Metazoa; phylum Chordata; class Mammalia; order Artiodactyla; family Bovidae; genus Neotragus; species Neotragus pygmaeus. Next base: position 653,120 of record SJYV01015492.1, on the reverse strand, counting down.
GGTTATATATATATATATTCTTTTTCAAATTATTTTCCCAGTTAGATTGTTACACAATATTGAGTCAAGTTACCTAGGCTGTACAGTAGGCCCTTGTTGGTTGCCCATTCTTTTAATACTTGTTGCTGGGCAGGTTGACGGGAAACAGAGACCCTCAATTTTTTTTTCGTCTGAGAATATCTTTATTTTGCCTTCAGTTTTGAAAAAAAATATTTCAGGGTACAAAATTCTAGGTTGGTGTCTTGTTATTGGTTTTTTTCCCCTAACAGTTTGTATTTTGCTCCATTTTCTTCTCTCTTACATGGTTTCTGAAAAGTCTTATGTGATTCTTATCTTTGTTCATTGGTAAACGATTTCCCCCACTCTGGCTTTTTGTCAGGATTTTTCTTTTTTTAACATTTTATTTTTCTGCAGTTTGAAAATAATTTCTCCAGGTATAGTTGTTCTGGCATTTATCCTTCTTGATATTCTCTGAGCTTACTGAATTGTGGTTTGGTGTCTGACATTAATTTGGGAAAGCTCTGAATTATTAACATTTCAAATATTTCTTTTTTAGTATGAATGTATTTATTTTATTGTAGGCTAATTACTTTACAATATTGTATTGGTTTTGCTATGCACTGACATGAATCCACCATGGGTGTACATGCGTTCCCCATCCTGAGCCCCCCTCCCACCTCCCTCCCCATCCCTTGGACCTGTTTCCCTTTTTCCTCTTCTTCTGGTGTTCCCATTACACGTATTTTATATCTTCCATTCCATAGTTTCTAGATATTCTGTTTCTTTCAGTCTTTATTTTTATTTTTTGCTTTCCAGCATAGGTACTCAGGTCTGCCACATTGTAGGCAAATTGTTTATCATCTCTGGAGAAGGGAATGGCAATCCACTCCAGTATTCTTGCCTGGAGAATTCCATGAACAGAGGAATGGTGGGCTCCAGTCCATGGGGTCACAATCTGAACCACCAGGGAAGCCCATTCTAGTCTGTAGANCATTGTAGGCAAATTGTTTATCATCTCTGGAGAAGGGAATGGCAATCCACTCCAGTATTCTTGCCTGGAGAATTCCATGAACAGAGGAATGGTGGGCTCCAGTCCATGGGGTCACAATCTGAACCACCAGGGAAGCCCATTCTAGTTTGTAGATGTTATATTAACATATCCTCTAGCTCAGAGAGTCTTTGCTCTGACCAGTCTACTAAAAAAAAAAAAAAAGATTATTAAAGGCATTCTTAATTTCTATTACTATGACTTTGATCTCTAGCATTTATTTATGATTCTTAGGATTTTCATCTCCCTGGCTACCTTGCCTGTCTGTTCTCGAATGTTCTCTAGTTTAACCAGTAGAGCCTTTAGCATACTCTTAGAAGTTGTTTACATTCTCAGTCTGATAATTCTAACACCTTTGCCCTGTCTAGTTCTTACGCTTGTTCTCTTTCTCTAAATTGTACTTTTTGTCTTTTGGTATGCCTTGTAAGTTTTTCTTGAAACTAGACATGATGTACTGGGTAAAAACTACTGTTGTAAATAGTCCTTAAAAATATGATAAGTGAGGTGTGGGCAAGGGGAAATATTCTATAGTCTGAAAATTAGGTGTGCCTCTGGACTTGTGAACTTCACAAGATTTTCACAACTTTTTTTCTCCCCTTTTAGGTGAAACAAGATGGCTAGAACAAGCTTCAATTAGGTATTTCCGTTCTCTCACCAGGAGAGCTAGAGCTAGAGCCAGCTAGAGCTGGTTATTTCCTTCCTTTTATCTAGTAATGCTCTGATAGTACCCAGACAGGCTAAAGAGTAAAAGTGAAAGTGTTAGTTGCTGTCATGTCCAGCTGTTTTAGGACCCCATGGACTGTAGCCTGCCATGCTCCTCTGTCCATGGAGTTTTCCAGGCAAGAATATTGGAGTGGGTTGCCATTCCCTTCTCCAGGGAATCTTCCAGACCCAAGGATTGAAACTGAGTCTTCTATACTACAGGCAGAATCTTTACCATCTGTACCACCAGGGAAGCCCCCAGTTTTCCAAAAGTATATTAATTTTATCTTAATAAATAATTATGGAATATGATATGCAATAGTGCATCATCTTTTATTTATGTTTTGACATATTTAGATATAAAATTTGCAGTTACAACACATTAATGCAGAGAATTATAATGCATCATTCAAATTTTCCTTGAAAGTGAAAGTTGCTCAGTCCTGAGACCCCATGGACTGTCCATGGAATTCTCCAGGCCAGAATACTGTAGTGGAGCCTTTCCCTTCTCTAGGGGATCTTCCAACCCAGGGATCGAACCCAGGTCTTCCGCCTTGCAGGCAGATTCCTTACCAGCTGAGCCCCAAGGAAAGCTGCAAGGGAAGCACAAGAATACTGGAGTGGGTCGTCTATCCCTTCTCCAAGGGATCTTCCTGACCCAGGAATCAAACCGGAGTCTCCTGGATTGCAGGCGAATTCTTTACCAACTTTCCTTAGTAGTACTTTTTTCATTTATGCAACATTAAAAAATATATTTATTGTGCTTCTCTTGTATTAGGGACATAATGAGAAAAACAGAAACTATAAGACAGGACAATAATCCAAAACATTTAAGTGATAGAGATTTTACTTTTTAACAGCACTTTATAGAAAGGAATATGATACTTTATTTGAAAAATACTGCATAATATATACAGCATAAAAACATGCAATAAAACATGTAATAAGAGTGCTAATTATAGAAGAATGCTATTTTTAATACAACTGGTTCATCTCTTTGGATGCAAATGTCATTGCAATCATATTTGCTGCTTCTAGGAAGGCTTTGTTTTAGTCAGTTATCATACAAACTTCGAGAAGTTTACATGATAACTAACAGTGGTATTTATAAATCAGTTATTCTGTTGAGATATGATCATCAGGGTATAAATAGGCCATAGAAAGTAAAACTCTTTCTCTGGAAAACTGCCATTAGATCTAGGGTGTTAGTGAGAATTCTGTGCATTTTGGAAGCATGAGCTGCTATGGTTGCAACCTGCCATATTCTATAAAAGAAAAGAGGTGTCCTTTAAAAGGGTTTGACAAATCATCAAGGGTTATTAAAACAATAAATCACCAGCCTGTAGTCTTTGAACATTTCTTTCAGCCCTATACTCAGGCCATTCTCTTTCTCATAACTTTCTTGGCTATTTATCTTCATGCTGCACCAGAGAGCCATATATGAGACATGTGTGTGTTGCCATGTGATGAGTGTATTCACCAAATACTTTATTATCCATTGCAATATTCTCAGAGGATATTCAAGTTTGGCTTTCTGTTGACTAAAAGAAAACTTTTACTATAGCAAGTACATTTAGGTGTGCTTAAAAAAATCTTTTAAAACAATAGAAAATAAATGTTGTTTGAAACACTGTCCATAATTTATTAAAAGATATATAAGATTTATAAAATGGCTGTACATTTAGTAGATATTTTATCACAAAACTACTTAACTTAGACTATGAATTTCTTTCACAACAAGATTCCCAAAACAAAGTGCTTTACAGTCCCAAACTATTATTTTAGTTGAAATAATTTCTAGTTCTAGCATAGTAAATTTAATAAACAAGATTTTTTCCCCTTTTTTCTTTTCACAACTTCATCTGATAAAGCCTAATTGCTTGTTTTGAACATCCTTTTCTCTTATGTTGACTTTAATTTCATTTCCCTGAGCTTCCTCTACTGTTGAGAGAACCATATTCTGCACAATTATTCTTCAGAACAGACAGTCAGCCACTGTTTCACTTGTTATCAATGGTAAAACTGCTAATAATTGACTTCTCTCATTGTCAAGACCAAGAATCTAGGTGGCTAAGGCAATCTGAATGCTATAATGGGTTGTGAAGTCCATTTAGCTCAAAACTCACAGTCATGCTTTTATAAGTGAATATTTAATAAGGATTAATTAATTTTATATATTTGAGATATTAAAGTCAAAGCAAATCTGCAGAAAGAGGTTTGCGTGGCTTAGGTGCAACATTTCTGTAACGCATGTGGATTTTACATGACAGTATGTTCAGTATTAGACAAGTACACTTCACATAGTTGTTTAAAATGTTAAGCTGTTTAATCTCTTTATGTGGAGATAGATATATATATATATATAGAGAGAGAGAGTGAATAATAATACTATTCTTGAAACAGTTTGGAACTAATCCCCTTAGTTCTTGAAACAATTTGGAGCTAACCCATTTAGTTCTGGACACTCTGATTTATGAGGATTTAAGAGCGATATTGGCAAACTTTGGCTTATCTAAAGGAAAAAATGATTAGAATGGTGATTTGGAGTCATATCATGTGAGATATGTTTCCAAGAAACTGGGATATTTAGCCTGCAGTGAACTAGATCCAGGAAGGTTGTCTTTAAATATTTAAAAGGATGACATCATGAAAAGTAACTGGATTTACCTTGTATATTGCCAAGGCTTAGATCTAGAAATGAAACAATAGAGTATTACAAAGATAAATTTAAACTCCATGTAAAGAAATATATTCAAACGGTCAGAATTTTATACAGATACATTTTTATGTGTGTGGTTCTGTCCACGTACCTACCTACTTATCTATCTCCAAACTCTATATTAGGCACTCTTTTTATAAAGTAAGTCAATAAAAGGTCCTCTTCTCTTGAAATGCATATTCTAGAGGAATACAATATCCATTGGTAATTTTAAGAGGTGACCATTTGTAACAAAAAGATACATATATATATATATATATATATATATATGGCCCAATATCAGCACTGCCAAATTTTAAGGGCTTCTCACAATTATGGAGGAGTTTCCAAGGTGGCTCAGCAAAGAATAAAATTCCACGGACAGAGGAGCTTGGCGGGCTACAGTACATAGGATCACAGAGAGTGAGACACAACTTTCCAGCTGAGCACAGGTGCATGCGCACAGTGATAGAAGTACTGGGAGCTACATTTTCCATAACTTCCTCCTCTTATGGTTTGAGCTTAAAATTTTCTAAAAAAAACCCCATTAATTTCCAGAAGTTGTGGCAGCCATACTTACGGGATCATGCAAGATACTTGCTTCTTCAGGTTGAACTCTTGTGAATCGCCTGCTTGCTGCTGCAGACTGCTTTTCTGTATACTGTTATTTTTGTCAAAACTTCTTAGCATTGAGATTTTCACTAACAAATGTAAGATTTCTTTCTAATGTTCACTCCCAGCTTTCTCAGTGACATGAAATACCTATTATCATGTATTAAAATAGCATTTCTAATTAGTAGGAAGTCTTTTAAATAAACACAGAGTGATATGCATCTCTAGCTACCAGAATTTATTTAAGGAAAAACAATCTTCAAAAATTAAGATCTATAATTGGCTTTCAGTTATGATTAGATTTGAAGTTAGTAGTGGCCTCTTTGACACTGGAGTGAGGCAGTCATGGACCTGTACTTCAATTCCCAGACCTGAGCCTATTCTAACGCAGATTGCCATGATAGACAGAGACAGGAACCACGTAAGCAATGACCTTGAAATACTGTCACAATTACACAGAATAACACTTCCAGTCTTCCTCTAGGGAATCTGAACCTGTTATCCACAGTGAATTTGTTTGGGGAAAGGAAGGATCCAAAAATTTTCAGAGACTGTTTGGCACTGACTGAATTGAATTGAATTCTTTGGAACCAAAATACCACTGTGGCCCACTAGTAAGAGTAGGGGCTATTGGTAGTGATATGATAAATTGAGATTCTGTCTTACTCAATTTTATAGTGTGCCTGGTAGGTCCTATAACTTATTCTGTGGTTTTTATCTAGTTCTTAGATGTACAATACGAACAAATAAATTCTACAACTGTCATAATCCACACATTAGTTCCATGATAAATGAGGTGTGGATTAGGGGGATGAAAAAGGCTAAGCTCAATTCTCTAAAACTCCCACTTTCTACCAAAACAATACACCAAAAATAATACCACATCCAGGAAAACCTACAGAGAGTAATATCACAAGCGAGGACCTAAAAGATGAAAGGGTGGATATTAACTTTCACATTCTCAAGCTTCTGTTTGGTCAGAGCACAAGAAATACATATGCTGAACGATTATAGTAGCTTGTCAGAAACACCTTTCAATTGCATCTGTATCCCAGATGCGGTTTCTTGACAGGAGCAAATTAATACCTCTAACAGTACTGGTATGCTTCTATGAGTCTTGAGTATGCTGTCTTTTCTGTGGTTTTCCTTTCATCTTAGGGCAGAGTTACTTTACTTCCCTACATCTACCATAATCTAATTTGGGGTGTGTTTTTTTGGTCACTAAGTTGTGTCTGACTCTTCTGTGACCCATGGACTGTAGTCCCCCAGGCTGCTCTGTCCATAGGATTTCCCAGGCAGAAATGCTGCAGGGGGCTGCCGTGCTCTTCTCTGGGGACCTTCCTGACCCAGATCGAACCTGCATCTCCTCTGTCTCCTGCACTGCAGGTGAATTCTTTACGCTGAGCCACCTGGGAAGCCCCCAAGGACTTGGATTACCTCATATTACTCCAAGTCTGACTCTGATTCACTGTATTTATGACCTCATGCTGAATGGGCTTGATGAGCAAGACAAACAAAATATCTTAGAAATCTTGCTACTATTTATGTGTCCCAGAGTGTAGGCAACATAATCTCCCAAGGTTTAAGGGTCTATCACATCAACTAAATTTTAAATTTTCCAGTGGTCCACATCATGTTCATATTACATGACAGTGTAAGACAAATATGTTGCAATTCGTACTCTAAAAATAAAAAGAGGAAATGATACTTGGCATTTGGATTCTAGAAGCAACTTGTACCACACATTTGAGTGTGTACTCTGGTTCATTTACTGAGCAACCTTATTATAGAAGAAAGAAATGGAGTTGATAGAAATCCACATTGCCACAAGATTCTCTGTCACTTGGTCACATGGTCTTGCAAATCCAGTGGTGCTTGAAGTGTTTGTAACTGATAGAAATGATATATGAGATGTCTAGATTCTCCAACAGGAAAATTAACATGCGCTTTCTTAAAGTTTAGGAATAATCTATGCCCTCTTCCCCATAAAACTCTTCTCTTTTTGATAACAACCCCCAAAGAGAATCAATTCTTCACCAATAGACGTCATGGCATTGTGCACCCCAAGATACTCTTCTCATTGTCTGACTCACAAAATCATGAAATTGGACATGCAAAAAAGAATATAATATCATGTGGAAGTAACCAAAATGTCTTTAGAAGAGATACTAGAGTCACAAGTATTTTGCATGAGGCAGAGCACAAATTTTGCTCACTCACTTTCACTTCCACACCCTCCTCCCATGGCCATGTGGGCAATTGCCTATGTCCAGTGGATTTGGAAAGATAATACTTGGAGTCATTTTTGGGTAATTCCACATGGTATTATGTTTTGGCAGCATTCAAGAGATGATGGCTGATGCAGTATAACTCCTTAGTAGGGAAAGAATATATTCCCGGTGAAAAGAAATTAAGGCATTACAGCTGGTCATTCATTTTGCTGAGATAAAGGCTCAGAGATATGGTTCTATGTTGATGTGTAAGTAGTTGATAATAGCTTGACTGACTGGTCAGGGATTTGAAGGAGTATAATTGAAAAAATGGAGATCCAAGTTAAACATATGTATATGTCCTCTTGAAAAGCAGAGTATCTTGAAAAGCAGAGTATAAGTATACTCATGTCTCATGTAAACATTCACCAAAAGAAATTTATTGCAGAGAAAGCTTTTAATAAGCAGATGAGCAAAAATAACATCTCTGTAGATATCCGTTTCTCCCCCCACCATCCATCACTGGCTTATGACTCAGTTGTCATTGCAGCAAAGTTGAATGTTATACATGATCACATCAGAATGCTCGTATTCTCATCAAGGATACCCTGACTGCAATTATTAGTAAGTTTAACAAATAAAGGAAAACAGCAAAAACTGCCATTAGTAAAGATCAGTGCTGAACGTTTTATATGACAAAATATCCCAAAGGGCACTGGCAAGTTAACCTCCTTGGAGACTAGAATCATATAAAGAGTTCAGTCAGTGATAGCATGGCTAGACTATGGTTTTATGTTGATTTTAATTTGATAGGAAAAGTATTAAAAGACACCCCCAGAGAATGCCCTGTCTGCATACAGGTTCAGTTCAGTTCAGTTCAGTTCAGTCGCTCAGTCGTGTCCGACTCTTTGCGACCCCATGAATCGCNCTCTTCAAAGTTGACTGCAAACTGTTTTGATAAATCAAAGAAACTTTATGAAATCATAAAATGGAACATAAGAGTGTTTAAAACGAAGTCAATTTTTATTTGTCTTGTGATGTTCAAATTCCAAGTTGCTTCTTATTATCTATATAGAGCAAAGTAAAATGTGAATATCATATTTAGGAATCAGGATATCATAGAAGGCAATTGGGCAGTGAGGTCCAGAAAAGGAGCTGGTAATAAATGACATCTGGGTCTGTTTCCAAAATGAAGAAATGCACAAAAGACTTCTTGGGCTTGTGATTCTTGTACTTTGTCAGTTTGCATAGTGTAATTAATCACATTCTGAATAAGGTTACTGTGTACAAGTCAGACTGTGTTGTCACTCTTTTTAGCAGACTTACGTGAAATTAGTATTACAGAAATGTTTGAAAGTGTAAATGTTAGTCCTTCGGTCATGTCCTACTCTTTACAAGCCTGTGAACTTTAGCCCTCCAGGCCCTCTGTCATTGGAATTCTCCAGGCAGGGATACTGGAGTGGGTTGCCTTTCCCTTTTCCGTGGGACTTTCCCATCCCAGGGATAGAACCCTGGTCTCCTGCATCGCAGGTGGATTCTTTACTGTCTGAGCCACTAAGGAAGCCCACAGAAATGCTCAGGTCACCAAAATGAAAATCAGCCTATGAATAACCTCGCACAAACAGACAGCTTTTCTTTGAATATAAACTGAAAGTTGAATACTAAACCTCAAGGAAAAGGATTTTTTTCACCTCTATTTATGCTATAGACAAAGCCTCTATTTGAATTAGAGTGAGGGGAAATATGCTAATCATACGTGTGAGCCTCTTGCACTTTATTTATGGACATTGTGAGGTGTGATATCATTATTTCAATAGAGACTGTGTCTGTTTTAAGAGATGTTCTCATCAGCATAATGGAAATAGCAGGTATTCAACCACATCAGAACCTTATGGTTGGAAAACTCCTCACACACGTCTTTAATGTCAGTATCTAGCTATTATTTTTTTTCAAAGGGAAAGCAATTTTTTCTCAGAAATATCATCATCATTGCCTTCTTCTTTTAAATGAGAAGGTTTAAAAGTGAGTAAACGCTATCCCTCTCTCCATCTTTCACATATTACTTCCGTGCTTTCAATTTTCCTACTTCTAATCAACCTTTCAAGGACTTACTTAAATATATCTTTTTCTCTTTTGTTAACGTCACATTTTAAAAGCATAGCTATTTTTATTCATCAGTTTATTGCCTTTCATGTTCTTTTTTTCTTTTTATTGAAGTGTAGTTAATTTACAGTATTAGTTTCAGATGTATAGCATTGTAATTCAGTATTTTTTGGATATAGTCCATTATTGATTATTATAAGATATAGCTATTATCACTTGTGCTATACATTCATTTGGATTTCTGGAGAAGGGAAAGGCTACCCACTCCAGTATTCTGGCCTGGAAAATTCCACAGACTGTATAGTCCCTGGGGTCATAAAGAGTTGAACATGACTGAGAGACTTTCACTTCACTTCACTTCGTTTGGATATTTTTTAGATTCCACATGTGATCTCACACAATACTTATCTTTCTCTGTCTGACTTATTCCAACAAGCACAGTATTCTTTAGGTCCATCCACATTGCTGAAGATGGTAGATTTTCATTAATCTTTATGGCTGGGTGATATTCTATTGCACATGTGCACATGGCGTCTTCACCCATTCATCTCTTGAGGGGACCTTGGCTGTTATTGGTGCTATGAACGATGGGGTACAGGGCTCTTTTCACATTGGTGTTCCAAATTAGTGTTTTCACTTTATCTGAATATATACCCAGTAGTAGAATTGCTTGACCATATGTTTAATTTTTTGATGTTAAGAAAACTACATACTATTTTTCATGGTGGCTGAACCAATTTATATTCCCACCAAAAGTGTACAAGGCTTCCCAGGTGGCTCAGTGGTAAAGATTACATCTGCCAATCAGGAGACACAAGTTGGATCTGTGGGGTCAGGAAGATCCCCTGGAGAAAGGAATGGAAACCCACTCCAGGATTCTTGCCTTGGAAACCCCATGGACAGAAGCGTCAGGCAGCTACCGTCCGCAGGGTTGCAAAAGAGTGGACACAACATAGAGACTGAAAAACAACATTGTACAAGGGTTTCCTTTTATCTGCATCCTCTGCAGCATTTGTTATTTGTAGACTTTTTGATAATAGCCATTCTGACATGTGTGAAGTGATATCTCATTGTTTTGATTTGCGTTTCTTTAATAATTAGTGATGTTCAACATCTTTTCATGAGACTGTTAGCCATCTGTATATTTTCTTTGGAAAATGTATATTCATGTCTTCTTTTTTTTTTTTACTATTTTTTTGATATTGAGTTGTCAGAGCACTTTGTATATTTTGGATATTAACTCCTTGCCATTCACATCATTTGCAAATATTTTCTTCTATTCTGTAGGTTGTCTTTCCATTTTGTTGATGGTCTCCTGTGCTGTGCATAACTTGTAAGTTTAATTATGTCCTGCATGTTAGTTTTTGCTTCTATTTCTTTTTCTTAGGCGGTTGAACATAAATCATAACTTTTTTTTTGGATCAAAAAGTGCTCTGCCTATGCTTTCTTCTAGGAGCTTAAACTTTCCATCTTACATTGAGGACTTTAAACCACTTCAAGTTTTTTTATGATGTGATGTAATGTTCTATTTCATTGTTTTACATGTGGCTGCCCCGTTTTCCCAGCAAGGGAAAGAAGCTGGTTTTTTCTCCCTTGTATATTTTTGCCTCCTTTATTGTAGATTAATTAACTGTAGGTGCACAGATTTATTTCTGAGCTTCCTATTCTGTTCTGTTGATCTGTGTGTCAGTTTTATTTGCAAACACTATGCTCTTTTGATTAGTGTAGCTTTGTAGAATAGTCTGATAGACTTCCAGCTCTTTTCTTTCTTCTCAAGATTGCTTTGGCAATTTGTTATCTTTTGTGGTTTCATATGGGCTTCCCAGGTGGCACTAGTGGTGAACTATATAATCATTTGTTCTACTTCTGTGAAAAATGTCTTGGGTATTTTGGAAGGAATTGCATTAAATCTATAGATTACTTTGAATAGTACAGACATTTTAATGATATTAATTCTTCTAATTTAAGAGGATGTGATGTTACTTATTCATTCTTCTGCGTCAGTTGATCATTTTACATCAAACATTGAGTTAACTATTTTTTATCAGATCTTTTCAATATTTTCTAGTTCCTCGTTTAAATGAGCTGTGTTTAGATCAATTCTCTTCCCTAACTCAGTAAGAAAAATTTTTATTACCAATGTTTTGAATTCTTTGGTGAATTTTAAATTTCAATTTCATGACTTTTTCAGGGTTTTTTTGTTGCTCTTTCAGTTGAGTGATTCCTCTTTCTTATTCTCTGCCTTTATGATTTAGGTGAAAGTTACCTGTTGCGGTCTTGGAGGGGTGTTCTTATGTGGCAGCATCCCTGTGTAGATTCCTTACACTTAGGCTCAGTGCCTCTGGTGGGAGGGCCACATTTGGTGCAGACGCCAATCACGTCATTCTCCCGAGGGCTGGCAGCTGTCACTTTGGTAGAGGGTGCTGGTGATGGAGGCGCTGCCCACTGTGGGGGTGGGAGGCGGGACCGTGCCCATCATCAGCCTGTCAGGGGAAGGGGCTGGTCCTGACTGGCTGGAGCAGAAGCCCTGAGCCTCGGGCTTGAGCTGCCTTTGATCCCTTTAAGTTTCTGTTTTTCCTTCTCCGGGTTACCAGGACGGTTTCCCAGGACGGTTCCCCCTACGAAAGGGGATTCCAGAAGCAAGTAGGGCCTATGCACTTCCAGAGGTCCAGTGTTCTGCATGCATAGGTGTTTGCAGTTTCACTTAGATGTAGCCCCTGATCATATATTGTCCCCAGTTGTGACCACCGCAGATGGAGCGCTAGGCTGTGGTTTGCAGTGAGTGGGGTTGGAGTGTCCACTCAAGCCGGGGCTCGGGATGGTCACGGGAATTCTGATGGCCCCGCTGCCCTCAGAAGCCTGGGTGCTTCTGCTTGAGTTAGTGCCCACGGTGGCCGCCCTGCCCCGCCTGGGTTATGCCCTAGGCTGCATGTCTAGGTGGAGGCTCCTGCACATCCCTCAGGAGGGCAGTCTAGCCTTCTCCAGCCTTCCTCTCTGCCCCAGTGGTTCTTCCAGAAGCCAGCAGGGCTGGCTTGTCTCCTCTGCCTAGGAGCCCAGAACTGGGATGAACAGTGTGGCTCAAACCACTTTCTCCTCAGGGTAAGTGCTCACGTGAATGGTTTCCCTTTTCCCTGAGTCCCCTGCCAGGCCCACAGGTCCTGACCTGAGGCTTTTCTCCCATTCTGCCTAATTACATGCATATCTTTCTTGTATCCTAGATTGTACAGGAGGGCTTCTACTGTTTCCAATTAACTTTCCATGAGAATCATTTCACATTATATATGTGTTTCAGACATGTTCATGTGGGGAGGTGAGTTCCACGTTTTCTCTACCATCTTGATCTCCCCCCTGCCTTTTAGGCATTTTTATTCACTTTATTTTTTGCATTTAAAAATCAGTATATTAATTTTCCAGTTATCTGAAAACTAGGAGCTTCAGGAGCATTGATTTTTGTCCTATATAACTTAATTTTAAGTGTATACAATGTAACATTTTTTAACATAACAGCTCCTTTTGTTATCATATTCGATTTAAAAAATAATCTCCATAGCAAGTTGTCACCATTAACTGTATGACTTACAATCCAAAACTTACACTTCATCTTTCCTTAAGTATTTTAAAACCAGAAATACTTCTATGAAAATTATTATTGATATCATTCTCTTTGAAATTTATCATTAACATCACTATTTGGTATCAAAGAAGTATTAGAAAGCTCCACCCATGCCTTTTATCAATTGATATTGTACTACTTCTTTTCCAACTTATTAAATATCAACATGAGTAGAAAACATGTAAATTTTGGAGGACAAGCATATTAATTAGCTTAATTTCTCCAAAACCAAATTAATAGACATCCAGTTGGGTGAAAGTGAGAACTGCAACTATCACAGTTGAAATCTGTTATTATATCTAATGTTTATCTCCCCTAAAATAGTTCAAATTCCATGAGAATACAGATTGTATTTCTCTTGCTATTGATGCTTTTTCAGGGACTAGGACAAAACCTCATCTACACATAGAGATAGAGGTAGATCAGATCCATACATGTGCAAAGGTGTGTGTGTGTTTCAGTGAAGAGCAGGAAAAGGGAAGGAGTAAAATTAGTTGCATCTTAAGGCAAGATAGCACTAGAAAACATAGCCACCCTTTTTATAATCAGCTGCATGAAGTTTTTGTGGAAAAATATAAGAATTCAAAAGCAATATAAATGAAGTAAAGGATTCTAGCAAACAATAAAGAGAAATTGAAAAGTAAAGTATGTTAAAACCATGTATATATATGTATAGAAACAATATATAATATGTTGCACCCAGTTGATAAAAAAAATTAAATCATGTTCCTTCTAAAACGGTCTGTTTATAATTTTGCAAACAGTCTGTATGTATATATGTATATGAAAGAAAATGAAAGTGAGATTGCTCAATCGTGTCTGACTCTTTGCAACCCAATGGACTGCAGCCCACCAGGCTCCTCTGTCCATGGGATTTTCCAGGCAGTAGTACTGGAGTGGATTGCCATTTCCTTCTCCAGGGGATCTTCCCAACCCAGGGATCAAACCCAGGTCTCCCTCATTGTAGACAGATGCTTTACCATCTGAGCCACCAGGGAAGTCGTATATGTGTGTGTGTGTGTTTGTATATATATATGCATTACATGTACTTTTCTCCTTTGTGTATTGCACACCACTCAGTGATGGTGTATGTGTGCAAATGGTATATGCATTGGTAACATGTTTTTATCATTATGCAATCGATGTTTCAGAATTTAATGTGGAATANCTGGAGTGGATTGCCATTTCCTTCTCCAGGGGATCTTCCCAACCCAGGGATCAAACCCAGGTCTCCCTCATTGTAGACAGATGCTTTACCATCTGAGCCACCAGGGAAGTCGTATATGTGTGTGTGTGTGTTTGTATATATATATGCATTACATGTACTTTTCTCCTTTGTGTATTGCACACCACTCAGTGATGGTGTATGTGTGCAAATGGTATATGCATTGGTAACATGTTTTTATCATTATGCAATCGATGTTTCAGAATTTAATGTGGAATAGAATGTTCCATGAAGCATAGCATTGGAGACTATATAGAAGCACTCCAGATAGTTTTTGCTGTTATCGCTGTTGTTGATAATGATGATGACAGTGGTGATATTTGTATGTGCTGATTAAAAACAAACTCCACTTCTGGTACAGTCACTGTTCTCATCAGGATACAAAAGCCTTAAAATAAGTACACAGGGTCAGGCTGCACACTGTTTGGCATGAGTACGTCAGCTGTGAACTCGGTGCCAGTCTTGGCCTTTGAATCTACTTCTGCACCGGTTGCTATGGTAAGTAATTGTGAAGCTTCTTTTTCATATTAAATGAAAAGGAAGTTAAATAATGTGAAGAAGTACATAAAATGGTTATAGAGATCAAAGCTAATGTTAAAGTTGTGGGGCATAAAAATAGAGCTTGAATAGGGACTGATTCACTAGATTATTTTAACCCAAAGGCTTTCCTCCAGTTTACAAAGGAATCAGCATGCTCCTGAAGCCCACTGTTTAAATAAAATATACTGACTGCCAAAGGAAGAAAAGACTCTTAAGTCGCAGACACACTTTCAAAGCCTCAAAAGACTCTGTCTTACCAACACAGCATAGAGTATGAGAGGTGAAACTGCAGAGGACTGCAGTGTTGGGACCACAATATAACTATGTTTTCAGGAATCATTTCTAGATATAACTCAGATTCTGAAACTTTCCTCAAATAACAGGCATCACCTTCGATAGTTTTTAAGATGGATTTCACTGCCCACTTACTAGCCATTTTAAACCAGTGTGGACGATACAGATTGCAGCTGTCAAGGTCTGTTTCAGTTGCTTGCTTGTCACTTATTATTTAGATATGGGGAAAGACCATCTTCTAGAGTGAAGAAATCTGTCCGTTATTAGTGGCCGGTAAAAATAGTATAGATAAATGACAAAAAGAATATTCAGCAGACAGTATAGGGCCTTTGAAACAGAGACAATTGTAATAATTAGGCAGACAGAAAGAAAGCTTCCAAAATCATACCTTTTCTTTTTTTTTTTTATCATTTGTTGACAGTATTTTTTTTTTACCTTATTTTGCTTTACAATACTGTATTGGCTTTGCCATATATTGACATGAATCCACCACAGGTGTACACGAGCTCCCAATCCTGAATCCCCCTCCCACCTCCCACCCCACAACGTCTCTCTGGACCATCCCCGTGCACCTTTTCTTAATAAATCCGAACTTCATCAATATCTCTTTTAGTTTTTATACGTCTAATTTCATTTGCTATCAACAGATCCAGACTTATTTATCTGAGTAATAATTAGCAGTGCCAGTGGGTGCCTGACAGGTAGAATAAATACGCGATTTAAATCCAGTATCAGAAAAAGGGAGTTGGAGTGCTTACAGTAAATTGGAGCACGTGTGGGCTACCTAAAGACATTCACATTTAAGTCATTTTGAAGCAGTTTGCTGAAAAAGGAGTACATTTAATTAGACTTCTCCAGGCTATATATTTTGATGGTTCTGGCAAATCTTTCTGTCAGCCTAAGCCACACTGAACCTCTTTTTTTTCCCTTTCTCCCTCTCTCATTTACTTCCTCATTCCCCCACCTCTACACTCCCTCCGTCCATCTTCTGTTCTGAAAGCTTTCTTTCCTCAAGCCATCCTGCGTGCTCATCTCCTGGTGGCATTCAGGCCTTTCAAGGGGAAGGGCCCCGGCCACGGGGCGGGGGCAGGTGGCCGGCCCTGACAGTCACTAGGCAAACACAGGCCTTTAACTCAGGGTGGAGCATTGCAGGGTCCACTCTCCTCACTCGCCTAACTTACATTCTCAAGCCGGGCTTCATAAGTAACAGAAGAGATGTTTCCATTTGTTTCCTGGATGTATTGATGTATCATTTAATTGAGTTCAAATTATGAAGTAGATGAGAAAAAATATCAATTACTTCAAACGCCAGTAATTAACGTTTTTACTTCCCTGGTGGCTCAGAGGTTAAAGCATCTGCCTCCAATGCAGGAGTCCCTGGGTTTGATCCCTGGGTCGGGAAGATACCCTGGAGAAGGAAATGACAACTCACCCCAGTACTCTTGCCTGGAGAATCCCATGGATGGAGGAGCCTGATGGGCCACAGTCCACGGGGTCGCAAGGAGTCGGACACGACTGAGCGACTTCACTTTCACTTTCACCACATATATTTCTTTTTCTAATTTTAAAAATGTTCATATTTACACATTATGTTCAGCTTTATAGGGAAAAAATAATATCTTAGCAGTCTGTAATTAAAATGTTTCCTTTTAATATGCATTGTTATTTCTATACACTGCTATACAATATTACCATTTTTATTTTAACTTTATTCCTTTTTGAGTTTTTGTTTTATATTGGATTATAGTTGATTAGCCATGTTGTGCTATTTTCAGGTATACAACAAAATGATTCCATTATATATATGTATATATACACACATATATATAATGCATCTATATGTGCATCTATTCTTTTTCTAATTCTTTTCCCGTTTAGGTTATTACAGAATATTGAACAGAGTTCCTCGTGCAGCACAGGGGGCCCTTATTAGTTATCTGTTTTAAATACAGCAGTGCGTGCCTGTCAACCCCGTACTCCTAGCTGTCCCTCTCTGCTACCTTCCCCTCCAGTAACCCTAAGTGTATTTTCTGTGTGTCTGTTTCTGTTCTGTAAAGAAGTTTATTGCATATTTTCAGATTCTGCATATAAGAGATGCCGTGTAATATTTTTCTTTCTCTCTCTAACTCACTTCGCTTACTGTTATCATCTCCAGATCTCTCCATGTTGCTGCAAGCGGCGCTCTCTCATTCTTTTCAATGGCTGAGTGATAGTTCATTGTGTATATGCACCACAGAGTCTTTGTCCACTCATCTGTTGATGGACATTTAGGTTTGCTTCTGTGTCTTGGCTATTGTAAAAGCGCTGCAGTGCACCTTGGGATGCATGTGTCATTTCAAACCATGTTTTTCTCCAGAAATATGCCTAGATGTGGAATTGTTAGATTATATGGTAGTTCTATTTTTAGTTTAAGGAACCGCCATCCTTTTTTCCTTAGTGGCTATACTAATTTATATTCCCAACAACAGTGTAGTAGGGTTCCCTTCTCTCTACACCCTCTTCCGTTATTATTGTTTGTAGATTTTTTAATGTTGGCCATTGTTACTGATGTGAGGTGATATCGTTGAGTTTTGCTTTGCATTTCTCAATTAGCAATGTTGAGCATCTTTTCATATGCCTCATGACCATCTGTATGTCTTGTTTGGAGAAATAACTATTTACATCTTCTGTCTAATTTATTAAAGAATATTTTTAATGCAGTTAAGTGGACAGATAACAAATACACAGTTTGAGTTTTGACAAATGTATTTCTCTTTATAACCCACCATCTAATCAATATATAAAACATTTCCATCATCTCAGACAATTCCTTTGTTCATATTTTCAATCAATCCTCTTTTCAACCCTCAGTTCAACCATTGTCAGGATTTCTAACATGAGAAAGTTAGCTTGATCTTAACTTTCAAATAATTCATTCATATAGGATATATATATTTTTTGTTGTCTGAGTTCTTTTACTCAGCATGATGTTCTGAGATTATTCATGCTGTGAGTATCAAGTAGGTTGTTTTTTCAATTGCTGATGATTATTGCCTTCTGTGAATATATCAAATTTTTTTAATCCATTCTGCTCTTGGCTATTTGGATTGCTTTTAGTTGTGTGGCTATTATAAACAATGTTGTTATGCAGCATACTGTAGAGGTCTTTTGTGTACTCAAATTTTAATTTTTCTTGTAAAAATGCTTGAAATGGACTTATTTGGCAAATGCAGATTGTTTTTAAAATGGGACTGTGCTATTTTACACTGTCTCCTATGATACATTAGATATCCAGTTGTTCCACATCCTTGCCAACATATTGTAAACCTTGTCAGTTTTATAATGTTCTTTGGTGAGTGTGAAATGGTACTGAATTTCGGGCTTNTAAAAATGGGACTGTGCTATTTTACACTGTCTCCTATGATACATTAGATATCCAGTTGTTCCACATCCTTGCCAACATATTGTAAACCTTGTCAGTTTTATAATGTTCTTTGGTGAGTGTGAAATGGTACTGAATTTCGGGCTTAATTTACATTTTCCTGGTCACTGTTAATACTGAGTACTTTTTTCTTGATTTTATCCATCAGTTCTATATCATCTTTTGTAATGTGACAGCACAAGTATTTTATCCCTTTTTTAGATTTGCCCTATTATTATAATTATTCTGTTGTGGGAAATTATGTTCAAGAGAGAGTTTGTCTAATACACATTTTACTTATATGTTCCTATTCAGGTTTTAATGCTATTTTTGATAAGCAGAAGTTTTCATTTTATGTGACTGCTGGTTTTCTGAACGTGTACCTTTTTTTCAGTTAACCTGTTTTTGGCTGCTCTGTGTCTTCACTGCTGTGTGAGGGCTTTCTCTTGGTGCCGTGAGCAGGGGCTGCCCTCTCGTTGCTCAGGGTTCTCATTGTGGCAGGATCTCTNTTTTAGTCAAAATGATCCAGCTTTTCAGTAATCCAGGATGTTTTTCATCTTACCAACGCCATGGTTTAATAGTTTTAGTTACTTATTTATTTTTGGCTGTGCTGGGTCTTCATTGCTGTGTGAGCTTTTCTCTCCTTGAGGCAAGCGGGGGCCACCCTCCACGTGCTTCTCGCTGTAGCGGCCTCCCCACCATGGAGCAAGGGCTCTAGGCAAGGCGGATCCAACAGTTGTGGCCGTGGGCCCAGTTACTCTGCAGCACGTGGAATCCCCCGGACTAGGGATGGAATCCATGCCTCCAGAGTTGGCAGGCGGACTCTTCACCACCGAGTCACTAGGGAAGCCCTGAAACTTTTATATTTGCTGCTAGTACTTCTTCTCCTACTGAATAAGTACAGCAGTGTATCACTACAAGAAGGTTACTTCCACATAAATGAGCCCTTACTTGAGAGGTGTTAATCTAGGCCAATGTATCTTAACGTATCCGAAAAAACAGATGAACTGTCACTCAGACTGACGTTAGGATAGAAAGGTTCTCTCTCCCCAGACCCAGATTGCAGATAATCAAATGCAGTTCTTGTATTCCAAAGAATATGAACTCAGTTATGGGTGGGATTGCATGTATGTAAAGCATAAAGGCATGAGCTAAGTTATGAGCTTAATTTATTCACTTTTTTATTCGTATATATCATGAACCCAATACATGAAACACAGAAAATAAAGCAAAAGACAATTTACTGGGTAATTTTGTGGGAGCAAATTAAAGTGTAATGGCAACCATGTAAATTTATTTTAATAGTAAGTTTTGCATTAACTCTCATTACCATTTGTAATATAGCAATCCCCTTAAAACTTTATCTAACCTTGTTATGATTCTCTGAAATATATATTAGTTTATCTTTAAAAGATATTTTATCTTCTGAGTTTTAAAACAAATACGAAATAGAACCTACTCTTCTCTGGTCTTCCTAAAAATTTAGCCTTCTCTTCTATTAAGTGATTAAAAATAGTTTTAAATAACAAAGCTGACCCAAATAATTCATCTTTTTACATGCCAAGGTTCTTTAAAGCTAAATTGCTTTTAGTAACAGTTGATTTCAATTACAAACTAACTTTGATTTGTTGCTGTTATTGTCTATGGCATTTGACAGGAATGAATAACTGGTCTATAAATTCTAGTCTCAAATCTGCATCTGGCAAATCATTGGACATTATCTTTAAGAGATTCAAGAAAACCTAAAAAGAAACAAAAATAATTCTTCCATGAAATCATTCTTAATTCCAAAGGCATAGTTCAGAAACAAATTATCCTTTTGATATTTTAATTTTAACTAAGAAGTGATTAAAGTAAAAACATATTCATTTTTTGTCCTTTTAGGACTAAAATAGAGTTCCATTTTAAAAAATTGTAAAGCTAAAGCACTTTGCACAATTAATAAATATTTTATTCATTTATACCTTATATCTTTCACCACACAAGTTGTCACCAGTTGACCTTTTTAGCTTCTCATTAAAAGAAAAGAAAAGAAAAGGCAAAATGCAGCCTTGCAGTCTGTGATGGAATAAAAGTGGTTGAATTCTAAGTTATATCTTTAGGTTGGAAATAGAAACTATCATGTAGGGATTGTTCAGGGAAGCTCACAGGACTATTTTTATTTCTTTAGACTTATCTATGTGATTATCTTCACAGGTTTAGAATCCCTTTAAGGTCAACAAGCTAGGTTATAGAGGACAGTTCATGTGGATATATGCAATAATACTAAAACCTGCAGTGTAGGCCAAGCATTCCCATGTACTGGTGGGGGCACACAAGAAAATTAAATCAGCATCAACAATTTCATATGTCTATATTTAGTAAATGCATTTTTCTTGCTATCTGAGATTTAGAGATTTTCAAGAACTTCAGCTTCAACTGTCATGTCCCCCCTTCAGTAAATCCTTCCCATGATGAATTCTTAGATTTGTCTGTACATGGAAGTATCTTAATTCTATACCCTTAGAACTTAGTAAATAATTCTGTGCCTCAACATTATATTCTCTTCACTCTTATTTTCTTGGTGCAAATCACAGGTGATTATAAGTTATTGACTATAAAGTTCATCCAATGTCTCCTTTTAGGATTACATTATCTTGAATGGCTTTAGTTTTCTTTCTGTATGTCCTAGATAATCAAGATCTCTTAGCTAAGAAGAACTATAAAAAAGTGGTCCTTTTGTTACATTAATCCTATAGATCATTAAATTTAGAACAGGAGAACACTACTTTCTCTGTTCCTACATTTGTGATGCTAAGCTGCAATAAATAAAATCAGCTGGCATGTAGATTGCTCTCATTATATTTCATGGTGTCCAGCCTTCATAGAGTGAGCCTTCAGCCCCACCGGTCAATCCTTTCAAGAGCTGCTTCTTATCCCTTTCTGAGTCTTCAAAGAAAATTGCTAGACTGGAGTAACTGAAGGATGATTACCATGCCCTGGCCCTTTTGTATCTTCAATACACAGAAATGATTGCCTATACTATATGAATGTACGAGTTTTCCAAAATTAAGATCTCTTTCCATTTCTCCAAGTCTTTATTTCTCTTCAAGTACCGTCAATCTCAGCAGATGAAAAGTGAGACTTTTCAAGAGCAATTACCAACAATAATCGGGTACTACTTTTTTCTGGCAACGTCTTAAGTATTTTGATATTATCTAATACTCACAATATTTCTCACAAAACAGAGCCTATTATTAACTTTTACGCTTGAAAAAGATAACTGAACTTTTAAGTAGTCTTCCCATGTTTATACAGCTAGAATTGGGCCTGATGGCATGTCTCTGACATCAGATATAAATGTGATCAAGTTCTAAATCTTAATCAAGAAAATGTCTCCACCTCCTGGACACTCTCTTACAAATTATTTTTCTTATATCGTGAAAATTTGATTTCAAATTTAAGATTATTTTGCAACCCTGATGTAGTGAAAATGTGATTTTCACATATGGAATGTTACTCAATCTTAATTGTGTACCTTATGAAGTAGGGATTTGTTTCTCTTTTCCAAATAGATAATTGACTAAGCACCATTTTTTGACTAGCCCACTAATATAGAATGCTAAATCTCACTCAAAATTAAGTGTTACATATTTATATGGATCTGTATGTTCTCCACTCTGTTTAATATATTAATTTGTATATTCATATCTTAACACCCTGCCATTATAATTATTAAGCTTTAAAATATTTATTTATATGTGGTAGAATATATTCCCTCATATTGTTAGACCTCTTCAAAATTTATTGGCACTTAATTATTCCAAAAGTAATTATTGCATTGAAATTTAACCAACTCATATGGGACATCTCATAGCACTAGGGATCAGAGAAACATTATTTTTTCTGTTTAGAAACTACAGAAATCTCATGGATTTCAAGATTCAAATTAAACTTGAATCATCAAAGTTTCAAGTCTAATTTATTCTTACTAAATCACAGCATTTTAGACATGAAGGACTTTTAAGGATCATTTAGTTGAACTCATTTTTTTAATCGGAGAATACTGAGACCTGGAGAGGTAAAATAATTTGCAAAATGCCACACATTGAGTGGCAGAGAATATATGAAAATTATATCTCTTAGGTAAGTAAAATACAAAATATTCTAATTCTCAGAGTGTTTAAGCTAGGTTTGATTTTTCCTGATTCCAGAATTTATCAACCAAAGTCAGTGATAATTTAATGTATAATCACAAAATGACATTGGTTAGCTAGTAAGTCAGAAGCATACCATTAAAATAGGTTATTATGTATTTGAATGTTTGATTTTGAGTAGTTTAGTATGAAATGAACATCGTAGGAGGGAAAATATAGTAGGAATTTCTCATCTAGCAAAGGAGTGCTAGCTACTTCTAGACCAGTATTTTGTGTTTGCTCTTCTGGCTTTGTCTTTGCTTTTGTTTATAGCACAGACTGATATTGTCAATCAATAAGAAAAGTTATATTTGAATAAATAAATAAAGAACACATCAAACAGAAAAAATAAAGGAGCTAAAATACAATGTGAACTTGAGGGGCCTAATGTACTACAAGGAAGAAAAGTAGAGAAAGGTAAAATAACATTTTAAGTCACACTTCTTGGCATCTGCTGAGTCCAAGGGAGCAGTCGAAAGACTACAGCCAAACAGAAAGTGGCTGCTCAGGAACTTTAATTAGAGCAGAGTTTCTGACATTCTTAACAGGCCAGGATGTAAATTTTCAAATTTATGGCCCTGCATGAAGGAGGAACATTGGTACAAAGCCCAGGATTTCACAAGTAATCCCTAACGTGCTGTACTCTGTAAGGATGAATTTGAATTAGATAACTCTTCTCCAAGACTGATGCTCAGCTTCAAATCAGCTCAACCTCTGATCAAATGAAGGCAAACTGTCTCTGCTTGGCCAGAGGAAAAGTAAATTATTCCTAAAGTAAGATAACACTAAAACCAGCTCTTCAAGTTCTCATGTAAACTGGAGGAGCTCAAATACAAACCACCAAATGTATAAATAGAAAAATAATGACTCACAGAATGGATAATAGTGATATTAGAAATAGACTCACAGGAGATTCATAGGTGTTATTATATTTGGATATGACTAATGCCTTAAAAAAATTGAGTAATAACAAGGAGAATTTTATCAGACAACAGAGAACCATAAAAATAATCCTAAACAAAATTATAATAACAGTATAAGTAATCAATGTATCATCTTAACAGCAAAACAGATATAGCATAATGAAAGATTAGTTAATTAGAAAGCTGAATAAAAATATTCAGACTCAAACATGGAGAGAAAAAAAGAGGAAATCACTCAGAAATACCAGAAGTAAACATAAGATTCAGTGAAAACCTCTTTTTTTAAAGTTATGCCCCAGAAGGAAAGGAGAGAATGAAGCAGAGCTGATACCTCAAGAACTCGATGTTGTTTAGTCACTAAGTCATGTCTGATGCTTATGTGACCCCAGGGACTGTAGCCCACGAGGCTCCTCTGCCCATGAGATTTCCCAGGCAAAAATACTGGAGTGGGTTACCACTTCTTCCCTAGAGGATCTTCCTGACCCAGAGATCAAACCCACATATCCTGCATTGGCGTGTGGATTCTTTACCACTGAGCAACTTGGGAAGCCCCACTTCAAGAAACAGAGATGGATGATTTTCCAAAACTGATACACATAACTCTAGGAACAGATTTAAGAAACATTACAATTCCAAGCAGTATGGATTCAAAAGGAACATGATAACCATCGATGGTCAATTTGCTTAAAAATAAAATCTAAAAGATTCTATAAGAACCAGAAAAAATTAAAAGACATGACAACTTGACACAGCACACATCAATGCCAACTTGACTCTTCAATGCAGTTAATAGAAATTAGAGAAAAGTGGAATGAAATATAATAGGCTAAAAGATATGGCTGCTAGTCAACGTTCTTTTTCTAGTGAAAGTTTCTTTCAGTGATGAAAATACAACAGTTTAGAATAAACAAGTAAAGTAAAAGAGACTAGCTGTCCAAAGATCCACAGTAAATGACTTCCACATGTAGGAGAAAAATGGCCTGATGAAAACATGGAGATATAGGAAGAAAAAGTGGTGACTTAATCATTTTTTTAATAATAACTTTAATGAATGTTGAATTTATAAAGTAAAAAATTTCTTATGGAATTCATAAGTTTATAACAAGTAGATGATAAAGTGAAAAAGGGAGTAAAATGGAAGAAATATACTTTAGGGCTGCAAGGAGATCCAACCAGTCCATTCTGAAGGCGATCAGCCCTGGGTGTTCTTGGGAATGAATGATGCTAAAGCTGAAACTCCAGTACTTTGGCCACCTCATGCGAAGAGTTGACTCATTGGAGAAGATTCTGATGCTGGGAGGGGTTGGGGGCAGGAGGAGAAGGGGACGACAGAGGATGAGATGGCTGGATGGCATCACTGACTTGATGGATGTGAGTCTGAGTGAACGCTGGGAGTTGGTGATGGACAGGGAGGCCTGGCGTGCTGTGATTTATGGGGTCGCAAAGAGTTAGACACGACTGAGCGACTGAATTGAACTTAACTGATACTTGTATTATCATAAAATACAAAAAATCCTCAGTGTTTATATTATATCTAATATTATATCATCAATACTTATGTATCTCTATAAATGACAAAATGAAAAAAAAAACAGGAAAATCTATGGTGGGATATGCTAATAAACCTCTGTTAGTAACTTAAAAGTATTGCAAGGAAGTTGAATATTTATTTCACATGATTAGCAAAAGGGAATAGTAGAAAAAGAGCCTCTCAAAAAAGAATAAAAAATGGAAGAGGCCTTTTATTTGGGAAATACATTTATAGTATTTTTGAACTCTGCCTTGGTTGTTCTTGGAAATTGGGGTTACAGAGTCAGAAATTGATTTAGTCCTTTAAATTCTATGGACTAGCACAAATTTACTGACAAGATCTTTCTCCATACTTGGCCCTGAAACACTAAAGAGCAAGTCCATGTGATTTTGCCCATCAGGAAGCATCCCGTTAAAATAACACCTTCTACCCCTTGAAAGTATACTCTCTTCCTAAAAGCAGTTTGCTTAATTTCCCAGTTGGCTTTTTTTTTATTTTTATTTTATTTTTTACTTTATTCTACTTTACAATACTGTATTGGTTTTACCATACATCGACATGAATCCACCTTTGAATGAGTGCGTAGTAGCTCTGCTCCTATGCTCCTCTACAAGTGTAAAAGGAAATGCAGAGGACTCTGAAAACTGTTTTTAAATACAAATTCACTACTTCAGCAGTCTTTGGATTTCTATTCTGTGTAAGTTGCAACTAGCTGATAGGCTAAGGTTTGCAGCTCTTGTTTTATATACTGCTTTTCAACCTTAGCCATGTTGAATTTAATCACTCTCTTTGCAAATTAGTGTATTTCTTATCTTGTTGAAGTCCCTTTAAGCTTTAACTCAAAATTTTATACTCTTGGAAAAATTTCATTTAATAACCATCTATATGCATATGTGTGTAAAAGGAGTATAATTTGGGGAGCATGAGCTAGTTCATTCTGTGCTTAATGATGCCTAAGTCAAAAATCACTTCAAAATGTTTAGACAGGAGACATCATCACCTGATTAAGGCCATAGCAATCCTTTTATACTGTAAAGAATACTAATTTTGATGGCTACTTCATGTCTCCGAAAGCAAATGTGAACTAGAAGAAATCAAATATCACCTCACCCATACCAAAAGATAGAAAAGAAGAAAATTGTGAGAACGATGTTCAGCTTTAAGAAACAAAAGTCTAAGAGACGTGCTCTGCGTCAGGTGTGGTGGGATAGAGCAGTGACTTTCTATCATGCACACAGCAACTGCAAACTTTGCACCATATGCTAAAGAAACTAGCAAACAGTCACCCCCACCCACATCCCCAAACACTCGGCAAGAGCTCTGGAGGAAGAACAAAACAGGTACATTTTGGAGGTGTAGCTTGGGGTAAGATTTTTATAGCTTTAGCTTCATGGCAGTAGAAGACATACCATTTTTCTGGCCTGAATAAATATATTGAAAAGGAACTGAGCCAAACCACAGCAGTTATAACATCAGAGGACAGGGGCATCACTGAAAAGAAAGAGGCTGATAAGGGAAATCTCAAATTCTGTTATAAATTTTACCCCAGTTTTTCAAACCCGTGAATCACTTGTGTACCGAAACAGAATGGACCTAAATGAAAAGAAAGCTGGGCGCTGAAGAACTGATGCTTTCGAACTGTGGTGTTGGAGAAGACTCTTGAGAGTCCCTTGGACTGCAAGNTTGCTATTAGAATGTGTTACTTACATAAACTTGACTTTTGAACACTGTGGTTTTGAGCACTGTGATTTGTGGTTTTGGGTTGGTAAAGCTCTTTGAATTTCATTAATTTTATGCAGAAGTATGCAGTGAGTGAGTGTGAGTGAGTGTTGCTCAGTCATGTCCGACTCTTTGTTACCCCATGAACTGTAGCCCACCAGGCTCTTCCATCCATGGGATTTTCCAAGCAAGAATACTGGAGTGGGTTACCATTTCCTTCTCCAGGAGATCTTCCCAACACAGGGTTTGAACCTAGGTCTCCCGCATTGTAGGCAGACGCTTTACCATCTGAGCCACCAGGGAAGTCCAGAAGTATGCAGTAATAACATGTAACTTTAAATAAAGTGTTTTCCATTTTCTATTCTATTATAATAAGTAAAAATGATAGATTTGAGTATTTTTGCAATTATCAATAGCTGAAAAATTCAGATGGTAGAAAATGAGGAACCAGTTTGGGTTCCAATTACAAAGAGGCCAAAAATGAGTTTTAGAATACTGATAAAATGTTTCTGAATACACAAACTATTTCATTTTTCAATCTACCAAACAGAGATAGTATTTGCCACCCACATATCTCAAGAATGACACTAGGAATGTGGTTTGTACTTTTGTCATATTTAGCCTTCTGTCTAATCGCCTATTAATCTGCTTTGTAGTGATTACAAAGACATCCCTGACAAAATGACATGCTATTGTTAAAATATGTTCCTTTAGCGGCTGTATGGTATCTGTTTGTGCCCAAGTATGGTGCTGGGTATTTGATTTAAATGGAATTTTATTTCAATTTCTGCTATCAAGCATTAGAACCATTTCAAGTGTTTTACTCACATACATCCAGGATCAGGGAACGCCATCAATGAAGCAGTTTTTCTTTAAGAAGTTATAATCACTAATAGAAGTATTAAGATTATTCAAAATCAAGGCTATAATATATAAATTATATAAACTAAACTTACTATTCACATACTACCTAAAGCAGAAATTTAAGTACCATAAAGAATACTTTTTACTGTAATATATTTTTCTAATAATCAGTATATATTATACATTAATTTTAACTTTGGATTATATAGAGAAGAGGTTTAGTGCTATTTCAGATATTGTAGCAAAAGATACTTTGCTAACTCTAGTTACTATTACCTGTCATTGGTTTGGCAGAAAATAGCTGATCCAAAAGATATGATTTCTTTTCTTCTGAGATACACAGATAGGGTAAAATTACCAAACTCTTTTGTGTTTTGGTTTGGCCATATCTCTGGGTTCTAACCAAAAATATGAGTAGACATTACATGCACCATTTTTGGTTCAAGGACTTTGTGTTACAATAAGAAATAGATATAAGCATCCCCCACTATCCAAAAATAGAGCAGTTCTGTGAAGCTGTTTGTAAGCCGTAAGTGGTGTAAAGCAAAGACTATACCTAAAGACACATCTAAGGGATAGAGATAAACGCAGATTCTCACTGGCACAGTTCAAAGCTTTGGTGGCTTGATGAGATGCTCAGTGTAGTAGAGGATACCTGTATTTGGTTTGTGTCCTCAGCTCTTAATGTAGTTCCTAAATCACTTGGAATTTTCTAAGTGGTAGGATACTAAGAGAATCTTTCTTTCTGATGAGTTAACTCTTGCAGGGTACTTAGCTTGAGGATGGAACTGGTTACCAGAAAGACCAAGCCATGTTAGAGGACTGGATCTTTCTGTTCCAACCTTTGATCCCTGAACTTTGAGCCCCCAGCCTGAGAGTGGCTGGGGATTCAGCAATGATCACTGATTTAATCGAACTTGCCTTCTTAATGAAATCTCCATAAAGCATATAAGTGATGAGATATGGTGAGCCTCCTGATTGGTGAACATATCAAGGTGCTGGAGACTGCATGGAAGCTCTGTGTCATTTCCCCATATTTTGCCCTAAGCATCTCTTTCATCTGGCTTTTTCTGAATTGTGTCCTTTGTAATTAACCAGTAATGGAAAATATATACTTGCAAACCATTCTGGCAAATTATCAAACCTGATGAGAGGATCATGGGAACCCCTGATTGTAGATGGTTGATCAGAAGTGTAGATGACATATATATATATATATATATATTCTATGCTCTTTTCATAGGGGTTGCTATTAAAAGTAAATAGTGGATTTTGTTAATGGTTTTTATCTTTACAGTGCATTGGAAGAAGAGTGGATGCTTCCATTATGAGTTACATCTCTAGAAACAGTGTTCAAGTCACACAGATTAATATCCAAACATAGTGATACCACTGAATCTCTACTTGTAACAAGTGCCTTATGCCCAACCTTTAAAAAAATGAGCAGAATGCATCATTTACTTATGTATATTATTAAATAACAGTCATACAGATGTATCTAGTTTCTAGTCATACAATGAATGTAGTTTCACCAAGTTAGGGGAAGCAATTTAGAGGACAGATTTTCTTTGAAGAAAGTACCTTCAAGGACCCAGCAGCAATTACTGGGGCAAAGGTTAGACAAAAATACACAAATCAAGAGGCTAGGTGTTACTAATCATGTTTATCATTCCATGCTGTGTACAGCTTAGATCTCAATTTCTTTGCCACAGAAGAAAAACAACAATCGTTATTCAAGTAAATAATAGTATTATAGATTCACAATTTTTCATATAAAGATCTTTAAAAAATACTTATTTTTGCTAACTAGAACAAATCCCTGGGTTGGGAATATCCCCTGGAGAAGGGAAAGGCTACCCACTCCATTATTCTGACCTGGAGAATTCCCTAGACTGCATAGTCAATAGGGTTGCAAAGAGTCGGACACAACTGAGCAGCTTTCACTCACTCACTCAGTACAAATCAGAAGATGAGGCATTTTTTTCCTGAAAGTTATGAAATTCTAAAGACTTCTTAGTGGAACTTTAACTGATAGAGTTGAGGAGAATTTTGTAGGTAGTCCCTTGATTGTTTTTTCAACTAAAATTATTATTCTCTTATAGAATATTTCTCCTTAATTTTCTCAGATTTTGTTGAGCAATATGCTCTGTCTACTGTGTCATAAAGAATAGCCAGTTTGATAGAGTATCTTTGGGTAAGTCACTAAAGGTGGAGTTCTCTGTATATTTGCCTTTAAAGTGAAAAATTCGTGAACTAGAACATTGCTATATCCTATAGGAATTTCCTATAAATTTTCATACTTGTAAGAAATTTTTGCATAGCCACAATAATGAAAATAAAATATGCCATTGAAATTTTAGATCCTAACATATAATTATGTTTCCTCATACCATGAAGCAAAAAAGTTTATAATTCCATTTACTGCCTTTGGCTTTCAAACTCCTGCTGCTAAAAGCAATCAAGCAAACAATGCAGGTAGTGCTGGCATTATTAATCTTTTCTTGGCAAAGATACTTTGCCTCCAATATAACAGGAAATATAACGAAAGCCACTTAGTTTGGCCAAGAATGCAAGGTTTTCATGTGTTGTAAATGTTTTAGAAATTAGATTTTTTTTTCAAAAGCAGTTTTTTGTTTGTTCAGATGAAAGCACTTGAAATATAGTTACTACCAAGAGTAAATTATCAATTAAATTAAAATTCTTCAGTCAGATGGAAGATAAATATCTAATCTCACCATTTTGTCACTTTAACATTGTTATCTTCAGTCTAGGCAATGTCTTTCAGTCTGAAAGGAAGTACCTCATAAAATTTCCATGGTACACAAACTGCATCATGATATACAGACAGCCATTGAACAGAAGAGAAAGACAATTATAATCACTATAATCAGGCTCAGAAGACTTGGGTAGAGAAGATGATATTTGCTTCATAAGAGCTGTAAGGAATTTACTGAGAAAAATGGTAATTAGTGTTGCTGAATGCAAGTGAATACCTTAAGTTATCTAGACGAAAGTGTTCTGAACTCTTCATTGATTCCATCATTAAAGACTTTTCTCTTTATATACACCAGGTATGCACATTCCAAGCTATCTTTTCCAGTGTTAGACCTAAATTACACATGTAAACTTTGTAGTTGGCCATGAGCGTCTCATTTATGCAGAAACAACTTCACAGTTATTTGTTACACAAACCTATTGAGAGCATACTAGCCTGCTGGCTTGTGTGAACATTTTGCTGAACAGCTGCTCTGGCTTTAAAATTTGGACTTTCCAAGCACTGTTTGAAATACCAACAGAAAATGTGGAAGGTACAGGAAAAAATTTTTGCTTACATGTCATCATTTCTAGCTTGATATTTATATGCTTTTTTCTTAATTATATTAGGAGACTAGGCACTCAAGTCAAAATACAAAAATAAAAGATACCTAGAAATGTTTGGATTTACATTTAAAACTGTATGAAGGATTGTGTCTGTATAAATATATAACAAGAGTAAAATTAGAAATGCTAATTAGAAAATAGTAGTAATTGCACATTTAAATGATTATAAATTATTAAAATGTTAAAGGCTATAAATGAGCAAACATCATTCTGTATTTTTGTGAAAATCTTATCTATACAAAAGGATATTGCAGGGTTTTAAAAAATCATTTGTATAACCTGAAAGTTTATTAAATCAGGTTTGTCTAAACTTGCAGTGCTTTTTTTTTTTTTTTTAATAACAGAAGTAGGCTATTGTGCATCCATACAATGGAAAACTGCACGACCATTACAAGCAGTGTTGTGAATCCATTTTTATAGGTGTGGAAAATTTCCACACTGAATTATTGAGTGAATGACTAAGTTACAAAGAAGTAATTCTAATGTGATGCCATTTATATAACAGCACTAAAACCCTCTGTGTGAATGTATGTGTGAAGATATAGTGTATTAATTAGGAATTGGAAGTAGCAAAATAACCCTCACAGTTCAGTGGTTTCTCCACATGCATTTCGTGTTCATGCCCTGGGTAGGGTGCTCTGGCCTGGTCCCTGTAGATCTGTGTCCTTTCTCTGTTGCTGGGTAAGAAATTACCACTAACGTAGTGTCTTAAAACCATCCTCACTAAGCGTGTCACAGTCTGAGGTCCCAGGGGGCTCTCAAGGCCCAGGTCAAGGCCCGGGCTAGTTTGGGTTCTCATTTGGAAGTTAGGGAAAAAAATCTGCCTCCAACTTCATTCAAATTTTTCATGTAATTCAGTTCCTTGCAGCCAGACAACTGAAGCCCCCTTTTTCTTAAAGGCTGTCAGCCTTTTTCTTGCAAAGTATCAGGGACCATTCACCTCCTGCAGTCTGCTCCCAGATCTTTGTTCTGTAGCCTCCTGCATCTCAGCAACAGCGAATCTTCCTTGCAATGAATTTCTCTCCTGTTTTCAGTATCTCAGATATCCTCTTCTTCTATACCAGAAAAGAAATGTCTTTGTTATTGAAACACTCATGTAATCTAGGTAATCTGGATAACTTCCCTGTCTTAAAATCAAGTGATTAGAAGACTTAATTACATCCACAAAGTCCCTTTTGCCTTGAACACAATCATGGAAGTGGTGTGAGGAGACAGAGGTCATAGGGCCCTCATAGAACCCTGTAGGGCACAGGCTCTGTTCCGTCTTCCCCTTAGACAAGGCCTCAGGGACCCAGGCTGAAGGAGCAGCCCCTGTATGAGACGCTGGTGTCTCCCTCACATGCCACGGACCAAAGCAAGTCACATGGACCAGCATAGTATCAGTGAGCAAGGAGGTATACTTTCCCACAGGAGGAGTGCAAATAACATGGCAATTTGACATCTACAGGCAGGAAAATAAGTAATACTCAGAAACAGTAATTCAGTCTACCAGGCCAAGAGAGTGAGATCTAGAAATATGGTTACTACAATGGCTTGATGTTCAGTCATAATGGTATAAAACATGATTTTTTAAAAAATTTTGTGTTGCTATATTATTTATATTTTTCATGACTTTCTCATAATTGGGAAAAAGAAAAACATTTTATCTTGAAAGAATGTAAAATATAAGTCAGAGAGTTTGGGATTTTTCAAATCTGCTTTACAGATGAGCAGAGTTAGTCAATGAGAAGCTGTGTCCATTTACTTAAAAGTAGTATTTATAAGCTGCATTTTGTTTCTAAAATATTTCAAAATACATTTTTAAAGTTCAATCTTTTATTAATCTTACACAAGAATTTCTATTATCTTTGTTTTATTTATGGGAGA
The DNA here is from genome assembly GCA_006410875.1 of Neotragus pygmaeus. NCBI lineage: Eukaryota > Metazoa > Chordata > Mammalia > Artiodactyla > Bovidae > Neotragus > Neotragus pygmaeus. Next base: position 620,216 of record SJYV01015492.1, on the reverse strand, counting down.
AAATGAGGCTCAGTGATTTTTAATGAAACTTCCATGCCCAGAATTGGAAACCAGGATTTTTAGACTGTGGATTGATTATATGCCCCCTGAAGTGCCATGATACCTCTTATTTATATACACATCAATAACAGCTTCTAATATTTATGAGTACTTGCTACTTTCCAGAATGTACCACGGTATCTAGTCCAGTAATAAGTAAGAGGTCTGGAATGCTCAAATATAAGCAACAACGTTTTGCTTTGTACTTCAATTACAATTTGAATAAAAGGCTACAACAAGAGGAAACACACATACACACACATATATATATATGTCAGTTATAAAGCAAGAAAAGTTGATATTATTTTTTAACAGAGATGCATACAGTATACTAGTCATGCATTCTGATGGATGCAATCTACAATCTATACCAAGCCTACCATCTAATACACTTGCAAGAAATGCAAATTATATTATCCTTTGATGATGACTTCCTTTCTCCTCTTCTGCTAAAACCTATGATTTCTTATATTTCTCTAAATGTCAGGGACATCTCTATGGTCTTCTAAATTAAAGAGTCCCACTAATGATTTTTTTCTTATCAAAACTTGCATATGAATTGTTTTGGTGATGATTATGGTGGTGATTTGGTTGAGAATTCCCAAATTCATGATATTCCTTAAAATATATGACTCTGTAAACGTGTGAATCTATTCACACTAACTTCTTCCTGAAACTTACTACAGGGCTAAAACTGAGGTGAGTGTAAATCAACTAACTAGGAGGCATGTGTATGTGTGTATGTGAGTCAGGGACTGAGACAGAGTCTTCTGTTTGTAGGAAAAAGAAGGGGTATCTCCATTTCCCTAGGTCTTTGGCTCAGAGAATACTAGAAAGCAGACAATAAAGTTAGTAAGGAACTAAAATATCCAGCCTCCGGAAATCCAGATTTTTGTATAAAATGCTTTGGGAAATGGAAGTAGTTGGCTGGTCAATGGTGACAAAATGTCTCTTTAACACAGCACAGATCCTGCCGGGATAGTCCCGCTGGCCTTAATCATCTCTTTACACGTGCTCCTACCCCAACAGCTAGCTTAAACATCTTTATGCCATGGAAAAATCTAGAGCTGTTTCTTTTCTTGTCTAAAAATGTTTAATAGAAGAATTCAGTTGCTTTAGGATGTTCTGTTAGTTTCTGCTTATACAGCAAAGCGAAAAGCGCAAAACTGTAGAGCAAAGTGAGTCAGCTCCGTGTCCGCAGGTGTCCTCTCTTTGTCATCGCAGAGCCCCGAGTGCAATTCCCTGGGCTAGGGTCACTAGTTACCTATCTTATGCACAGCAGCGTATGTCTGTCAAGCCCCATCTCCCAGTTCATCCCACTCCCTTTTCCCCCGCTTGGTGTCTGTATGTTTGTTCTCTATGTCTGTGTCTCTATTTCTGCTTTTCAAGTAGGTTCATCTGTACCATTTTTCCAGATTCCACACATATGCATTTATATCTGTTATCTTTCCTCTTTCTGATGCACTTCACACTGCATGACTGTCTCTCAGTCCATCCATGTCTCTGCAAATGGCACGACTTTGTTCCTTTTTATGGCTGAGCAATATTTCACGTATATATGTGCCACATCTTCTTCATCCATGCCACAGCTGTTGGGCATTTAGGCTGCTTCCGTGTCTTGGCTATTGTAAATAGTGCTGCAAGGAACACTGGGGTGTTTGTATAATTTGTGATTTTGCTTTTCTCTGGGTGTATGCCCAGGAGCGGGATTGCTGGGTCATACGGGCATTCTATTTTTAGTTTTGTAAGGAACCTCCATGTTGTTCTTCATACTGGCTCTGTTAATTTACATTCCCACCAACAGTGTAAGAGGGTCCCCTTTTCTCAACATCCTCTGTAGCATTTACTGTAGATTTTTTTGATGATGACCATTCTGACCAATGTGAAGTGATACTTCATTGTAGATTTGATTTGCTTTTCTTTAATATCAGTCTCCATTCTGATGTCCTTTTTTGTGGTAGAGATAATAGTTCAACTCCTGATTGTGCTTATTATCTCTCTTAATATCATTTATTTACACATTCAAAAAATAAATATTTATGAAATTAGTACTGAATACGAGGTGCTATTACTCTTTGCCTCTGATAACATTTGACCTCTTTTCAGCCAGTCTTAGTATCTTTCAAGAATGTAGACGCACAGACTGTTATTGGGATCCTAGGTCATTTTCCTTCACCCATTTACTTCCAATGGTTGAAGGATGTGTACCTGATTCAATTTGAGGTTAATATATTTAATTTCTATAAAGCATTTTGTATTCAAGTATTTTTTTATTCATATAAAAAACACAGAAACAAAAAGTATTTAAAAACACAGAGATAGCAAAAGTAACACTCTTGCATTTTCACTAATTTTGTTCTTTGGAGAGCAATTACTATACAATGGAAAGCCGTGAGAACACCTGGCTCCTTGGCAAGCCCCTAATACAACTGGCAGCCTGAGGTTCTGAATGACTGGCAGATGGCTCACACTCTATGGGTGAGCTTCGCATCTCAAGTCATCTACAACTGCCCCCATTCTTTATATTGAATATGTTCAAGTTTAGTATAAAATAAATGTGTGATTTGTACACCTACATATATATATATGTAAATATACATTTTTGTCTTTTCCAATAATGTCATTCATTCCACTTGTCTGCAATCTTAGTCATTTCCATATTTTATTTTTTAAGTATAATGTCTCTCTGAGTGGCTGAATTATAATGTATACTCATAATAGTGACACCTATAGGCAAGTTTCTGGGTTTTTTTTTTTTTTTTTTTGTATATATTCACTGCAATGATTAAAGCCGTTTGTTTGCCTCAGAGTAAGAATTTGATGATTTTAGAACCAAACCTTCCAAAACTGCTATGTCTCATACATACTCCTCTAAAGACCATGGATTTGTTTTTTCTAATAAGTAATTTAGATTCCAAATCCCTGGACCAAGTTGACTGTGACCTTCTTGCATGTATGCCATGTGGAAATCACCACGGGAACAGACTGCTGAACCAAAGGCAAACAAACAGAGCTGGATTGCTGCCTCCTCATAAATCTGAACTTGCGGTCGGTGTGTAGCAGCCAAGTCATCCTGTGTATTCAGACGGGGTGCGTGGCAGGCAGCTGAGAGGAGAAGGTATTCTCTAAATATTATGCAAAGTTTTAATTAATTAGAAGCCATAATATTTTCGGATGCTCTAAAATAAACTGGCTTATATAAAAACCATAATTTTAAAATGCCTTATTGAAAATTCTAAAAAAATATTCACATCAGCTTCATTTTGCTGTGGATATTTTTTTTTTTATCTGGTTTGTAGTATTTTCACTGTTTATTTCATTTTTTACTATTCCTTAGCAATTTATATTTCAGACATCATTCTATGATGGTGGGAAACTTTGGCTTCTATTTACTACCCTCAAAAAGCATAATTTTGCACTGAGATTTTAAACATATATCATCTTGTCACATCTGATGTCAGAATTGATCTGTCAGAAGTGTCTTTGCCTATGTTGAAATTACAGTGTAATTTACTTTTAGTTTTTTGGGGGAAAAAGTTGTATAAATGCTTTATTTAGTCTTACTAAATATCCTGATCAACTACTTTTCTTTAAGACTTTACCTTTGAGCCACTAAAAGTAGGATTTATCAGTACAAATTCAGTTTGGGACATACGTTATACTAAACTCTCCAGATAGATTGTGAATCTGCTTCACTGAATGAAGACATCAAAAATTAAATAATCTCAGATTAGTTAGCTCAGCGACTCTCGACTTCAGCACAACGTTTCATGCATGGTCATTGATTTAATTTTGAAGCATTTCACTCCATGACTGCCATGTAATTCATGAGACTGTGGATTTTGTTTTGTTCACTATTTTAGACTGTGGATTTTATTATGTTCACTATTTTACTTCTAAGGAAGACCAGCATCTTGTATATAGGTGCTCAGTAAATAAGAGACTTTAAAGTTAAGGCTTGTAAGATAATTGTTAATTTGTTTCTGCATTTCAATCGAAGCTTTTAAAATGCAGTCTAAGATTTGTTTTTAATTATGTTGAGAAGTTATTAAGAGCAATATCTGAAGTTTTAAGGTAAAACTGAAGATAGCCCCCAAACAAAACAAAAGCCTGAGAAAAAAACCGAGAAGGAGAGTGTTGACAACATTCAGGCTGTGAGAAATGGCGAGGGCAACATCCTTTTAGTCTTAGAAATTGAAAGTTGGCAAGTCCCTGGTGGCCCAGTGGTTAGGACTTTCACTGCCAGAGGCCCAGGTTCGATCCCTGGTTGAAAACTAATCCCACAAGATGTACAACTCCCTCCCTACTCCCCCCCCCAAATTCAAAGTTATCACCGCTCTTATTTAAGAAACATGATTTTATAGTTAAACATAAAACAACAACAAACCATCCACCAGATGTATTATCCTTCTAGCCCAGTGTTGACCAAAGGGAGGCGTCACATGGGTATTTCATGAGAAAGCTCTATGGTGACACTCCCAGGGCAGATTCTTGTAGCAGACTCTCGCAACCTAGCATGTAATTTCCGATGGAGTCTCTTAGCCTGCACAAAAGGATAGGAACCAGCCTGACCTCTGTTATAACTGCGACAAAGGCCTCCAGGTGATCTAGAAGCAAGATTTTTAACATTTACCTCCACGGTTATCCCCTATGGACAGTTCATGGGAAACATAACTGTCAATTCTATTTTTTAAAACCAGAGAGAGCTATGTTTTAAAGGTTGCATCAGTCAAATTCTTCTCAGGAAAATAAAAACTCAGTGAGTAATTAAAGCATCATTTAAAGAACTCGTGGAAGAAGTATTAGCTGTAAGACCAGTTAAAGCAAAAGGAACCCTGATGTAACAAAGCAATAGAAAATTCTGGAAGCAACTAAAACCCATGGGGTTAAGTGAAGTGTTAGTCGCTCAGTTGTGTCCAACTCTGTGCGACCTCATAGACTGTAGCCCGCCAGGCTCCTCCATCCACAGGATTCTCCAGGCAAGAATACTGCAGTGGGTTGCCATTTCCTTCCTCAGGGGATTTTCCTGACACGGGGACAGAACCTGGGTCTCCTGCATTGCAGGCAGATTCTTTACCGTCTGAGCCATCAGGGCGGCCCATGGGGTTAGGAAAATAACTTTCGGGAATTATCAGAGTTAGAAGCATGGAGACTGCACCTTGGAGTTTACTCACGTCTCTGAGAGGAGGCCAGGGGCCAGCTGCTTTTGGCATTCCAGGAACTTAGAGAATACTAACTACAAAGCCTAGAGACTTAGACCTCTGGATAGAGAGCAACTAAGGTGACCCAGGCAGCGGAAGATTAGAACCATTGTTTTTCCAAGTTCTGTTGATGAGGGTGAAGCCAGGTGAAAACAAGGAAGCAAGAAGCCTGCCTCTTCTTTCCATTACTGACCCTGAGTCAGCCTCTAGTAGCCCCTGGAGGAGAGTCTACTAATAGGCCAGTTCGTGCAAAGAAAATCAGTTTACACAGTCCCAACAACAGTACAACATGGTCACAAAGCATGGTAAATGACTGAATTCGAGGCTTAGTAATACCAGCTTAATAACTGATACAGATTTGGAAGTTCACAGTTAGAAGTTTCTCCTATCTATCTAGGGAACAACCCCAAACCACAAGAGAATAAGATCAGAAAACTAGTTCATTTTCAAAGGAATGACAAATAAGTAACCAAGTAGATGGAACTTTCCCAAAAGCTGTGGTGGTTTCAGTGGAAAAAGAATGTGGCTTTGTTTTCTTTTGTGCTCTTAGAAAAGATTTAATAGACACTTTTTCAAGCAACATAGGAGTCAGATATACAAAGCTATAGAGTTAAATACTGGCAATAAATATGGACAAATTCAAATTAATCAAAATAATATGTGCATTTATGCATGCACTCAAAGGAAAACATTTCCTTGGTTCCGTAAAAAAAATGCACAGCTCAAGAAAATATGAGAGGATAAAGAATACAGGTAGCTGGCCTTTCAGTAATGAATACAGACTGTAAAACCGCTGAATGAAAAAATTCTTACTAGATTATAAAACTTTAAAATTTTATAGTACTAAAAATGTGACGTGTACTGTTTTAAGGGCTTTGCTTCTTTTGAGTGTAATTTCAAAAAATGAAAACAAGTAAGCAAACGAAAAACAGAAAAAAACTTTTACGAGGTGTTATTGATCTTTTATTTCTACTTTGATGGTTGGAAGACTCTAAGGCACAGTGAGCTTAAGTAAGTTTTCCAAAGTCACATAGCAGGTCAGCAGTGAAAAAGAGGCAAATTTCTAACAAATAAGTCGCATATAAATTGGCATTAGTTTTACAAAGTCCAAAGATGGTCTTTTTTTTTTTTTTGTAATATTGGAATGCATGAATTCAATTTTTGTCAATGTTCAGTTTCACTGTTTTTGTTTGTTTGTTTGTTTTTAAACATGAGTATTTGTGTGTACATGAATATATTACTTTTGGGGTCTATGGAATGGATACCTTTTTAATACACTATATTGAATGTTAATAATTCTAATAAATTTCAAATGTACAAAGCTTTTTAACAAAGTAACCTTCTAGTCTTAAAGATTAGGGAAATAAAATAGTAAAAAATTTAATTTGATCCCATTTGAAGATTGAGCTTCCCAACAAAATAAATTTTTAAAAATTGATATAGTGTATTTGTAATCAGAGCCCAGTGTCTTACCTAAGAAGCCTCATTACTTTTCATCAGGCAAAATCCCAATCTGAGCTTTGTGCATGTCACACTTCTAAAGCAATTTATTTAGAAAAAACACAAATAAAATAAGAGGCTAAGTTCTCTGAAGTAGTTACAAACTAAAAAAAAAATAGCTTATGCTCTTAATTCCTGACAAGATTGAATTTAGAAAAAAATCACACATTAATGTCTTTAATGAAAAGCTGATTACTTAATTTTGAGAACTGTGTTCACCAATTTTAATACTACTGAAACTTAATTTCTATAAACTTGTGATTTAATAAATTATGGTGGTAAGGCACTTCAGTCACGTCCAACTTTTGGGGACCCCACCGACTGTGGCCTGCCAGGCTCCTCTGTCCATGGAATTCTCCAGGCCAGAATATTGGACTGGGTTGCCACGCCCTCCTCTAGGGGATCTTCCTGACCCAGGGATTGAACCTGCGAGTCTTCCATGCCCTGCATTGGCAGGTAGATTCTTTACCACTAGTGCCTCCTGGCAAGTTTAATGCATTCTATTCAACGTCAGGGCGAGTGCTTGCCTGCTGGGTGGACACTGGGTTTCCGGGTGGTTGTAGGTCTTGCCCACGTTGCTATGGCCCACAGTGACTGACCTCTCTGGGTTGTGAAGTGTCCTGGCCCAGCTGCGGTGCTAAGGCCCTGGCCAGCGCTGGATTATTGCCTCTCCTTTCCCCAGCAGTGGGTCTGGGGAGGACCCTGAGCTTAGGAGAAGGTTCTGTTTGTGAGCCTGTCTACCCACTAATATGTATTTGTAGCCCCACAGTCAGTACCCGCCTTGCGTCCTCGGACATGCGCCAGGCAGTGACAGACTCGCGTCACCAGGCAGGGTTTCTCAGCTGAGTCCAGTGAGGTGACGCTCTGTCTTGCTTGAACTTGCTCTGTAAACAGGCAGGTTTTTTTTTTGCAGTTTACTTAGTGTCACAGTTTTCACTTCTCTTTTTTTCCTTTAATTTTTAGCTGGCAATTCTGCTGCTTTATAACGACCCCCAAGCACAGTGGGGAGCTCCGAGAAGGCTGCCATGTGCCTTACGAGAAAAATAAGCCTGTTAGATAAACTCTATTCAGGTATGAGCTATACAGTACTATTGACTGTGAGCTCAGTGTTAATGAATCAACAATATATATTAAATAAGGTGTTCTAGACAGAGACACATGTATAACACAGTTAGACATTGATCTATGGATGAAACGTTTTGACCAGAGGCTTTCAAGAACATAACCCTGTATTTCCCCAGAGTGTAATTGTTCAGTTTTCACCAATGCAGTGGCCATAAGGGCTTTGTAGAACGTGACTATCACATACAACAAGATTCAACTGTATATGAATGCCAAACAAAGAGACTGGAATTACAAGAGGACTTTTTTTAATATATAGTCAATTGATTTTTGACCAAGATTTTTCAATGGAAAACCTAAAATTTTTTCAGTAAATGATTCTGGAACAATAGAATATCCTTTATTAAAATATATATTTTTTTGATAACCTGGGTGAACCTGGAGGTCAGTGGGTTAAGTGAAATAAGCCAGAAACAAATGCTACATAATATCACTGATGTGTGGAAACTAAAATAATCAAGCTCATAGTAGACGTGGAGAGTGGACAGTGTAGTTGTCAGTCACTGGGGGAGGGGAACGCAGGACACCAGTAGCCAAAGCGTACAAATTCAGTTACGCAAAATAAAGAAAGCCTAGAGAGCTGGACAGCATAGTATCTACATTTAATAATATTATATTATGTTCTTAAAAATTTGCTAAAAGTGCAGCTCTTTTTAAATTGTTCTACAAAATAATAATAATGATATTAAAACATAAAAGGGCAGGAGGAAACATTGGAAAGTGTCAGATATGTTTATAGTGTAAATTTTGGTAATGGCTTTGCTAGTGTGGCAAGAATACACAGAAGAACTGTACAAAAAAGATCTTCATGACCTGGATAATCACGATGGTGTGATCACTCATCTAGAACCAGACATCCTGGAATGTGAAGTCAAGTGGGCCTTAGAAAGCATCACTACGAACAAAGCTAGTGGAGGTGATGGAATTCCAGGTGAGCTATTTCAAATCCTGAAAGATGATGCTGTCAAAGTGTTGCACTCAACATGCCAGCAAATTTGGAAAACTCAGCAGTGNCAGACGATGAGATGGCTGGATGGCATCATCTACTTGATGGACGTGAGTTTGAGTGAACTCTGGGAGATGGTGATGGACAGGGAGGCCTGGCGTGCTGCAGTTCATGGGGTTGCCAAGAGTCAGACATGACTGAGCGACTGCACTGACTGAACACTGGCATAAACGACATAATTAAAAAACAAAAATTGTACCAGATAGAGTTAACCTGGCAATGGACGCTTTATTCAAGAGTATTGCAATAAGGGAAAGAGTCTAGAACATAATCTGAACTCAACTTTAGCAAAACAAAAAACAAGAGAACTGTTGAATTTTTAAGAACCTGGATGGGATCAATCATAGGTTACCTGTGTTTGCTAACTGACCCTACTCAGAGGAAAAGTAAATGTTTTCCTGTCTTCTTGACAGGAGGTAGCTTTAGAACTTGCAGTAAGGTCAAGTTAAAGTTAGGCTTATGCTCCCACAGAAACTTGGAAAGAGGAACCATATCTTCTTGGATGATTACATTTCTAAAGGATGGCTTCTTGATACTCCAGAAAGACATTCCTGGATTGTAGACCTGGCTAGAAGCTTTCAAAAGATTTATTTACATCTCACAGTGTTAAAAATTTACAATTACACTATTTTGTCTAAAGAAAAGGAGGAAAAGAGAGGTCAGAAACCTAAAGTCATGAAGAAACCTGTATAAAATTTAGTGAAGCTGGAGGGGAATATTATGGTCCTATCTGCCAGGAGGCATAATCTCTCCGAGGTTTTTATCTAGATAGATTCGTTTTTTGATGTTTTACTTTTACATTGGTTCAAGGCAAACAATGTATCATTTAATCTGGAATAATAAAACATATGTAGTATCATATTTTATAATCTATCACACGTCAACGAATTATATTTCTTTTTCTCTGTGATATCAGTATATGCATGGAATCTCACGGTGAGAAAGGTGAAGAGGTTCTAAATTAGGAGAACGTATAAAGCAATGTAGAAGAGACTCATGCATTTTGCACACGGAAAGCGCAAACACAGGAATCTGCCCCTTCTTTCTTTCTAGCTCCTTACTGTTTTTAGCTCTTGGTGTCGGTGCCACACTCCTGCCCTTGGTCTGTCCTGCGTGTCTCAGGTTTGCGTGACAATGCAGGAGATGTGATTACGCTGGCTATTCACCCGCTAGTGGTACATGTTACTGGTGAGTAGAGACTTCACATTAACCGCCGTGTGGGATGCTGAGTTCTGTGTTTCCAAAGACGGCAGAGCTGGAACCAAGAGTAAAAGCCTTGTTGCTATTTAGTTGCTAAGTCAGGTCTGACTCTTTGTGGTCCCACGGGCTGTAGCTTGCCAGGCTCCTCTCTCCGTGGGATTTCTTAGGTGAGAATAGTTGCCATTTCCTTCTCAAGGGATCTTCCTGACCCAGGGATTGAACCCACATGTCCTGCATTGGCAGGTGGATTCTTTACCACTGAGCCAAAAGCCCCTCTAAAAGCCCAATGCTGAGCAAAGCTACTTGCAATTTCCCTTGCAAAGCTTAGTACAGTCTTCACTAAGCAAGACTTGTTTTTATAAGGACTTACCTACTTGGAAGAGATTAGGGCTTTGGCAGCCTTTTAAAGTATTAATTAGTTGTCTAAAATTCATTTTAAAGATAATGTATACCTGCACATAACCTTCCTAATATTCATGAATTTTTACTTTTTCTAGCTTTTCATTAATAAAACCATACCCAGCCTGGAAAAATAATACTATCAACATCACCAGGATACATCAATTGTTTAGTTTATTGGCCTAACTTCTAGACAAGCCATAGACAAGGAAATCGTATGAACCTATATGTACCTGATTTAGCTGGAATAAAAATTTGTGTTCTTAGTATGAACATTGTATACCTACAATCCAGTAGTTATAATAAAACTTTTCATAGTAATCACCTGAGTAAAATCCCCAGTTCCATACAGCTGGCTGCCATTCCTGAGTAAAATCCCCAGTTCCATACAGCTGGCTGCCATTCCTGGTCTTCATAAGAATGATTTTTAGTGGAGTTCATTGTGTTTTCAAAAAGTCCCTCGAACTGTGGTAATGTATGCCCCTTGGTTAGGAATTGCAATACTATTTTAAATCAGTATTTTGCATAAATACTGATGCGCGAATTTGCTAAATAGTAGTCAGTGGTCACTGTGAGAAGAAATCAAGTGGAAGTCCTTTGCTTCCTATACATTCCTTTAATGTTAATATATTGTAAATCAAGATACAGTCATTCAAAATACCATCAGGAGGGAATTCCCTGGACCTCCAGTGGCCAGGACGCCATGATTCCACTGTCAAGGGTGTTTCGATTCTTGATTGGAGAATTATAATAAGACCCCATAAGCTACACACAACGATCTCCCACCCCCATCCCCCCAAAATCAGGTTATCATAAGAACACATTAGCCCTCAAAAATATCTCTCCTACTGTGATTTGGAATCACAAGCCTATTGAAATTGCTGTATGTTCTTTAAAAGAAAAATGCAAAATTGCTGATTACAAATTGAAGGAATAAAGAGATTATAAATCAATTACAGTTCTTCACAAAAATTTTGGAGAGCACTCTGAAATGGAAAACCTAGGAAAACATTTATGAATGGCTATATGAAATAGTCCATTTTTTCTTGTCTAAAATAATTTTAAATTGTTTTTTTTCCCCAAGCCTAAGGATAACTATACTCATTTAAATTAAATGCCTAGAGATGAATGGCCCTCTGTTGAAACAAATACAAGAATAAAATAAGATTGGTAAACAGCATAAATAATTCATTGACTCATTTATCAGTAGATTTTTTAAGCGCTTAGCATATACAGATCACTAAGTAAGATTGTGTTCGATGCTACACCTATTAAAGGGTTATAGCTTCTGCCTCCAAGAGCTTATATTCTAGAAAAGTAGTCATATTTACATCATAGCATCATACAGTTGATAATATAAAATAATGACATTATCAAGTATAAAAAAATAGATATATATTGTAGGAGTTTGTTTTTTACATACACTTTTCATGACAAAATAATAAAACAAGACTCCCACTAGAGAATGAAATAAAGTTTATTTCTTATTACAGAAACAGTAAAAATAAATAATTTTAAAAATATACAAATAATGCTATTTCACATTGTTATATTAACTACAGTTTATACAACTGATACAGCTAAAAGTTGCAAGATGAATTTTGAAAAACAAAGGTATAAAATTATTTATCCTATATCTGTCAAGGATAATACATGCCTAGGAAAAAATTACTAACTTGAGAATTTAAGTTTCAAAATGCAATACATGTTGTCATGTAACCCGTAGGCTGATTTTCCAGCAGTAAATGGAGATTTTTAAAGGGAATGAATGCCCAGTTACCTGTGAGTCAAAGAACTATCAGAACTTTATAACTTAAATCATCTCCAAAATGTTTTTAGTTATAGAACATGATTTTTTTTATTCCTAATCTTCAATCATCCCATTTTTATGAATCATGATTATTCTTTTTTATTCTACAAATCTGAGTGAGTCTTAAATGAACATACTTAGAATATTCGGTGTCTTTCAATTTCCACTCTGCCTGCTTCTTTTCCCTGGGCTAAATTTGCATAAATAGCTCAAAGATTGTTCATTAGAAACATATTTTATGAAAAAGAAATATTTTATATTAAAAAATGAAAATGTCTACAAAACCCTTTTTTTTTCTTAAAATGAACATAATGGATTTTCAATGTCACTGCTCAAAAAAATAATAATACTGATGATATTGCAATTTGAGTGATGTCTTGAATTACTTCCATAAATTTCAATCTAAATAGATGTATCAGGACAAAGAGTCCTCAAAATCAATTATGCCATGAGATGTCCCCTTGAAATCTCTATATAAAGAGCCTACATTTTCTAAAAGAGATTAGATGAGGAAGATAAAATTCAAAGGAAAAAGCATCAAGAAAGTAGAATTCACCTGTCTGAAATACACAAGCTAGCTAGAGTAGTCTCAAGGAAAGAGACAATAATAAGGTGGAAAGGAAGGTCCTACAGTCAGCAAAATTAACACACCTTGGAAATTAAGATTACATAGCTAAAAATTTCAAACTTGGCATTCTCTCAAAACCAAACCTTAGTAGTGAGCATTATAAATATACTCATATACCATGGATATTAGGTGCTTTTGAAAATTAAAGTTTTTACAAGGTCTTCCAAGGTTAGGTAGAGAAATCTTTTATTATCCATGAAAAGATCCCTAAAATAGGTGTTAATGGCTCAAATCCAATCTTGATGAAAAAGAGAAATTAAGCAGTAATAGAAGAATTAGAATTCAGGATTTAGTTTGATTTTCTCAGGTCAGTGGCATCTATTTAGGCACTGAATATAAGATGTCTGGATTCTTTAGCTAGCTTTCTAAATTAACTCTCAGGCTGTCTTCTCTTGATTCTTTTCTGAGACTCATTTTTCTTTCCACAACTCTGACTTACATTTCACACTATGTCTGGATTAATCTCCCTTAGGTCCATTTATTCTACTAGTGTTCAGAAATCTACAACAGCTCCCAATAGCCTTCCTAAAGAGATTGAAACTTCTCTTCTTGTGTATTTTTTTTTCATATTCTCTGCAAGTTTTCTACCTCCCACTTGGACAAGGTTGTTTTCCATACTCCCAACTGTGGCGCTTTCTCTGGAATCAGTATCATCATTTATTTGCATCACACACTTGCCTATCATCTAACATTGAACAAGCTGCTTCCTTCCTGAAATAGCATCCTCTCTTCCCAGCTAAAATCCTTCCTTTCCACTCTTTAAGCTTCAGTTTAAATCCTGACTTATAGATACTTTTCCTATTTATTGTTTACTTTGGCCTACACTAATTAATCCTGGCTCTAAATGCTTATAATGGTATTGTTTGCTCTGATTCTTTTAATATTTAGATTTCTGTTGTTTTATGTTTTTTTCATTAACATTCATGGGCGTTAAGTCTTAAAACAACCATCATTAAGGAAGCTACTCCAAAGCATTAATCACATCATAAGCTTTTATATTACAGAATAGATGGTGAATGGATAGACAAAGGAGTTCTGGCTCATTTCATGAGAAAGCGGAATTCAATTAAAATATATGTCATACAATGAGTGAACAGAAAACAAAAATAAGTGAAGGAATTGAGTATGAAAGCAGCGTATTGTTTTCCTACGGGCTTCCCTGGTGGTTCAGCAGTAGAGAATCCAGCTGCCATTGCAAGAGACAAGTTCAATTCCTGGATTGGGAAGATCGCCGGGAGAAGGAAATGGTAACCCACTCCGGTATTCTTACTGAAAAATCCCGTGAACAGAGGAGCATGGTGGGCTAGAGTCCACGGGGTCTCAAAACGTCAGACATGACTTAGCGAGTAAGTACGAGCAACAGTACATTTCTAGGGTTACAGTAACAAAGTGCTACACCCTGGATGGCTTAAGACAGTAGGGATCTATGATCTCACAGTCCTGGAGACCAACTCTGGAGTCAAGGGCTCAGCAGGTCCGCGCTCCTTTGAAGTAAGATCCTTCCGTGCCCCTTCCGGGTTCCTGGTGGTGGCTCAACGCTTGGTGTTCCTTGGCTTGGAGCTTCCTCACTCTAATCTCTGTTGCTACCATCAGTGGTATACTTCCTACGTATCTGTGTCTACACATTCTCTTCCCTCTTTTTATAAGGATACCAGTCATAGTGGATTAAGGGCACACTCTGCTGCTGCTGCTGCTAAGTCGCTTCAGTCGTGTCCGACTCTGTACAACCCCATAAACGGCAGCCCACCAGGCTCCCCATCCCTGGGATTTTCCAGGTAAGAACACTGGAGTGGGTTGACAGTTCCTTCTCCAATGCATGAAAGTGAAAGGTGAAACTGAAATCTCTCAGTCGTGCCCAACTCTTAGCGACCCCATGGACTGCAGCCTACCAGGCTCCTCCATCCATGGGATTTTCCAGGCAAGAGTACTGGAGTGGGTTGCCATTGCCTTCTCCGAGGGTGCACTCTACTACATCTTAACTAATTAATCTTCAAGGACCCTATTTCCAAAGAAAGTCACATTCTTAGGTACTGAAGTTTAAAGCTAACTTAATAAATCTTCCCTGGGCAGGACACAAATCAACCCAAAAGAAGCAGGAAAATAAGAAATGGAAACAGAGTATGAATTCACTACATAGAATATATGTTGAGAAGTCTGTTTGCAGGAGATAGGCAACATATTTACCTCTAAATATAATGAGGAAACATTATCACTTGATTCAGAGTTTGTAAAATTTAAGGCAAAAATTACAAAAGGAGAACACACATATTTGTGCATTGATCACAGAGGAAATTTATCCTAAGAGAGCTGATGAAATAGAATAGCTGGTGATATAGATAATATTATTATCAATAAAACTATAGGGCTTCCCTGGTGGCTCAGAGGTTAAAGCGTCTGCCTCCAAAGTGGGAGACCCGAGTTTGATCCCTGGGTTGGGAAGATCCCCTGGAGAAGTAAATGGTAACCCACTGCAGTATTCTTGCCTGAAGAATACCATGGATGGAGAAACCTGGTAGGCTACAGTCCACGAGTTCGCAAAGAGTCGGACACGACTGAGCGACTTTGCCTTCACCATACACATATACATGATTTTTGCAGGTAGGCTACAGTCCATGGGTTCGCAGAGTCGGACATGACTGAGCGACTTCGCCTTCACCATACACATATATATTTTTGCAGCAATCTAATTAGATTTGCTTCCTCAAATTTATATAGTTATGTAAACTTAATCATGGGCAGGATGGGAATAATTATCTTGGGAAATTTTAGTGTCATTGTATGCAGTTTTTGAACCTGTACTTTAATCATGGAGTCCATATACTTGGATTATGGACTATCTATGACAAATTAGAATATCAAATTTACTGTAAGAACATCAAGCAAAAATATTTTTATGAGCTTTAAAACTAGACTTAATTTGAATCTTGCATTTGTTGAGCACTCTGAGGTACTTCTTTTGTTACATGCTATTCTTAGAAGATTTACATGTGGTATGTGAATTCTAAGAATTCCCTCTGTAGTCTAAACTCATATATTCAACTTCTTACTTGAAATCTCCGCTTAAATGCAAAGCCTTCATGTCCCTAAGGCATGGAGAGTTTCCCACAGTATGGAGAGTTTATCTTTTTGTTCTCCTGTGTGGCTCCTGAACTTTCCCCGTGTTGCTCCTTATGGGGGAGAGGGCAAGAGGAAAGCTATCCAGCAAATCATGTTTGCCAGGCTCCCACACTAACTGGATTTAATTTTGGTGCCTTTTTTTCTTTGCCTAACTTCCATTTTCTATTAATATCTTAAACTATCAATTATATATATATTTCCTAGTAAAGGTCAGATAGTTTTTTTCCCCCTGCAGCTGCTTTTAATATTACCACTTTGTCTTTGATTCTCAAAAATTTGATTACACCTAGGTATGTTTTTCTTTGTATTTGTTCCACTGGGGTTCACTGGCATTATCTTTCAACTTATATGGGAAATTATTTTTTCAAGCTTTGTTTCTATCCTAATTCTCTGTCTTCTTTCTCCTTTATGGACTCTTTATTGACCAATTTCCATGTGTCTCTTATGCTTTATTATTATTTTTCCCTATGTGTGTCTTCTTTGTTCTCTGTTTTAATTTTCATGTATTTTCTAATAGTGTATTTGTGAATTCAATATATAGCCTATCATATGTTTGGTCTGCTTTTAACCACAAGATTCAATTGATGCTTCTTTATTTTTTAATTGATTAATTTATTGTGGTACACTGGTTTATAAAGTTATATGTTTCATGTATACAGCATTATTATTAAACTTTTGTGAAAAATAGTGAAAGTGTAAGTCACTAAGTCATGTCCACCTCTTTGCTAGTCCATGGACTGTAGCCTGCCATGCTCCTCTGTCCATGGAATTCTCTAGGCAAGAATACAAGAGTGAATAGCCGTTTCCTTCTCCAGAGGATGTTCCCAACCCAGAGACTGACCCAAGTCTCCCACATTGCAGTTAGATTCTTTACTGTCTGAGCCACCACTCTACAGCATACTCACCATCAAAGTCTAATTTCTGTCTCTCAGTATAAAATTTATTCCCTTTACCTATTCCTCCCATTATCACTGCCGTTTCCTTCTGGTAACCATCAGTCTATTCTTTGTATATATTTGGCTTGCTTTTGTTGAGTTGGCTTCATTAATTTTTATTCTAGGCACGAGTGAAATCATATGGTATTTGTCATTCTCTGTCTGACTTATTTCATTTAGCATAAAACCTTTTTTGGCCATCTATGTTGTCACAAATGGCGAAATTTAGTTTTTATAAGGTTGAGTAGTATTCCTCATATATCTTTACCACATCTTCTTTATTCATCTGTCAATGGACAATTAGGTTGCTTCCATATCTTAATTATTGTAAATAAAGCTGCCCTGAGGATAGTGGTGTGTGTATATATTTTAATTAGTATTTATATATTCTTCAGATAAATACCCTATAGTGGAATTACTGACTCACATGAAAGTTTTGTTCTTAGCTTTTTGAGAAATATCCATACAGTTTTTCATAGTGGCTACACCAGTTTGCATTCCCATCAACAGTATGTCAAAGTTCCCTTTTCTCCACATCGTCTCCAACACTTAATATTTCTTGTCTTTTCATAATAGCCCTTCTAAAGAGCATAAGGTAATATCTCATTGTGGTTTGATATGTATTTCCCTAATAATTAGTGACACTGAACATATTTTTTTGTGCTTGTTGGCCATCTGTGTATGTCTTTGGAAAAATGTCTATTCAGATTCTCTGCCCATTTTTCAATCAGGTTGTTTGCTTTTTTGTTGTTGTTGTTATTGAGTTGCATGAGTTCTTTACATATTTTGGTTATAAATCCCTTATCAGATATATGACTTGCAAATGCCTTTTTCAGTTCAATAGGTTGCCTTTTCATTTATTGATTATTGTCTTTCACATGCAGAAACTTTTAAGTTTGATATAGGCCCATTTGTTTATTTTTCTTTTTATTTCCCATGCTTAATGAACCAAAACAAAAAAGACGTTGCTAAGACTGATGGCAAAGAGTATACTGCTTATGCTTTCTTCAAGGTATTTTATGTCTTAAAGTCCTTTCTTCCAGGTCTTACATCCAAGTCTTTAATTCATTTTGAATTCTGTTGTGTGTGATATAATCCAGTTTCACTCTTTACCCTGCAGCTGTTTAATTTGCCCAGTACCATAGGAAATAGATGGGAAAACAGTGGAAACAGTGTCAGACTTTATTTTTCTGGGGCTCCAAAATCACTGCAGATGGTGACTGTAGCCATGAAATTAAAAGACACTTACTCCTTGGAAGAAAGGTTATGACCAAACTAGAGAGCATATTGAAAAGCAGAGACGTTACTTTGCCAACAAAGGTCCATCTAGTCAAGGCTATGGTTCTTCCAGTGGTTGTGTATGGATGTGAGAGTTGGACTGTGAAGAAGGCTGAGCACTGAAGAATTGATGCTTTTTAACTGCGATATTGGAGAAGACTCCTGAGAGTCCCTTGGACTGCAAGGAGATCCAACCAATCCATTCTGAAGGAGATCAGCCCTGGGATTTCTTTGGAAGGAATGATCCTGAAGCTGAAACTCCAGTCCTTTGGCCACCTCATGGGAAGAGTTGACTCATTGGAAAAGACTCTGATGCTGGGAGGGATTGGGGGCAGGAGAAGAAGGGGATGACCGAGGATGAGATGGCTGGATGGCATCAC